>JAYESA010000004.1:255915654-256365654 GCA_036927795.1 Iris macrosiphon
TTGTATTGTATTTGATTCTGGATATTATTGTATTATTATTATTGTTGTTGCTTTAGTAGTAGTTGTTTTTTGGACTTTTTAGTTGTTAGATTTATGTGTTATCTTATCGTGCTTAGATTCGTGATTGAGTAGTTGTGTTATCATTATCATATTGCCCCTCCGTTTGGAGTTGAGATCTTGACAGATACTTATATTGTTGTGTGAGATCGTTAGCTAGATAGTAGACCTAGACAGCGTTCTACCGCCGATGCTGCGGCGTAGGCTGGACGTACCCACGACTCATGCCCGATTTTTTGGGTGCGGGTCGTGACACTGGGACACTGAGGCCGATTTGTTTCGGGCGGAACTCGGATAGCTACGCTAGCAAGACTAGCACGGGTAACGCAGGGTCTTCTAGCGGGGCTTACTACCCGCGCTGCAAGGATCTTCGTCTTACTGTAGCTATTGTCCATGGTGGCAATGTGTGCCACGTTTCCAGCATATTTGTCACTACCACATTTTCTAGAAAAGGGTATTTCTGTCATTTTATAATTAACTAATTAATGTGCTTGTTGAATATTTATTTATTGTATTATTTAATTATTGTTAGATGTTAGATTTTATTTTAGACTTATGTTAGTGGACCTAACTAGTTTAGATTAGATTCATGGACCAATATTTAATTTTAGTTAGATTCAGCCTAACAAACAAGCCCAATAGTTAGCCCATTCCTTAGGAGGATAACTTAATTAGTTGAACCAATTGGATTAGAACCTTCCTTCCTTAATTAATTTCTTCATGACAAGCCCCAAGGGATATTATAGACTTTTTATGGTGACTTGGAGTATGGGCTAGGCCGGCCATAGCAAGGGGGACGAGAGAGACTCTCTCTCTCTCTTCCTTCTTTTATTACAATTCTAGATCTAGAATTTCTATCTTCCAAACTCCTTCATCCCTACGCCAATCCCTACCCAAATTCTTTTCTAATTCTTTCTCTACTTACCATTGGAGACTATTGGAACAAGGAGGAGGCAAGGATCTACAAGGAGGAGGAAGGAGCACAAGTTGAAGGCTCTTGACACTCAATTGGAGACTTGCATTGGGAATCCATCTTTCAATAGGTATAATTTAGTTTTTCCTCTCTAAGTAGACTCTAAATCTATAATTTAATCATTATGAACCCTCCCATGTACTAAGGCTACCCATAGAAAGTGGAATTGGGTTCATAGGAGGCCTATGGAGGAAGTTATGTGGTATTTTGTGTTAATTGGGGGAGAATTCCGAGATTGGTGCATCATGTATTTGTCAATAGATCAATTGGACAAAATTGACATGTGTTTGGTTGTGTGAGACTAGTGTCGTATCCACAATTGGATACGTATAGGCTGTATCACGACAATTTGGCGATACTGATTGATTTGGAGTTTTTCTTCCGACACGGGGGTTTGAGCATGTCACAGTTTGACACGGGCATGTAGATGAGTAGTTAACACTTCGTGTTGCTTCTAATTATGATTCTAGACTTGCTTGTGTCCTTCGGGATATGTTTAGTGGTGTGGTGGAGTTGTATCACAAGCGTATCATAGATTGAGTGTGATACGGGTGCGGTGCACTCACGTGTTTGATACTTTGCTTTCTAATTAAATTTATCTTGGTTAAAACTATTAGAGTATTGTATTTATAGTTGTTATACACACACACACACACACACACACACACACACACACATATATATATATATATATATATATATATATATATATAGAGAGAGAGAGAGAGAGAGAGAGAGAGAGAGATAGAGAGAAAGAAAGAAAGAAAGTTCATGTGCACTAATAGTGTTAATATATATATATATATATATATATATATATATATATATATATATATATATGGGTGTATGTGTGCTAAGGGGTTCGGATAAGCAGCAATAAGCAGCAGCAGCAGTATGAACAAGCAGTAAGCAGCAGCAACAACAGTGTGTAGCACAGCAGTTCATTAGAGATTAGGATGTATGTATCAGTTAAAGTTAAGTTAGTTAATATTGTTAGTTATATATATATATATATACACTAGTTGGCATAAGTATTAGTATTGGTTAATATTATTTATAGTTTACCTTAAGTTACACCATGGTAATGAAAGGTGAGGTATCCCGGGGTATGGGTATTGAATACCAGATGGATATGCTAGTTATGATAATGTATAGTGAGGTATGAATTGTTAGTTAGTTAACTATTACATGTTGGATTACCTTGTGATATCAAGGTAATTGTTAGGTAATTTGGTTCATCCTCAAGGTATTGGGTTTGTGTATCAAGAGGGGTGTGTAGGTGGTGTGATACCGTATTTGGCTCAAAGCCAAGGTATCCATTTAGCATTAGTTTAGCTAGGGATACTATATATTTTTATCTTGTATATATATATATTATTGTATTTTTATATCTAATAATTTACGTATCTTATGATACGGTATAGTGTTGGTATCCTAGTATCCTAACATAGCTCGTATAGCATAGTTACATAGTGTATGGACCCAATATCCTAGAGATGGAATCATACAACCTAGAAATAACTAGTTTGACCAAGTTTGACAAGTTTGACCTAGAGTTGACCTAGTTTGACTATTTTGACTTAGAAATGGCTTTATGACCTAGAATTTGACTAGTTTAACTTATTTTTCATTCCAAAATCTTGTATTGATGTAATATTCCATATTTAGGTCTCCGAGACACACTTTCGGACATCTTCGATATTGTTCACCGAATTTCAGGCAAGTACACTCTCTGATAGTTTCTCATTATGATATCCCATATGTTTCTTGTATATAGTGTAGATATTCTTGATTTCTTGACACGATAATTACACGGATTGGCATATCCGGATCTCGTCATGAGATGTTATTCCTTGGTATTTATGGTATATCTTGTGCAAGCCTTGTTCCTTATTCTTCTTGTACATGTACAAACATTGATTCTTGTGGAGCTAGCTACCTACCCAGTGAATCCCATATCATAACGTACCATAGTTGGATCCACTATACCAGTCGTGGCAGGGAGTGTTAGTGTAGATATGTGATCATAACCTCCTTGTGCATGTCATTATGAGTATTGATCATACACCGCACGTATGATTAACTAGGCCCTAATCCTTGTGCAAGTTTTCAAGCTGATCACATGTTGAAGTTGGTACTCACTCTGTCACGCCCCAGTCCCAAAATACATAAGACTAGGACACGTAAGCATGCCAGCCGTATGAATATGGCACTCCAATATATGGAAACCATAACACACATACGCTATAATATGAATAACAATTCACAAGTGGTAAACATATATTTCTTCGAGCATAACTAAATCTCATCCACATAAATCATATATAAATAAATGACTAATATCTATGAACTAGATCTCAATATGAGGTATCTCAAGATGACAGTCGGATGGAAACAAATCCACTATCGAACTAGAATAAATAAGACAAATATAATATAAGTACAACCTCTAACAATCACGAGGCTCGAAGGGAAGACCTCCTCAAAATATAAGTAACCAGTCCGGATCTGTGCTCCTGCGAATACTCAAGAACATCTACACCTGGAAAGGGACCATGTCCACAGAGGGACATAACAAGATACATAGAAACATGCCATAAAGTAAATACTGAATAAATAAAAGGGTGCGCTAACCATCTAAGTGAATGCAATGTGAGGACAACTTTATGCGTATGGAAAAGTGTAGGCTAGACATATGCTGACGTAATTCACCAATCGACATGACTGACTAGTATATGCCACGTATGCCCCCTATAACACGGGCGCATGAATATAATAACGTCCAACGTTCTCTAGAGTGTGGTGTCTGTAACGTCCATCATTTCGAAGAATGAGGTCTCTGCAAAACCACCAAGTAACGTCCAACACTCTAGGGAACATGGTATCTGTATAAATAATAACGTCTGTTTTACTCCGTCGAGTGCGGTATCTGTATAAAGGAGGTGGGTGTCCCATACGCCTACTAGTCATCATTCCCGCCCAATGTAGATATACCAGTCGTGAACACGACGTCGACATCTTGTACTATAATGCAATTCTCTATAGAAATAAACACTAAGCTAAATACCGTTACACGTGTTGCTCACACCAATGGCCAATCGAGTATGAGGCATGCGTCCCTATATGAACTCACTCTGTGACGTGTAAGGATACGTGTCAAGGCCTGGGAATTTATACCGATAACTCCATAACTTTAGGAGAGTCTACTAGACACTAGGTCAGACATAAGTCCTAACGTCAACGCATCCGTTGACTGCACCCGAGTCTCTCTCGGACGCGCACAGTTATATAATCTAAAATAATAAACATGCAACTAAATATATAACTGAATTTAAATAGTACAACAAAGGCAAGGTATACTTGCCTGGCAAGAGAGCTGTAGAGTGTAATATCCAGATGTCAAACACCAAGAGTCAGAAACTACGACCTCAGAATGAACGTCTCCGGATGCTGAAATAAACATCACCAGCGTTCCCCAAATAAGCAAAATAGCTCCATTTTCGTCCAATTTGGACACAGGGGCAAAACGATAATTTTGGGTCAAAATGGGCTCCACATGTGTGCCACTTTGCACCAAAAAGTGTGCCAAGGGTAAAGGTCTCTAAATGGAATAAATTATAGGTCAAACAACTTTAAAAGTTAGTACGAACTCAACGGTATGTCCAAATACGAATTCCGGTGAGCCGAACACAATTTCGCCCAAAAAGTCAATCGTAGGGCCCGCCAATTGGCAACTTGGTCAACTGTCTAAGAATTGCGTAAAACTTGGGTCACAAGACCAGCGCGATACCATGAGTCCAGTGGCGCAAGTTTTGTCGTATTCTGACGAGGGAGCACTAAATGCACAGGGCTTTTGTAAAAGTTGCGACACGGGGAAACTTTGCGGATACTGGCTGATTTTGACGAGCACACGCGTCCAAATCAGTTTTCGTGAAAGCCCACACGTCTGAGTATACTGTGCGCACCTTTTGGTACACTTGGTACACGATGGGACGGTCCCGTTTGGCAGGGAGCGCTCCGTATCACAAGTTTTGGGAAGTTGGAAAAAGTATATTTTATGATTTTCTACCTGATTTAATTCTACATACAGCAGTTAATAAATTAATGTAAATAGCAGAAATTAAACTAGGTTAGGTGGTCTTCGCATACCAACAAGAAAAACCGAATTCGGATCTCTGGGGTGGGAGATGCGAATCCGTGAACATGGATTGTTGTAACAGATTTTTTTGAGATTAAAATGTAGCGGTTTTTTCTCGACTTGGCGTCAATTTTTATCTAGGTTTACGCGTTGTTCGAGATCAACTATCATACAGATATTGAAGGGGAATAGGTGAGGATCATACCGGTGAAGACGGGGTTGAATTTGGTCAAGCGAGGGCGCGGAAAACGAAGCGTGAACATAGGTACTCTGGAGTCAAATTCTGGCGCGGGATGCGCGGTCGCGCAGCGAGGAACTCCGGCGGTGAACGGCCGCTCCGGGCGGCTGTCTGGCTGGCGGCGGTCGCGTGGAGGAGAGAAGGAGGATTAGGGTTAGGGTTTGGGGTTAAGGTAATATATATATAGATATATTTAGGGAGATAGAGGAAGAGAAGCGGGGGGGCGCTGAAGCCGCGCGGGTGTTGGGGGGGGATTTGGAAAACTGCTGCTGCTGCTTTATATTACACGGGTGGCTTGGGGTTGCTAATGGGTAGCGGGTAGGTATGGGTAGTGGGTTTATGATTAAACGGGTAGGATTTTGTATGGGTTTGGGTTTTTAGCCCGTTAAGGTTTTAAATTCTTTTCTTTTCTTTTTCTTTCTTTATTCTAATTCCTTTTTTATTTTTTTTTATTTTTTTCTTTTCTATTTAAAACTATATATATATATATATATATATATATATATATATATATATATATATATATATATATATATATACCTAAAAAATTCTAGAAATTATATTTGTGCATACCATTAAGCTAGCAACTGTCCAAAGGGTCTCCTACATGGAATAAATTAAAAAATAATTATAATGACTCCATAAATCCCCTAAATGTACAAACACCTAAAATAAAAATTAATAAAAATCTATTTCCTCTAATTAGCCACTATTTACTATAATTAAATTAAATAATTAATTAAAAAGGTAAATACGGTTTTTAGGATTAGGGATTTTACATTCTACCCAACTTATAAAAATTTTGTCCTCGAAATTAAAACTAAGCCATGATAGAAAGTCAAGAATGGTATAAGATTGCAGCTTATTCTGTACCTTCCTCCATCCTTACCTTCCTGATTTTCCAGTTGTCATGGGGATGTTTGGAGGGCTATAATTTGCATTGTTTAAAATGCAAGGCTAGGTTTAAATGAGGGAACGATGTTGCGTGTTACACATTCCAAAAATCATGGGAAAAATTTATATGAACGAAATATAGGTTCCTTCATGTGCCATGTCCAATGGGGTGGATGCCTTAATGCAAATTTGCATAAAAGTGCCCAACAATTGGAAAATTGCACAAAGATGGGAATCGGGTTAAATTAATTAAGATTAATGCGCAAGGTGTTCTGGAATTAATTAGAAGTACATGGGAATAAAATTAGGTGGGACACGAGTGTCATTGACATAGGGGACCCAGAATAGAATATTACTTTGAATTGGGTTGCACGAAATGGGTCAAGATTGTGTTTCCAATTTCAATTGGAACGCACAAGGTACAACGTTAGAATTATTTAGAATTAAGAAATAACGTTCGAGATGAATGTTATGCGAATAAATTATAGCACAAGGGAGCTTAATTATAAGTTACACCAAGGTCAGAATAGAAGGCGGGTATGTCTTGGATAAGGATGTGAAGTTTGTAGGAAAGCAGTGGCTAGTGTAGTGCTCCAAATATCGAAGCAACGGTAAAGTGGGCTAAGTGATACAATGTTGTAAAATTAAATAAAATACCGTGTTCTATTTCTAATTGGATACAAACTAGCCTTAGTCTCACTATCTAAGCCAAGTAGGTCTAATTTTGGGTGAGGGAGGGTTTACAATCAACCCAACAACAACAACAACAAAATTTCTCTTCGAAATTAAAATAAGGCATAATTTGGTAATTCCTTCACATTCGCATATAAGGCAAGTCAATCACAATCTCTTACAAAATTTAAATTATATTTTAATCCATCGCAATCACCTTCCAAATTTAGGTAACCTCTGTTTAATCAAAATATTATAACCTCTTTTCGATTTTTAAATCATCAACATCCAATTTTAAATTAAATCCATATAACATCTTCAAGAATTAAATAACGCATATCAATTTATTATCACTAGCTCCAGCTATCATAATCTCCTTTAGAAAACATTTCTAATCAAATATTATTCCTATTTTCAACTTATGAAATTTTGTATTCTTCAAATTTTTAAATTCAATTCACATCCTCAATATTTCAAATAGGTAATCCAACAATCAAATTTTAACTCTTAATTCAAATCATCAAATTGTAAAAAATTTAAATTCAATCCACCAATGTTCAAGTCTGAAATTCTATATTTATCCTCAAAATTCGAATTGATGATTTATCTTCAAAATTTAAATCATGTACTTAAAGTATAAATATTTGGTCCGACATATCAAGATTTCAAAATTTATTACATACTCATCATCTTAGTCATTCTTCTAAAATCCTCCACATTTAAAATGACTTAATTTCTCAATCTAATCCTACTTGATCACAATCTAAAAGAATTTGACCTCAAATTAACAATGCGACTTCTACCCAACTTAGAATTTATCCACCTATCATATAAGACTATACACTTAAGAAAAATATTCCTTAATTTATTTACTCATGTCATTCAATCCTCAAAACTTTAACACCAATTATATCATATATGATAGGCCCTTAATCAATTATAAAAGATAGTCACCAAATAATACGATTGGCCTATGGGTACACCTAGTACTATCTGTATATCAAACTTATACCAAGCACAAGGTTTCATCTTTCCGAAATAAGGGAAGACGGATAACAATAATAAAGAGTTCAAGGGGGAGGTAATAGAATAGAAGTATGGGGATCAAGGCGTTTAAGGAGTTCAAAAGGAATTGTCAAGGCAGTTGTGGATTGAAATCATATTTGGTAATTTCTTATTTGTATGCTCATATCAGTACAGTTATGTAACCGATATGATACGCTCAGACATGTCTAAAGGGCAAGTACATTCGTCTACTAGACACTATATATCTCAATCCACGTAAAGTAGTTATGCAAAGAGCGAACCAAGCACACTAAGGTTAGCTAGACCTTAATACACTGATTCTGAAATATATTAGTGTATGCATCCACTAATACATATATCGTGAACAAGCTCGATAAAAGAATAAGCTTGCAAAACTAGGCTATAAAATAGCAGCATAAGTCAAGGTAGTTTAGAATATAGATACGCTGGATTAAGATGAGAGAAGGTACAATTAATTCAAGTTCACAAACAAAGCAAAATAAGACTCTACAGTCTCTACAGTTGTCGTACTAACACCTTGTCCAAGTTGCTAGTCAACAAAATAGGGTATGGGCCTTTAAGTTCTATCGTTTGAATAAACACTATCGTCTTATGCTAGTATATAGTTAATGTCGTTCAATTATACTACACTAATATGTCAAAAGGACTATGTGATACTAGGTTGGGAGGCATACTATCCAGCTTATAACAATTATCTAATACTGTGATAGTCTTAAGGAGATTCTACAAAATAATATTATTCTTGTAAATACAACATAAACTCTTATTGGGGTATATGCGAAAAAGAGCTTGGTACTCATTAGGGTATCCTATTGCATTATATAGGTAATGGTCATATTAAGTCTTAATTACCATGCTCATAGAACAAAGGTGTCAATAGTAAGAATGGAAGAGCTACTGGTTCTTAAGTGAAAAGAGGATATACCTATATTGGGTTATGGGTACGAATTACGCGATTTCAAAACTAAGGGTAATCATCAAGTTACAATCTACAAGAACAACTCAAAACTATCAAATTCTAACTATCAAACACAACTTTTCAAAGTTTAACATTGACAACTATAATCTTAGCAAACTACATATCCTTAACATAAGAGAATTCATCTGGCCTACAATCAGAAGTGTTAGGTGGCACAAATTGAAAGGTGAAGAAAAGAAAACATAATTAGTCGTCGCACCATAGCGAGCGCTAAGTTTTCAGAGGAACGAGATTGAATTTAAATAGGAAGTCTCTAGATAATATCATGGTTTTCTAAGGGGAATGTAGCATGCTAGTCTCTATGTTCGAGGTATGATCGAGGATAATATTATATTCATTCCTCTAGGTTTTCTTAGGCGCTGTCTGCTAATACCAAGACAAGAATCTAAATTCATAATTCTAAAATTCTATCTCACTATAAAGTTAAGTTTGGTCCTAATGTTAAATCTTAGAATTTTTTTAGTTCCTTAAATGCTAGGGTAAAACAGTGTGGTCAAATTTATAACTAACCCTAGTAGTGTCTGTACTACTCTCAAGTCATTCATAATTTTATCAAGGGATAATGGTAAACCAATCTATAGATGAGGGATGCTAGGGTTCACTAGATATTCTAAACTTAGTGAGGTATCAATGTTCTAGTTGTATTCTTAGTAGGTTCGTTACCCTAATTATCATTCTAACAACAAGGATTCCTATATTCTAGCAGGGGCTATACTCAAGGAACTATTAGGGAAGCACATGAATCGAGCATGATGCAATTATGTAAATAGAACAGATATAAGGAAGATGAATCATAGTCAATTGTGGATGAGATCCTATATTCTAATCCTATGTGCAGGCTTGCTCGGTACAGTAACGTAACCGAGACAATATGCTCTCGACCTGCGTGGGACACCACTAAAAACATGTCACGCCCCAGTCCCAAAATACGTAGGACTAGGATACGTAAGCATGCCAGCCGTATGAATATGGCACTCCAATATATGGAAACCATAACACACGTACGTTGTAATATGAATAACAATTCACAAGTGGTAAACATATATTTCTCAGAGAATAACTAAATTGCATCCACATAAATCATATATAAATAAATGACTAGTATCTATGAACTAGATCTCAATATGAGGCATCTCAAAATGACAGTCGGATGGAAACAAATCCACTACCGAACTAGAATAAAGAATAAACAAGACAAATACAATATAAGTACAACATCTAACAATCACGAGGCTCGAAGGGAAGACCTCCTCGAAATATAAGTAACCAATCTGGATCTGCGCTCCTGCGAATACTCAAGAACATCTACACCTGGAAAGGGACCAGGTCCTCAGAGGGACATAACAAGATACATAGAAACATGCCATAAAGTAAATACTGAATAAATAATAGGGTGCGCTAGCCATCTAAGTGAATGCAATATGAGGACAACTTTATGCGTATGGGAAAGTGTAGGCTAGACATATGCTGACGTAATTCACCAATCGGCATGATTGGCTAGTATATGCCACATATACCCCCTATAACACGGGCGCATGAATATAATAACGTCCAATATTCTCTAGAGTGTGGTGTCTGTAACGTCCATCATTCTGAAGAATGAGGTCTCTGCAAAACCACCAAGTAACATCCAACACTCTAGGAAACGTGGTATCTGTATAAATAATAACGTCTGTATCACTCCGTCGAGTGCGGTATCTGTATAAAGGAGGTGGGTGTCCCATACGCCTACTAGTCATCCTCCCCGCCCAATGTAGATATACCAGTCGTGAACACGACGTGGATATCTCGTACTAAAATGCAAGTCTCTATAGAAATAAACACTAAGCTAAATACCGTTACACGTGTTGCTCACACCGATGACCAGTCAAGTATGAGGCACGCGTCCCTACATGAACTCACTCTGTGACGTGTAATGATACGTGTCAAGGCCTGGGGAGTTATACCGATAACTCCACAACTTTAGGTGAGTCTACTAGACACTAGGTCAGACATAAGTCCTAACGTCAACGCATTCGTTGACTGCACCCGAGTCTCTCTCGGACGCGCACAGTTATATAATCTAAAATAATAAACACGCAACTAAATATATAAATGAATTTAAACAGTACAACAAAGACAAGGTATACTTGCCTGGCAAGAGAGCTGCAGAGTGTAATATCCAGATGTCAAATACCAAGAGTCAGAAACTACGGCCTCAGAATGAACGTCTCCGGATGCTGAAATAAACATCACCAGCGTTCCCCGAATAAGCAAATAGCTAGAAACCACTCCCCTTTCGTCCAATTTGGACACAGGGGCAAAACGGTAATTTTGGGTCAAAACGGGCTCCACATGTGGGCCACTTTGCACCGAAAAGCGTGCAAGGGTAAAGGTCTCTAAATAGGACAAATTATAGGTCAAACAAACTCTAAAATTCAGTACGAAATCAACAGTATGTCCAAATGTGGATTCCAATGAGCCGAGCACAATTTTGCCCAAAAAGTCAACTACGGGGCCCGCCAATTGGCGACTTGGTCAACTGTCTCAGAATTGCGTGAAACTTGGGTCACAAGACCAGTGTGATACCACGAGTCCAGTGGCGCAAGTTTTGTTGCATTCTGATCAACGGGCACTAAATGCGCAGGGCTTTTGCTAAAGTTGTGACACGGGAAAACTTCGCGGATACGGGCTGATTCTGACGCGCACACGCGTCCAAATCAGTTTCTGCGAAAGTCCACACGTCTGGGTATACCTCGCGTATCTTTTGGTACACTTGGTACACGACGGGGCGGTCCCGTTTGGCGGGACGTGGTCCGTATCACAAGTTTTGGGAAGTTGGAAAAAGTATATTTTCATGATTTTCTACCTGATTTAATTCTACATACAGCAGTTAATAAATTAATATAAATAACAAAAATTAAACTATGTTAGGTGGTCTTCTCATACGAACAAGAAAAACTGAATTCGGATCTCTGGGGTGGGAGATGCGAATCCGTGAACATGGGTAGTTGCAACAGATTTTTCTGAGATTAAAATGTAGCAGTTTTTCCTCGACTTGGCGTCAATTTTTACCTTAGGTTTGTGCGCTGTTCGAGATCAACTATCATACAGATATTGAAGGAGAATAGGTGAGGATCATACCGGTGAAGACGGAGTCGAGTTTGGTCGAGCGAGGGCGCGGAAAACGAATCGTGAACATAGGTACTCTGGAGTCAAATTCTGGCACGGGATGCGCGGTCGCGCGGCGAGCAACTCCGGCGGTGAACGGCGACTCCGGGCGGCAGTCGCATGGCGGAGAGAGGGCGGATTAGGGGTTAAGGTTTGGGGTTAAGGTAATATATATAGATATATTTAGGGAGATGGAGGAAGAGAAGCGGGGGGGCGCTGAAGCCGCGCGGGTGTTGGGGGGGGACTTGGAAAACTGCTGCTGCTGCTTTATATTACACGGGTGGCTTGGGGTTGCTAATGGGTAGCGGGTAGGTATGGGTAGTGGGTTTATGATTAAACGGGTAGAGTTTTGTATGGGTTTGGGTTTTTAGCCCGTTAAGGTTTTAAATTCTTTTCTTTTCTTTTTCTTTCTTTATTCTAATTCATTTTTCATTTCTTTTTCTTTTTTTTTATTTTCTAATTAAAACTATATATATATATATATATATATATATATATATACCTAGAAAATTTTAGAAATTATATTTGGGCGTACCATTAAGCTAGCAACTGTCCAAAGGGTCTCCTACATGGAATAAATTAAGAAAAATTTATAATGACTCCATAAATCCCCTAAATGCACAAACACCTAAATAAAAATTAATAAAAATATATTTCCTCTAATTAGCCACTATTTAATATAATTAAATTAAATAATTAATTAAAAAGGTAAATACGGATTTTAGGATTAGGGGTTTTACACACTCACTTAGTAGTAGTATTCTTGCTCATTTTCATGATGCTGATTTCATGTATTTAATTTCAGTATTCCTATTATGCATATCTCATGTACATGTATATTATATCTTTTATATTCGCTCTATTTACTGTTACATTGTTTATATCATTCATTGGAACTGCTGTTAGAGATGTACTTTGCTTCTTTCCTGATTGGATATATTTTTCCCAGATGACACTAAGGAGTGGTATCCCACTCACTACAAGTCTCAGGACGTAGTTGGCTTAGAGCCAGAGACTTTGGATCATGAAGGACTCATCCTAGTTGAGACAGACGATCCAGTACCAGTAGCTCAGTAGATAGATTTGTTTGTACTGGATTTGTCTCTAGCATTTTGGCATTAGTATTCTTATTTTATTTGATAACTTATTGGATATTACTTTGTCTCGTGAGTTATATTGACTCTTCAGTTCTTTATTTCATATTCATGCGATTGTTCCATCTTATAGATCTGTGATTGAGTATTCATATTTCATTGGTGGCATTATTATATCTTGATTTCTAGATAGATAATTTACCAAATGGCGTTCTGCTGTCGATGCTGCGGCGTAGGCTGGACATTTTTTACCACTCGTGCCCATATACCGGGTGCGGGTCATGATAATATTACTGCATTATATGTTCAAGTTAATGATGTCTTCTTGATAGGGAAGAATATGGTAAGTCTTTTGCAGGTGGATACGATACCGCAGGTAAAAAGTCACCGAATGGTGGCACATTTATTCAGTCATTTTATATATACATTGAATGTTATAACTTGAACTAAGATAAGATAGAAAGTCCAAAATAATAATTTGTTTGCCTCACATGAATATTATGTCGATTTGGTTAGTTGGGTTAGCTCACCCTCACATGTACTTTTTAAAGTACTAACCCTCATTGCAGCAAGTTCCCCGAGCCAAGGTGACGCGGGGAGCAGCTGAAGCTTCTTTCCCCAACCAGTCCATTACTCGGCGCACTCCGATCGTGCCTTTTGGAACTTATACAAAACATCCAGAGCTTGTGCACACATCTTATGCAGCTCCGAGGAAAGGCGATAGCTTCGCCCGAAGGTGTCTATTATATTTTGAAGTTCTAGTATGGTATGTAATGTATGGAACAGCTATCTCATTTTGCGTCCATCTTGTAAGCCCGTGCGGCACCCCTTACTTTTGAGTCAAGAGTTTGTAACAAAGATGTGCATTATCAATAAAGAGAACTTTTCTTCGTGTCAATATAAAATATTTAGCTTTCGTACTCTGATGTTGTGTTTATATATATATATCATTATGATAGGCCTTGTGCGGGCGTGCCTTACGCTCACACCGCATCACGTCCATGGGTCGGTTAGCGATTCTAAGGAATCGGGACGTGATAATGCACCCCAAATATTTGTCGCCTAAAGGCGTGACACCAAAATTATGTCTGACATAGAATCCCGACAAAAGGATTTTCTAAATGCTTTAGAAAATGTGAGCACACTAAGCGACAAAATGCTCTCGTCAGACTAATAATAAATTCTGACAAGCGTACAATGCCACGTGTACAGGATCTCATGCGTCCCAGACTCCATGTGCTCCATGCGACTCTAGCCTTCTGTGTTCCAGACTCTATGCATTCTATGCGACTATGTCCCTCTGCATTCTAGATTCCATGTGTTCCATGTGTCTCTGACCCCATGTGTTCCATACGCCATGTGTCCATGCGTCTCAGACTCATTGTGTGGCAGGGTTCCCTAAGACAAAATCTTTCTGTTACAATTCTTCAACTGAATGTGGGCCACGTGTCAAGTTGACCAAGTCACGCAAACAGAAGACAAGAACCGCCAGGATCTCCAACAACAGCAAAATCCTAACAAAACGTTCTCGTGGCAGCTTGCCCTGGATTCAACACATACAATACGCCGACAGTTGCAACCGTATTCTGTTAAAGGAGCCCCCTACGACAACCAAACAGAGGCACATGCGGCACCTATAACCCATCAGCATGATGGCTATAAATAGAAGCAACTTAGACGTCCCAAAGGTCGACTTTTTCTGCTTCAGAGAAAGACCATACCCCACCGGCCAGCTACGTACGTGCACACAAGCTCAGGAGAGAGAAGAGAAGGGAGCATCCGCATTCCTTCATCAGACCGTCAACTAAGTAAACGATACGCTGTCGCGCTCAAGCTCCATCGTCACTACCCAGATCAAAAATAGTGTACTTAGATTTTCTGCTTAGGATCTCTTTGTACTTCTTTGTTAGTTATTTCATGATTCAAAACTTGTGATGGCAGACACTTAAATTCATTGGGGGGGATTGTCCCCAAGCTTCCACCTGGATAGAACAAGTTTATTTCGGACATATACCAAAATAAGATGGAAATTGACCTAGATATCGTACTGTAATCCCCTGATTTTCAAAATTTTTAAATTTGGATTTTTCATAATTTTCTGGAATTTTCTGGGATTTTTCTCTAATTAAATTCAGGTGTTTTAATTATTAAAGGATTTTTACATGATAATAAATAATATTAAAATATTATGAAAATAATATTTTATGGTGTAAAATGGAAAACTAGACATAGGATAATTTTTTGAGAATTTATTGGACCCCGGAAGCATTTAAAAAGTCATAAAAACTATTTTAAAATTAAACCGAATTGAACCCTAAATAAACCGGGTTTATTAATTAAACCAAACCAAACTGAACCAAACCGGACCGGGTTTATTTTATTAAACCAAATTTATATCGGGTCGGATCCGGGTCCAACCCAGACCCGACCCATTAACCCAAACCCGACCCGTGCCCTAGCCTAGCGGATCGGGTCGGATCCCTGCAACCCGACCTGACCCGGACCGAAACCCGCACTCGTTAGACTTCATCTTCCACAAACCGCCATCGCCCGACTTCTCGCCTCCCGTCGCCGGAAACGGCCGCCGCCGCCACTCTCCGTCTTCCCCGACCCCTCCGCTCCGGCTCACCCTCACCGGACAACCCTCCGCCTCCCTCCACCTCTCTATAAAACCCTCACCCGAGCCCATTCTCCCCTCCTCCGCCTCCGGCTTTCCCTTCGACCTCCGCCGGATCTCCCAGCGCAACCATCCCCTTCTGGCCAAGCAACCGCCCTCGCAGCCGCCTACTCCACCTGAACCCGGCCCTACATCTGCTGCCCTCGCCTCCAGTGCCTCCCCGAGCACCGGCCGTCCTCGAGCCTCCGACGTCGAGACCCGCAGCGGCCCACCTCCCACCAGCGCCACCCTCCTGCGTCGGCAACCTAGCTCCGGCCAAGCGCGGCCCCTCCGGCAAGTTCCAGAACCTAAACCCTAGTTTCTGTGACGTGTCGGACACAGTGTCCAGGACACAGGACACAACTCGAGACACGAGGACACGAAGAATTCGGTTTTCTGGAACCCAGTTCAGGTACGTAACTTTCTCCTCGTAGCTCAGATTTTGATTCCGTAAATTGTATCGCGTAGCCTGCATGACCCCCTCGGTGTCCGTGCAAACCGCTCGGGGCATCGCGTCCTGTGGTGATCCCGAACCGCGATCCAAAAACAAGAAAACCAACGCCCTATTTTTACCCCGGAACTGAGTGCGCCCCGCCAAACGGGACGACTTGGTCGCGTGCGGTCTTCACCGATACGTGCCGTCGTTGATACGGACATGCGGGATCTCGCAGAAGCTGATTCGGATGTGCGTGCACACCGGAATCAGTGCGTATCCGCGGACACCGCCCCGTATCCGACTTTTCTGTATCTCACTGTAAGTTAGTGTACACATGTCGAATCGAGACGAAACTTACGCCATCGGACTCGTAGCAATACGCTGGTCCTGTGAGCCAAGTTTGGTTCGATTCTGAGAACGTTGACAAAATCGCGTGTCGTGGGCCCCACAGGCTCCACCCGACGGGCGATTTTGAGAACGGCTCATCGGAATCCAATTATGGAAGTTCCGTTGGGTTCGTATCATCGTTCCTGACCTGTTGACATTAAGTTGGACTGTTTTTTAGATCTTTGACCCTGACACGTTTTTTGGTGCAAAGCGGCCCACATCTTGATCCCGCCTTGACCCGAAATGTCATTTTTGCCCTTGTCTCCAAATTGGACTCAAGGACAGGCGTTCCTAGCTGATTAATATTTTCTGGATCTGTTGGTGATGTCTATTTCAGCAACCGGAGTACTGCCTGGAAATCCAGCTGAAGCCCGAGCTACAATTGAAGCAGGAAACCCAGGCAAGTGTACCTTGCCATAAATTGCAGCTTATTGATTCATTTTGTTCTCTTGCTTTAATTTCTGTGACTGTTGTACTTGCTCAACCCTAGGGCCGGGTGACTTGCTTAGCGTCCGATCATAGTCGGGTGCCAACACCGTACGCGGGGTTGTGCAATGTCAATTAGAGATGGATATCGAGACATTTATATTTCTTGTACTTGCCCTATCAAGTACGTTATACCCAGGACACTTGACACAGATCATGAGACAGAATCCTCCTGAATATTCAAGGTGATTCTGTATAGGATACAGGTTTATGACTTATACAATTTACAAGCTTAGCTTTTATCCTGACTGATTGCATTAGTTTAATCTTGCGTGACATGAACATGAGACATTGAGAACTGTGACGTGAGATTTCATTGGGTGGGGAGAGAATTACCATACAAAAGGCTGAATATATATATATATAATAACTTAATGGAAGTACCTTAGACTCTGACATAGAGCTTTGGTACCGTACTGGCCCTTCAAGAGAAAACTGCTATGGTTTCTTGACACTGATCATGTAGTAGTCTCAGCCTGAGTATGACTAATACCTCTCACTTGCATTAACACTTAGCTGGTTTAATTATCTTACCCTGTTGTTTCCTTTATTTGCTGCACTGCATTATATTATGGCTTGTCTTTATCTGTACCTTGCTATGTCCCCTGAGGACCTGGAATGGATTATGTCCCCAGATTTAGCAGACGAGATCTACCCTGAGGTGTACGGAACAGGGGCCCTACTTGGAGCAGTACCGGAACCTGAGGACGAGGTGATTGCTGAGGACTTCTCCTGAATAACTGCTTCTCCATGCTCAGTTTTACTTGGCCAATAAACTCTTTATTTTCCTGTTTAATTGAACTTGTGTAAACAGACTTATTATCGGGTTGTTTCCCGATTTTTAAATACTTGTAACCGGATGTTGTTGTTTATTTCTTTTGCTGTTGTTGCTATCCTTATTCTGTGGATGAGATTAGTAAACCCTGACTATTGTAATACAGCTTAAGTATGCCCCGATGAATCCATTAAGTTGGATTTGTCCATCGGTGCGTGCTGCTGGCCATTGCCACGTGTCCAGTCCCTCGGTATTTTGGGACTGGGGCGTGACATGGTTTTTGTGGTGGCCCATGCAGGTCAACGACTAAATTGTTCGGTTTCATCTTAGGGACCGAACAGGCCTGCACTAAGATAGGATAAGTTTTTAGGATCTCATCCACTTGCTTGAAAATGTTCTTGATATCTGTATCGTATTCGAACTAATTTTTGACTTGCATCTTGCATTGACTCCTGTGCGCCTCTTATAGTTTATTGTTGATGCAGAGTAATGGATTCACGAGAAAACGATGGAACTCCAACAAGAACACCAATAAGTGCTGAAGCCATCTACGGAGAAGATGAAGTGACGCTATTGAGTGGAGATCCCTTTACTAACCGAAGCAGCCAAGCAGATCCGCAAGCTTCTAGATTTCGGCGTGATGACATTCCACCTCCGTCCCAGTTCACTCCACATATGCCTGTCTTTCCACCAGGGCAAGCAATGGACGGACAGCAGATGTTCCAGATGTTCTACGCAATGATGCAAGCCCAGCAACAAGTCCAACACGAGGCACAGCGTCGCGAGGCTGATTACTTGAGGAACAGTCTAGTAAATGCACTGGAGCAGGTCAACCTACCAGCTCGACGACCAATGATGGGCTCTATCACCGATTTCCGCCAGCTGAAGCCCCGTACCTTTTCGGGCAATGAGGGACCAACAGAAGTTCATAAATGGCTCACCAACATTCGGCATCAATTAGAAGCAGCTGAGCTTCCACAGGAACGTTGGATGACTGCCGTCAGAATACAATTGACGGACAATGCTCATCACTGGTGGCTATCCGAGGAGACCAGGCTCGGACCAGACCGGGTCACTTGGGAAGAGTTCTCCAGACTCTTCCAGGAGATGTACATTCCGGCTATCGCTCGATCAGAACTGAGGGACAAGTTCAATCGCCTCACTCAGGATACTATGACGGTGGAAGAGTACAACGCCGAGTTCATTCGTCTGAGTCGTTTTGCCCCTACCTTGATCCCAACAGAAGAAGAAAAGGCTGAGAAGTTCTTTGATGGGCTAAAGTTCGAGTTACAAAGAATGATCGGGTCCGTCGCACCTACTTCGTACACGGACGTCCTTGCTGCAGCTCGACGTATGGAGCGTGTCATTAGACGAGAATCCAACTTGAAGAGGCCTTCCACATCAGTACCAGCCAGAGCAAACAATGGAAAAGCTACCAAGAAACCTCATCTGCATCAAGCACCACAGGGATCTGCATCCAAAACCCTGACTCTTCCTACTTGTTACTACTGCGGCAAGATAGATCATATTGAGAAGGAGTGTAGACGTAAACACGGACTGTGTTTAGGTTGCGGATCCAGACAGCATGCAGTGAGGGACTGCCCTGAGCGTAGAGAAGCACCAAGGGCAAACCAACAAGCTCTACCAGCACCAGGAGGACATCAACCAAGGCCACCCTTGGCACTTCAAGCAGCACCCTACCAGCAAGCCCAGCAACAGCAGAGAGCACCACCTCAAGGACGCGGACAAATTTTTGCGATGACTGTGGGAGACGCGCAGAACCATGGAGTAGCTAATGCGAGTAAGTCTTTATATTTTTTTTGTTCCTAGTATTGCTATAGTTCGTGCTTGCTGGTTCGTGACCCCAGATTTAACCTGATAATTTTAACTTGCTAATAATTGAAAACCTAGTGTTGAACTTGATAATAACCTAGAATTGTTAACCTAATATGTTTTAAAGATAACCTGGTTTTCTAAAACTGTAATTTTCTAGATTTCCCATATTTGGGAAATTGTATAACTTTTAATACTTAGGGAAATAATTTTTCCTAGGTGTTACTCTCAAACCTTGATTCTCCTTGATTTTGTTGTGCTTCAAAACAATGGTTGCAACCGTGTCATCTCTGTTGACCGGTTATTCTTTGATTGCGAGGACGTAATCCTCTTAAGGGGGTAAATTGTAATCCCCTGATTTTCAAAATTTTTAAATTTGGATTTTTTACAATTTTCTGAAATTTTTTGGGATTTTTCTCTAATTAAATTCAGGTGTTTTAATTATTAAAGGATTTTTAAATGATAATAAATAATATTAAAATATTATGAAAATAATATTTTATGGTGTAAAATGGAAAACTAGACATAGGGTAATTTTTCGGGAATTTATTAGACCCCGGAAGCATTTAAAAAGTCCTAAAAACTATTTTAAAATTAAACCGAATTGAACCCTAAATAAATCGGGTTTATTAATTAAACCAAACCAAACTGAACCAAACCGGACCGGGTTTATTTTATTAAACCAAATTCATATCGGGTCGGATCTGGGTCCAACCCAGACCTGACCCATTAACCCAAACCCGACCCGTGCCCTAGCCTAGCGGATCGGGTCGGATCCCTGCAACCCGACCCGACCCGGACCGAAACCCGGACCCGTTAGACTTCATCTTCCCCAAACCGCCTCCGCCCGACTTCTCGCCTCCCGCCGCCGGAAACGACCGCCGCCGCCACTCTCCGTCTTCCCCGACCCCTCCGCTCCGGCTCCCCCTCACCGAACAACCCTCCGCCTCCCTCCACCTCTCTATAAAACCCTCACCCGAGCCCATTCTCCCCTCCTCCGCCTCCGGCTTTCCCTTCGACCTCCGTCGGATCTCCCAGCGCAACCACCCTCTCCTGGCCCAGCCACCGCCCTCGCAGCCGCCTACTCCACCTGAACCCGGCCCTGCATCTGCTGCCCTCGCCTCCAGTGCCTCCTCGAGCACCGGCCGTCCTCGAGCCTCCGACGCCGAGACCCGCAGCGGCCCACCTCCCACCAGCGCCACCCTCCTGCGTCGGCAACCCAGCTCCGGCCAAGCGCGGCCCCTCCGGCAAGTTCCAGAACCTAAACCCTAGTTTCTGTGACGTGTCGGACACAGTGTCCAGGACACAGGACACAACTCGAGACACGAGGACACGAAGAATTCGGTTTTCTGGAACCCAGTTCAGGTACTCATAACTTTCTCCTCGTAGCTCTGATTTCGATTCCGTAAATTGCATCGCGTAGCCTGCATGACCCCCCCGGTGCCCGTGCAAACCGCTCGGGGCATCGCGTCCTGTGGTGATCGTGAACCACGATCCAAAAACAGAAAAACCAACGCCCTATTTTTACCCCGGAACTGAGTGCACCCCGCCAAACGGGACGACTTGGTCGCGTGCGGTCTTCACCGATACGTGCGCATCGTTGATACGGACGTGCGGGATCTCGCAGAAGCTGATTCGGATGTGCGTGCACACCGGAATCAGTGCGTATCCGCGAACACTGCCCCGTATCCGACTTTTCTGTATCTCGCTGTAACTTAGTGTACACACGTCGGATCGAGACGAAACTTGCGCCATCGGACTCGTAGCAATACGCTGGTCCTGTGAGCCAAGTTTGGTTGGATTTTGAGAACGTTGACAAAATCGCGTGTCGTGGGCCCCACAGGCTCGACCCGACGGGCGATTTTGAGAACGGCTCATCGGAATCCAATTATGGAAGTTCTGTTGGGTTCGTATCATCGTTCCTGACCTGTTGACATTAAGTTGGACTATTTTTGAGACCTTTGAACCTGACGCATTTTTCGGTGCAAAGCGGCCCACATTTGGACCCCGCCTTGACCCGAAATGTCATTTTTGCCCTTGTCTCCAAATTGGACTCAAGGACAAGCGTTCCTTGCTGATTAATATTTTCTGGATCTGTTGGTGATGTCTATTTCAGCAACCGAAGTACTGCCTGGAAATCCAGCTGAAGCCCGAGCTACAATTGAAGCAGGAAACCCAGGCAAGTGTACCTTGCCATAAATTGCAGCTTTTTGATTCATTTTGTTCTCTTGCTTTAATTTCTGTGACTGTTGTACTTGCTCAACCCTAGGGCCGTGTGACTTGCTTAGCGTCCGATCATAGTCGGGTGCCAACACCGTACGCGGGGTTGTGCAATATCAATTAGAGATGGATATCGAGACATTTATATTTCTTGTACTTGCCCTATCAAGTACGTTATACCCAGGACACTTGACACATATCATGAGACAGAATCCTCCTGAATATTCAAGGTGATTCTGTATAGGATACAGGTTTATGACTTATACAATTTACAAGCTTAGCTTTTATCCTGACTGATTGCATTAGTTTAATCTTGCGTGACATGAACATGAGACATTGAGAACTGTGACGTGAGATTTCATTGGGTGGGGAGAGAATTACCATACAAAAGGCTGAATATATATATATATAATAACTTAATGGAAGTACCTTAGACTCTGACATAGAGCTTTGGTACCGTACTGGCCCTTCAAGAGAAAACTGCTATGGTTTCTTGACACTGATCATGTAGTAGTCTCAGCCTGAGTATGACTAATACCTCTCACTTGCATTAACACTTAGCTGGTTTAATTATCTTACCCTGTTGTTTCCTTTATTTGCTGCACTGCATTATATTATGGCTTGTCTTTATCTGTACCTTGCTATGTTCCCTGAGGACCTGGAATGGATTATGTCCCCAGATTTAGCAGACGAGATCTACCCTGAGGTGTACGGAACAGGGGCCCTACTTGGAGCAGTACCGGAACCTGAGGACGAGGTGATTGCTGAGGACTTCTCCTGAATAACTGCTTCTCCATGCTCAGTTTTACTTGGCCAATAAACTCTTTATTTTCCTGTTTAATTGAACTTGTGTAAACAGACTTATTATCGGGTTGTTTCCCGATTTTTAAATACTTGTAACCGGATGTTGTTGTTTATTTCTTTTGCTGTTGTTGCTATCCTTATTCTGTGGATGAGATTAGTAAACCCTGACTATTGTAATACAGCTTAAGTATGCCCCGATGAATCCATTAAGTTGGATTTGTCCATCGGTGCGTGCTGCTGGCTATTGCCACGTGTCCAGTCCCTCGGTATTTTGGGACTGGGGCGTGACATGGTTTTTGTGGTGGCCCATGCAGGTCAACGACTAAATTGTTCGGTTTCATCTTAGGGACCGAACAGGCCTGCACTAAGATAGGATAAGTTTTTAGGATCTCATCCACTTGCTTGAAAATGTTCTTGATATCTGTATCGTATTCGAACTAATTTTTGACTTGCATCTTGCATTGACTCCTGTGCGCCTCTTATAGTTTATTGTTGATGCAGAGTAATGGATTCACGAGAAAACGATGGAACTCCAACAAGAACACCAATAAGTGCTGAAGCCATCTACGGAGAAGATGAAGTGACGCTATTGAGTGGAGATCCCTTTACTAACCGAAGCAGCCAAGCAGATCCGCAAGCTTCTAGATTTCGGCGTGATGACATTCCACCTCCGTCCCAGTTCACTCCACATATGCCTGTCTTTCCACCAGGGCAAGCAATGGACGGACAGCAGATGTTCCAGATGTTCTACGCAATGATGCAAGCCCAGCAACAAGTCCAACACGAGGCACAGCGTCGCGAGGCTGATTACTTGAGGAACAGTCTAGTAAATGCACTGGAGCAGGTCAACCTACCAGCTCGACGACCAATGATGGGCTCTATCACCGATTTCCGCCAGCTGAAGCCCCGTACCTTTTCGGGCAATGAGGGACCAACAGAAGTTCATAAATGGCTCACCAACATTCGGCATCAATTAGAAGCAGCTGAGCTTCCACAGGAACGTTGGATGACTGCCGTCAGAATACAATTGACGGACAATGCTCATCACTGGTGGCTATCCGAGGAGACCAGGCTCGGACCAGACCGGGTCACTTGGGAAGAGTTCTCCAGACTCTTCCAGGAGATGTACATTCCGGCTATCGCTCGATCAGAACTGAGGGACAAGTTCAATCGCCTCACTCAGGATACTATGACGGTGGAAGAGTACAACGCCGAGTTCATTCGTCTGAGTCGTTTTGCCCCTACCTTGATCCCAACAGAAGAAGAAAAGGCTGAGAAGTTCTTTGATGGGCTAAAGTTCGAGTTACAAAGAATGATCGGGTCCGTCGCACCTACTTCGTACACGGACGTCCTTGCTGCAGCTCGACGTATGGAGCGTGTCATTAGACGAGAATCCAACTTGAAGAGGCCTTCCACATCAGTACCAGCCAGAGCAAACAATGGAAAAGCTACCAAGAAACCTCATCTGCATCAAGCACCACAGGGATCTGCATCCAAAACCCTGACTCTTCCTACTTGTTACTACTGCGGCAAGATAGATCATATTGAGAAGGAGTGTAGACGTAAACACGGACTGTGTTTAGGTTGCGGATCCAGACAGCATGCAGTGAGGGACTGCCCTGAGCGTAGAGAAGCACCAAGGGCAAACCAACAAGCTCTACCAGCACCAGGAGGACATCAACCAAGGCCACCCTTGGCACTTCAAGCAGCACCCTACCAGCAAGCCCAGCAACAGCAGAGAGCACCACCTCAAGGACGCGGACAAATTTTTGCGATGACTGTGGGAGACGCGCAGAACCATGGAGTAGCTAATGCGAGTAAGTCTTTATATTTTTTTTGTTCCTAGTATTGCTATAGTTCGTGCTTGCTGGTTCGTGACCCCAGATTTAACCTGATAATTTTAACTTGCTAATAATTGAAAACCTAGTGTTGAACTTGATAATAACCTAGAATTGTTAACCTAATATGTTTTAAAGATAACCTGGTTTTCTAAAACTGTAATTTTCTAGATTTCCCATATTTGGGAAATTGTATAACTTTTAATACTTAGGGAAATAATTTTTCCTAGGTGTTACTCTCAAACCTTGATTCTCCTTGATTTTGTTGTGCTTCAAAACAATGGTTGCAACCGTGTCATCTCTGTTGACCGGTTATTCTTTGATTGCGAGGACGTAATCCTCTTAAGGGGGTAAATTGTAATCCCCTGATTTTCAAAATTTTTAAATTTGGATTTTTTACAATTTTCTGAAATTTTTTGGGATTTTTCTCTAATTAAATTCAGGTGTTTTAATTATTAAAGGATTTTTAAATGATAATAAATAATATTAAAATATTATGAAAATAATATTTTATGGTGTAAAATGGAAAACTAGACATAGGGTAATTTTTCGGGAATTTATTAGACCCCGGAAGCATTTAAAAAGTCCTAAAAACTATTTTAAAATTAAACCGAATTGAACCCTAAATAAATCGGGTTTATTAATTAAACCAAACCAAACTGAACCAAACCGGACCGGGTTTATTTTATTAAACCAAATTCATATCGGGTCGGATCTGGGTCCAACCCAGACCTGACCCATTAACCCAAACCCGACCCGTGCCCTAGCCTAGCGGATCGGGTCGGATCCCTGCAACCCGACCCGACCCGGACCGAAACCCGGACCCGTTAGACTTCATCTTCCCCAAACCGCCTCCGCCCGACTTCTCGCCTCCCGCCGCCGGAAACGACCGCCGCCGCCACTCTCCGTCTTCCCCGACCCCTCCGCTCCGGCTCCCCCTCACCGAACAACCCTCCGCCTCCCTCCACCTCTCTATAAAACCCTCACCCGAGCCCATTCTCCCCTCCTCCGCCTCCGGCTTTCCCTTCGACCTCCGTCGGATCTCCCAGCGCAACCACCCTCTCCTGGCCCAGCCACCGCCCTCGCAGCCGCCTACTCCACCTGAACCCGGCCCTGCATCTGCTGCCCTCGCCTCCAGTGCCTCCTCGAGCACCGGCCGTCCTCGAGCCTCCGACGCCGAGACCCGCAGCGGCCCACCTCCCACCAGCGCCACCCTCCTGCGTCGGCAACCCAGCTCCGGCCAAGCGCGGCCCCTCCGGCAAGTTCCAGAACCTAAACCCTAGTTTCTGTGACGTGTCGGACACAGTGTCCAGGACACAGGACACAACTCGAGACACGAGGACACGAAGAATTCGGTTTTCTGGAACCCAGTTCAGGTACTCATAACTTTCTCCTCGTAGCTCTGATTTCGATTCCGTAAATTGCATCGCGTAGCCTGCATGACCCCCCCGGTGCCCGTGCAAACCGCTCGGGGCATCGCGTCCTGTGGTGATCGTGAACCACGATCCAAAAACAGAAAAACCAACGCCCTATTTTTACCCCGGAACTGAGTGCACCCCGCCAAACGGGACGACTTGGTCGCGTGCGGTCTTCACCGATACGTGCGCATCGTTGATACGGACGTGCGGGATCTCGCAGAAGCTGATTCGGATGTGCGTGCACACCGGAATCAGTGCGTATCCGCGAACACTGCCCCGTATCCGACTTTTCTGTATCTCGCTGTAACTTAGTGTACACACGTCGGATCGAGACGAAACTTGCGCCATCGGACTCGTAGCAATACGCTGGTCCTGTGAGCCAAGTTTGGTTGGATTTTGAGAACGTTGACAAAATCGCGTGTCGTGGGCCCCACAGGCTCGACCCGACGGGCGATTTTGAGAACGGCTCATCGGAATCCAATTATGGAAGTTCTGTTGGGTTCGTATCATCGTTCCTGACCTGTTGACATTAAGTTGGACTATTTTTGAGACCTTTGAACCTGACGCATTTTTCGGTGCAAAGCGGCCCACATTTGGACCCCGCCTTGACCCGAAATGTCATTTTTGCCCTTGTCTCCAAATTGGACTCAAGGACAAGCGTTCCTTGCTGATTAATATTTTCTGGATCTGTTGGTGATGTCTATTTCAGCAACCGAAGTACTGCCTGGAAATCCAGCTGAAGCCCGAGCTACAATTGAAGCAGGAAACCCAGGCAAGTGTACCTTGCCATAAATTGCAGCTTTTTGATTCATTTTGTTCTCTTGCTTTAATTTCTGTGACTGTTGTACTTGCTCAACCCTAGGGCCGTGTGACTTGCTTAGCGTCCGATCATAGTCGGGTGCCAACACCGTACGCGGGGTTGTGCAATATCAATTAGAGATGGATATCGAGACATTTATATTTCTTGTACTTGCCCTATCAAGTACGTTATACCCAGGACACTTGACACATATCATGAGACAGAATCCTCCTGAATATTCAAGGTGATTCTGTATAGGATACAGGTTTATGACTTATACAATTTACAAGCTTAGCTTTTATCCTGACTGATTGCATTAGTTTAATCTTGCGTGACATGAACATGAGACATTGAGAACTGTGACGTGAGATTTCATTGGGTGGGGAGAGAATTACCATACAAAAGGCTGAATATATATATATATATATATATAATAACTTAATGGAAGTACCTTAGACTCTGACACAGAGCTTTGGTACCGTACTGGCCCTTCGAGAGAACACTGCTATGGTTTCTTGACACTGATCATGTAGTAGTCTCAGCCTGAGTATGACTAATAACTCTCACTTGCATTAACACTTAGCTGGTTTAATTATCTTACCCTATTGTTTCCTTTATTTGCTGCACTTCATTATATTATGGCTTGTCTTTATCTGTACCTTGCTATGTCCCCTGAGGACCTGGAATGGATTATGTCCCCAGATTTAGCAGACGAGATCTACCCTGAGGTGTACGGAACAGGGGCCCTACTTGGAGCAGTACCGGAACCTGAGGACGAGGTGATTGCTTAGGACTTCTCCTGAACAACTATTTCGCCATGCTCAGTTTTACTTGGCCAATAAACTCTTTATTTTCCTGTTTAATTGAACTTGTGTAAACAGACTTATTATCGGGTTGTTTCCCGATTTTTAAATACTTGTAACCGGATGTTGTTGTTTATTTCTTTTGTTGTTGTTGCTATCCTTATTCTGTGGATGAGATTAGTAAACCCTGACTATTGTAATACAGCTTAAGTATGCCCCGATGAATCCATTAAGTTGGGTTTGTCCATCGGTGCGTGCTGCTGGCCATTGCCACGTGTCCAGTCCCTCGGTATTTTGGGACTGGGGCGTGACACGTAGTGTACTGGATTCATGTAGAAGACGAGTTGAGGGCTTAACTCAAGATGGACACTTTGTGGAAGCAGTTGGCCAAGGCCAACATGGTGAATACTGGAGACTCCAAGGGGAAGCAAAAGGCTTCTTACCACAAGAAGAAGGACTTCAACCATCTGAATGTGAAGTCGACTTCGTTCAAGCCAAAGCCCAATTCTGATGTGACTTGCTTCAACTGTGGAAAGAAGGATGTAGTGCCCCGCTCCTTGTTGTCACTATATAAAAGAGAGATCTGTTTGCTGGCTCAAGAGAAAGCCTTCCTGAAGAGCTCCCTAGTGGGACACAAGACGATTGATCTAGGTGAGTGGGTAAAACTTTATTCTCTGATTCTTACACGTCTTAATAATGAATCTGAGTTTTATATGCTTGTTTGCTAAGTATATAATATTCATATGAGAATGACAGAATAAGAACCTGCATGCTTAACTAGAAAACTTGTATGCTTGTATTAATAGATGAACCTTGTCATGCTAAGTAAAAGAAATAGGATGTTGCATGCTAGGTCACACTGACACAGCTATCGAACGAACCTTTTTCATGCTAATAAGAAGAGTAAAATAAACACTTGAACATGTTCCTTCTTTGTATGCTAAAAATAAACATAAAAGAAGAACTATCATCATGCTTGTTAAATAGAAGATCAGTTACATGCTTTCTAGTTATTTTGTAAAGATAGATTGAAATAAAAAGCTTGTATTGTTATGAAGAGTTAATAACTTTTTATCGAAAAGATGGGAGACTAATAGTGCGCCCTGAGGTATCGGTCCTTCGGGATCTTGGGGGATGTGGCTATTAGAATGGTGTATGGAGGCTAAATGAAAAGATGGGAGACTAATAGTGCACCCTGAGGTATCGGTCCTTCGGAATTTTGGGGTGTGGCTATTAGAATGGTGGATGGAGGCTAATTAAGGGGGGGAGACTAATAATGCGCCCTGAGGGTGTGTCTATTAGAAAGGAGGCGGTGCTTCTGATAGGAAGAGAAGAGTTAGAGAAGTAGGCATGTTCAGGAGATTGTGCATCATAGAATTTTATTTGGTAGAGCTGCATATCAAGTAGTTAGGTCTTATGCTAGGATAGTCTTCTTGCATACCTAATATTTGATGCAGAGACGGACAGGAAATAAAACATATGTGTTTATGTAAATTGCTGCTAACTTGTATGTTTGCTGCAGGGATAACCGTTTGGCGAAGGGTAAGAATCACTGAATAAGTGATATACATGTTATCAAACATGTTCTCTTGTATAAATCTCTTTCATAGAGAGGTCTTTGTTTACATATATGCTTCTATCTCGTTCCTACGATAAGATGATAATTGTTCATAAGAAAGAGAGAAACGATAAGAAAAATGGTCCACTAGATGCATGCCAGAGTCTTTAGAGAATGAATATGGCTCACGAGACACGCTGCGCACCAGAGATAGTAAATGAACCTGTATATCGTGCATGAACTGCTTGTCTTGCATGCTTGCATGTATTCGAATATGAAATATGTTTTTTCAAAGATGTTTTCAAAAGTGTAATTTGACTCTTATCCTGTATAGCATGAAATGAACCTAGGTAAAAAGTAGCAAGATCGCTAATAATGCAATATTTTATAACATGATTATTTAGTGTTGGTTTTAGATAATGTTGCTTCTGTTCGTTGTTTTTATACTTACCAGTACTTTCCCCAAAGTACTTACCCCCCCACCAGTCTTGTTCGCAAGTACTGGATCGTCCGAAGAAGTGATAGTCGTACCTCATCCTTGTGAGCCAGAGATCAGGAGTTGATGCCTTGAGATGTATCGAGATATTTTGAGATACTTTTTTATAGAGAGACATAATGAATGAAACGATGTCATTATATTCAGAGAAACTCGTGTCTTGAGCTTCGCTTCATATACTCAGATGGATTGTTGTTTGTAACACTGATCCTCGCTGCAAACTCGATCAGATCGATGATAACTAAGACGACTAACGTTGTTTTTTGTGCGAGTGCAACTCCAAGCTCGTATGGCATTACGTCCCGATGAGAACGATCGTCCTGCGGGAGCATTGGAGTAGTGATTTCACGTCCAGCGGAGACGATAGGGACCGCGGAAGATAGGGACGTGACAAAGGACCACTACAGGAAGGACTATAGATCCATGCCCAAACAGACTGAGAAAGCTGAGCCTAACAAGGTTGCTATGATTGCACAGGTTGTCTCAACTTGTGTCGACATTGACTAGTGGAAGGACACTGGTGCATCCTGCCATGTTGCTCAAGGAGGGAATTATTCACTACATACAAGCCTACTTTTGAGAATGTTTCGATGACGAACATGGCACAAGTTGAAGTACATAGGATCGGAATGGTGATACTGAATCTAACTTCGGAGAAGTCGCTGACGCTTCAGAATGTGAAGCATGTACTAGTGATCGTAAAGAACCTGATCTCAAGAAGTATGATGTATAATGCATACTTGAGGATAGACATTAACGTTGGTCTGATGGTTATGTCTTATAAAGGAACATATTTCGAAAAAGTATTTTGTACCGAAGGGATATTCAAATTTCAGCTTGTAACTCTGACTAAAATGTTAATGCAGTCTCTACTTCTCGTTATCCTCTTGAGTTGTGGTATAATAGATTAGGACATGTTTATTATAAAAGAATAAACAAGATGTCTAGTCTAGGACTTATTTCCAAATGAGGGGGTAAGGAGGTGGAGAAGTGTGAAGTCTGTGCGCAGACAAAGATTACCAGAAAATTATTCAAACGGATGAACCTAAGCACAAATGTTCTAGAGTTGGTGCACTCAGATATCTGTGGCTTCAAACAATTCTTCACAAAGGCCGAGATAAAGTATTTTATTACATTCATCGATGATTTCTCCATGTACGCGTTCGTTTATCTTCTCAAGTCAAAAGATGAAGCGTTCGATAAGTTCAAGGACTTCAAGGCTGAATCCGAGCAGCAAACCGAACAACTCAAGAGACTAAGAAGTGATCGAGACGTAGAGTATTGGTCTCTCGAATTTGAATCGTTCTGTAGAGAACATGGAATTATTAATGAGACAATTGTTATGTATTCACCTCAACAAATAGAGTTGCAGAAAGGAAGAACCTGACGTTGACATATATGATAAACTCAATTATGTTGACTGCGGGACTTCCAAACTGCTTCTGGAAAAAAGCTGCATTTGCATCTACTTTTATTGTGAACAGAGTGTCATACGTAACTTCTGACGATACGTCTTATGAACTCTGGTTCAAAGTCAGACTCAACATGAATGTCATTCGAGTGTGGGAGTATCTTGTGTCATGTCACAATCTCCCGCAAGCTCAATAGTCCCCGCTGAACGTGAATCACCATATTGCAGCGCTCCCGCAGGACAATCGTTCTCATCGGGACGTGATATCGTACGAGCCTAGAGCGCGTTCGTACAAGGCGATGTTGTCAAACACCAAAGTTATCATCGAAACGACCAAGTTGCAGCAAAAGTCAAGTATTGTGTACCAAGCACATATCAGAGAATAAGCAGCGAAGCTCTCGATAGGGTCCAAATGAAATGCCACAAAGGCGATGGCACAAAGGCGATGTAATACTCTTGCTCTTTTCTCTAGCCCACAAAGGTACTTACCGTTCATACATTATGTCCCGTATATCCAAGCAGCGCCACTACACCCGCGTACCTGAAATAATGCCCACAAACGTGGGTCAGTACACAGTCGTACTGGTGAGCGGGGTAACCCACTCGTCTAAGCCGATACCAAGTAAAAATAGTGAATGCAAACAATTATATAGTGATCTTTCTAGTTGAATCCTAGATTCATTTCATGGCATAGGTATGACATGTTAAGAAAAGCTGTAAAGCAGATTAAGCATGCAAGCATTCAACTCAAGCCAATCGACAAGCAATATACAACCAACGCAAAGGAAACTAGCATACAAACCGTCCTACTCAAACCTAAACAACTCGAGAACCTATCGAACTATTTTCCAAGCCTCAATATCCATCCTCCAACCATATGTTATAATCCAATCTCGATATGCACACTCTTGCCGAGGCAAGGTGGCCGCCGCCTACGCGAAAAGCACAAACCAACCAAAGTAAAGCAAAGCAATTCTTATCTATATGAAGTCACTGGCCAAGCCATAAAGGATGTTAATCGGACTGATAAAGTGCAGTTGTACTCGAAACAGCGCTAAGTAGCGAGCCCGCCTGAATCGCATTAAACCGCTGACACCGCGCCCGAGGCACGTTACCAATTTTCTTCCCCATGGCCGAACGGTCCCAGTGCCCCGGAGCCTTCCCGTTCGAGGAGACCAAACCCCGTGCAACACAGGTTGTCCGTGACATGCAGATACCAAGTAGGTATGACGAGAGGATAGAACATTCTCGACCCACCAAGCGATCCTAGTCTCATTCAACCAAAATCCAACCAAATATATCCATAACCATTCTTCCAACATATAGCCCAAGGCAAAAATCTCAAGTTATTCCATAGGCACTATGCCGCTTCTCGACATAGTGTTCCAATTGGTGCAACACCCCTCGCTAAGAACAATCCCATGGCACAATGCCCCAACAGTGGCATAATGCCCTCGCCGATGCAGTTGTCCGATTTCGAACCACAACTGCACGCTTTACTTGACAAAGCGCCCAAGTGATACTCGTGCACGGATGCACGCTCCCTCGTCCGAATTCTCGATATTCCAACCAAGATATTCCAACTGCTTCTCCAACTGCCCCAAATATAATCCAACTCTAGCTCCAACTATCCTGGGTGAAAACCAATTCAAGCCACAATTCCTATACAAGCAAACGACGTACACTCTATACACGCCACAGTGTAGTGATTTCCAATTCCCAGTCCAAATGTTCAAGCCTTTACGTGTGTTCCATATTAATAGGCATGGAGGAGTAGAGGAGAAGGGAAAGAGCCCACTCACCAAGTTGATTTCGTTAAGCATCATGTCCTGCCGATACGGCTGATCCCTTGAACCCGTGGTCCGATGCAAAGCACGATCTACTCAACTGGTATGAACTTGCGAGCAGGTCGTGCTCTCCAAATCATCCGACCGATCGGACTAAGGAAGACGGCATTATCGCTCCAATGTAGCTATCTCAGTACTGCTCTGAACGAACACCTGATTTCCATCGAACTCCGCGAACGATCTGTACATGAAACCAACTCAATCAATACTTGTTCCCAAATCCAAAAAAATTAAAATATAACCAGCTATTGCCTCATTCAATCTAACTCATCGTAATGTACCGCGCGGTTGCGGGGAGTTACATAATATACCACTTAGATTTATGTTCGTCCCCGAACCATACTAGTATCCATTCTTTACTAGCATGCCGCAATACAATTTCATAACTCTGCTTTATGCAACTCACATTCTCTTAATCCTGACTCAGCATCTCGCTTGCGCTGAACGCTCGTACAAATTCCATATTCCCACATTCTTCTTGCATCTCAATACGAATTTTTTATATCGCTTAGTTTTGGATTGTACACATATTTAAGGCATCCCTGAAATACATGCATTTTAGTCGAGCTTAGAGGTAGCAAATTTGGACCAGTTAAAAGGGTATGTTTATGTCCTAGGCATTCATTCGCTTTACTCCCAATTGAACCAATCCTGACTTTCATTCCAACATATTCGCACAAGCGCTATCCTCAATTATGATGATTTCCCACCGACTTAATTCAGTTCGTGTTCCAACTCAATCCATCCAACTATTTCTGAATCCACACTAGCAACATCTCCAAATATTATCTCTTGTACCGAACGATCATCACAACTGATACTACCCCAGCTAGGCGACTTACCCAAATATCAACTTTGCTTTTAGATCATCTCAGCCCAACACCTTTTCCTCAATCTCAATACCTCACTGGATGAACATCTATATTGAGGTTCATGTGATCCACGAAGATCTCGCTGCCACGCCAAAGGGATAGTGTCGCCACAATTTCAACATGGACACTCGCCATAATTCCTAGATTGCGCATGGAATAGTTTTTTGTGCTGCTTCTACTGCCTCGAAGCACAGGGCATCACATTTGCCTTCTGTATGAGCATGCATTCCAGACTAAGTTTTGATGCATCTTGTAGATCTGAGGCACATATGTCCCTTCCAGTATTGCAATGATTTGATCTGAACGAGCTGCTGCTTTAACTACACAAGATAGTTTCACAGTCATCAATTCATATAAATGTTATTCCCTTCCGGGGTACGACGAGTCAGAGGCGATGCTATCTTCAAAAATCTACGACTCCGAATCTCATCAGTTGACTTAGGCCATTTCCACCATCCTTCGATCTTCTGGCTGCATCTTCAGCTGAAGTCTATCCCAAGGGTCTCTCAAATCCAATACTCGGTCAATAGGCCAATCTCCAACACACACTACTCACATCTGCCCTCGACGCATTCCCAAATGCGTTGCCGCAAGGGTCATTCTATGGGTCTACAATATTCATCTCTGATTTGGCGGCCAAGTCGCTAGGGTCAGTTGTCCCGAAGCTACGCTCGATAATTGTAAGTCATCACGATGGACAGTTACCACGAACCATGCTATATCTCCTCTGTAAATCCGAGCCATAATCCAACCATTCCATCCGAACAAACTTCCGAATTCGAGAACTTCATGCACTACCTCTGCCGATCTGTCAACCAAACGCTTCTTAACCACCTAGAGTCTTGCTATCTATCCAAGCCATAAATCGAGAACTGCGCTCGTTGAAATCATCTTCCATCAATCCGTCGTTCTGTCCTGAATCCATCAAATTTACCGAACTGTCATGTTCGACTTCTCGCACTACCACTTGCAATGATTTCTGAAACCAAGGACTTTCTCCAATTCTTATCCGTATGCCAGCTTCACAGTGCACGTCCAACTTGCTCGAGCAGCACAGTATTTTGCTCCAACGTTGCTCTTTTATTTAGCTATCTTCAAATGCCCATCCGCCATAATCCTTGCTCTCGTTCCATTCCTTAGCCCGTCTCGATTTTCTCTATGTTCCGATTAGTCTACACATTCTCAATGACTCGTGCATCAGTCTCAACATAATCTCAAATCCATATTGCCTCCACTTGTTGTCTCAATCCGTCTCAGTGCTGCAAGTGTTAACTTCCAATTCTGACTTAACATCAACTAGACTTGCCTCATGTCCGTTTACGTCTTCTAAAGAATCCGTCCACCATCGTTGCACCATTCCGCCAAATTTTTACTTTCGCTAAACCTGAGTCAAACTTCCTGAGTGCCAATATCCAAAAATCCTTTAAGTTTGTGTGAATCCATCGCATTGTACCTCCAAACCAAAACGTGTTTTATTTCTCAACCAACAGCTCCAATGTGTTTCCAAAATTTGTAGTCCGTGCTCGCTATCCTTCAATTAATTGCTTCGCTCAAGCGTATCCCAACTGTTCGTTCCTCATGCTCAACTCTCTCTTTGCATTCATAAATGCTCCACCGAACTTCCAAATAGTGCAAGCGATCTATGATATTCGTCTTTCCATCTGATCGATCCCAACTTGTTTCTAGTACTTGGTCTGCCTCATTCCTTCAAATTTCCAAACACTCTTTCTGTCACGCCCCAGTCCCAAAATACGTAGGACTAGGTCACGTAACCATGCCAGCTGGCCCGTATATATGGCAACTCCAATATATGACAACCATATATACGTGCGTACGCTGTATAATGAACAATAATTCATAAGTGGTAAAACTAATTACATCGAGTCACAGGGTAATATCTAAATCTCATCCACAGAGTCAAATATACATGAATAACTAATAACCAAGTAACTAGATCTTAATACAGATATCTAAGAATGACAATCAGAATGGAAACAAATCTACTGCCGAAATAGAATAATAAAAGGAACCAGATACACACCATGTAAGAACAACATCTGATTTCCACGAGGCTCGAAGAGAAAATCTCCTCGGAATATGAGAAGCCTGTCCGGAATCTGCGCTCCTGTGAATACGCAAGAACATATACACCTGGCAGGGGACCAGGTCCTCAGAGGGACATAGCAAGATACATAAAAATAACATGCCATAATGTAAATACTGAATAAATAAGGGGGTGTGCTAACCATCTAAGTGAATGCAATTTGAAGACCTAGTAGTACGCATGGGAATGTGTAGGCTTGACATATGCTGACGTAATTCACCAATCGTCATGACTGGCTAGTATATGTGTCATATGCCCCCGGACACACGGGTAGCTCTGCAATCGACCATCTCCGAGTAGCATGGTACGAAGGATAAAAGACTCAAGAAGGGGGTGTCCCATACGCCTACTAGATATCTTCCCCGCCCACTGGAGATATACAAGTCGTGAAAATGACGTGGACATCTCGTATAATGATGCAAGTCTCCATAGAATAAACAACTGAGCTAAATACTGCTACACGTGTTGCTCACACTGATGGCCAGTCGCGCATGAGGCACGCGTCCCTACATGTACTCACTCTGTGACGTGTAATGATACGTGTAAAGGTCTGAGAAGTTATATCAATAACTTCACAACTTTAGGTGGGTCTACTAGACACTAGGTCAGACACAAGTCCTAACGTCAACGCCATCGTTGACTGCACCCGAGTCTTCTCGGACGCGCACATTTATATAATATTAAAACATGTAACTAACAATAACTGAATTTAAACAGTACAACAAGGCAAGGTATACTTGCCTGGCGGGAGAGCTGCAAATATAATGTCCAGATGTCAAATGCCAAAAGTCAGAACTATGGCCTCAGAATAAATGTCTCCGGATACTGAAATAAACATCACTAACAGTCTCAGAAAATATCAAATAGCTAGAAACGCCTGTCCTTAAGTCCAATTTGGACACAGAGGCAAAAATGATAGTTTCTGGTCAAAGCGGGGTCCACATGTGGGCCCACTTTGCACCGAAGAACGTGTCAGGGTCAAAGGTCTCCAAATTTGCCAAACTTAGTGTCCACAAGTCCAGAACGTCGATACGAACCCAACGGAACTTCCAGAATCGGATTCCGATGAGCCGGTCACAAAATCGCCTGTCAAATGGAGCCTGTGGGGCCCACGATACGGGATTTTGTCAACGTTCTCAGAATCGAACCAAACTTGGCTCGCAGGACCAGCGTATTGCTACGAGTCCAATGGTGCAAGTTTCGTTTCAATCCGACGTGTATACACAAAGTTGTAGCGTATTCCAGAACTGACGGATACGGGACGGTGTCGGCGGATACGCGTTGATTCCGGTGTGCACGCACATCCAAATCAACTTCTCCGAATTCCTACACGTCCGTATCAATGTCGCACACGTTTCGGTAAAGACCGCGTGCGACCAAGTCGTCCCGTTTGGCGGGGCGTACCCAGTTCTGGGGTGAATCGGGTCGTTGTTTTTCCTGTTTTTGGATCGCGTGCCGCGATCGCCACAGGACGCGATGCACCGAGCGGGTTGCACGGGCACCGAGAGGGTCACATAGCCTACGTGTCACAATTGACGAAATTAAAAACGGAACTACGAGGAGATAGAACGGGTTACCTGAACAGGGCTCCGTGGAATGAATTTTCCCTGTGTCCGGGGGACTGTTTCGTGTCCTGGACGTGTCCGGGCCGTGTCCAGCTGCTGTGTCCAGTCCGAGTCCAGTGGAGACTCGCCGGGGCTTCGCCGGAGGCGCTCAGGCGAAGCTCGTCGGTCAGCGGGGCGTCCGGGCAGGGCACGGCGCTGCGGCTAGGGCTCCGGGGTCGTCGACTCGTCGACGGAGGAGCTCTGGGCATCGTTCAGGAGTTGGCCGGAGTCTGCACAGCGAGTCGGAGCTGGACAGTGGCCGGAGTCTGAAGCCGCAGTGGGGGAGAAGTCAGGTGGAAGGCGGCTGGGCGCTGGCCGGACGGGGAGTGGCCGAGTGGGCGAGGTGGGGTGGAGGAGGAGAATAGGAGGAGGAGATGCTGGAGGATGGCGGCGGAGTCGAGCAGAGGGGGGGACGTCGGGTCGGTGGCGGAGCTCGGGGAGGAGGGGGAGGTCGAGAAGGTGGTGGTGGTGACGTCGAGCTCATGGGCCGTCAGGCGGAGGGAAGGAGGAGAGGGCTGAGGAGAGAGGAGATCGGGAAGGGGCGGGCGAAGGTCGGGGGTCGGCTGCGGGCCATTGGGGAGGCTGGAGGAGAAGAGGGAAGGAGATGGGGGGGCTCCGGCGGAGTGGAGGAGGAGACGGATGGCGGGATCGGGTGGCGGAGAAGCTCGCCGCGGGCGGGGGAGGGAAAAGCTCGCCGCGGCCGGGGAGGGAAAGCCGAGTGGCTCCGGCGAGGGCGGCTCGCCGCTCCGGCGGGGGGGGGGTCGGCTGCGGCTGGGTAGGGATAGGGTTTTGAATTTTCTTTTCTTTTCTTTTTATTTTATAGAAATTAATTAAGGGTAATTTAGGTAATTCACATTTAGGATATTTAAAATACATCGAATCTGGACTCCTTTTAGAATGGACGGTGCATGTTCACCGGCCAATCAGGAGGTGACACCTCGCATGGTAATTTACAGAAAAGTCCCTGTAATTTCATAAATTGTGCAAATGTCCTATTTTAGGAAATTGCGCAATTACGAAATTGTCTGGGAAAAACACCTGATTCCTGAAAATACTAAAATTCACAGAATTGAGGAAAATTGCTGTGCGAGGGTCCCGAGGTGGTGGGGGTGAGTCTGGGCAGGGACTGGGCCTGGTTTTGGGGTGATACGGACCATCGTATTTATTTAATTTAATAAATACTGCGCACGGTGTTCTCTAATTTATTTAGAGGCAGGTAGGGCCATAATTTTCTTGCGGTGTCAATACACTAAATGTAGTATACTCAGTGTAGAAAAATAATGTATTTTTGTCTGGACAAAACGGTTGCTTATTGGGCCTCAAATCTCTATTGGAACAGGGATGGGTATAGGTCTGGGAATTAAAATAAGAATTAAATACGAGCGTTTGTAACGAGATTTGTGCGTCTCATACGAGGCTCAAAACTAAGTATCTGGGAGTTGCACAAAGTGCAGGATAGTAGGCTGGCATGTCTAGGAGAGGTATGCAAACTTCGTTCGGGGAGAACAGTCAAGGTAAAGCTCCAAATAATTAGGTGATGGACAGGTGCACAGGTCAATAGGATATGTAAGCAAAATAAATTAAAATATTGCAACAAATCCTAAATTGTGAAAAATACTCCTAAAATACGGGAATCTGGTCGGGGGGTTTACAATCTACCCAACTTATAAAAATTTCGTCCTCGAAATTAAAACTAAGCCACGGTAGAAGGGAAAGACGGCATAAGATATAATTTAACAAAGTAATTTATATCTTGGGTTACGAATAGGTTCGAAAATGTTTATGCATGTCGTACTCGCGCTTCCGAGTTGATTCTCCGGGCGCGTCATGCTTCCATGCTACGCGGATCAAGAGAAAAAGACTGGTTCTTCAATACCTTTTCTCGATGGTCAAGGGTTCCCACGGGTTGCTCTTGATACGACAGGTCTCGTCCTAATGGTGATCTCCGAATGGTTGAGAACATGACTACTGTCTGTCACATATCGCCTGAGTTGCGATACGTGGAATACAATAAGTACTCCCTCAAGTGAAGGTGGTAGCGCAATTTGATATGCCACTACTCTCACTCTTTCTAGCACGTCAATGGTCCAATATACCTTGGACTCAACTTGCTGCATCCTCCGAATCGAATGGTGTCTCTAGTAGGTGATATTCTCAAGAAGACATGATTCGTCCTCTTTGAATTCCAAGGGACGATGATGACGGTCTGCCTACTGATTGTCTTGTCTTGCACTGCTTGCAAGTGTCCTTGTATTTACTTAACTGCCTTTACTGCGTTGACTACCAACTCTGGTCACGTGAATCCTTGTTTGGTAAAATGCTGACTGGTATGCCGTACAATCTTAGGATTTGCCTCATATAAGTAATGTCTCCATAGCTAGAGCTTCTGTAGTCTGGCCAACTCTATAGGTAAGAAAAGTGCTGACTTGGTGGGTTGGTCCATAGGAATCTTGATCCTTACAAGTCAACTAGTCATAGGTGCTGCTATCCATTCAGGAGTTAATCAATTATTCCTCCAGGTAAAATCCTTTTAGACTCCTGCCAGCAAAATAATATATCCTTTTTCATAATTCCTGAGTTCTGAATCTTGCTCCAAGTTTATGAGGCAAAAATTTTCATGCTGCCATAGGGATGTACGTATCAGGAACGTAGGTAGGTAGGTAGGTAGGTAGGTAGCGAAGGTCATTCTAAAGATAGCACAATTTATATACTGAAATCAAGTCTAAAAATAGGGTTTGGTAATTACCTAAGAAACAAACAAAATGGTACAGAAACAATACACTCTCGTATTTGTACGAGGCACGAGGTTTCGCCTTTCCGAAATAAGGGAAGACGATAAACAATAATCAAGAGTTCAAGGGGGAGGTAATAGATTAGTAGTGTGAGGATCAAGGCGTTTAAAGAATTCAACGGGAATTGTCAAAGCAGTTGTGGAATTGAGATGCTATTTTGGGAATCCCTTATTAACATATTCGGATCAGCACAGTTATGTAGCTGATACGATATGCTCAGGCATATCCAACGGGCAAGTACATCTATCTACTAATCACTATATATCTCAATCCACGTAGAGTAGTTATGCGAAGGGCGAACCAAGTGCACTATGGTTGATCAGACCGTAATACACTGATTCTGAAATGTATTAGTGTAGTACTCCAATAATACATCTCTCAAGAACAAGCTTGATAAAGAATAAGCTTGCGAAACTAGGCTATAATAGCGGCATAAGTCAAGGTAGTAAGGTAAATATAAGTACGCTAGATTATGATGTGAGAAGTACAAAACAATTCATATTCACAAGAACAAGACTCTACAATCTCTACAGTTATTATTCTAATTCCTGGTCTAAGTCGCTAGTTGACCCAAAAGAGGCGTGACCTTCTAAGTTCTACAATCTTAATATACACTATAGGTTGTCCGCCTAAAACAGAGATTTAAGGAAGTCTGCGTAAAGTAGGGGTTCGAGGTTGTCTGCGTAAAACCGGGATAAAATAATTTGGCGTAAATCAGGGATTCAAACTATCGGCGTAAAAATAGGTTTCAGAGTTATCCGCGTAAAACAGAGAAGCGTAAAGTAAAGCTTCAGAGCTGTCCGCGTAAAAGTCTGTGCGTAGAAATCTGCGTAAAAGTCTGCGTGAAAGTCTGGGCTTAAAAGTCTGCGGGTAAAGTATTGCCTAAAGGTTACGTAAAAATATCTGCCAGCGTAAAAAGTCTAGCATACGCTGCAGCGTGAAGTTGTACAAGAAATTCATGAATTTGTCAGTCAAGTTAATGAATCCTGACATCTGACAAAAGTACTTGTACAACGATCGAGGGGATGGTTTGATGATGGTTTGCACGGAGATCTAGGTTGTCGTTTAGGGACGTATTGGATATAAGTCAATTTACGCTCGAGGTGAGACAAAACCAGATGTCCCGTCAAAAGCTGTTTCTTTTTACACAGGGCTCGAGGCGTATCTCTGCGCAGGATTTGGTCGTGTCTGGGGAAAGCTAAGGCTGTAACAAATACGCTAACATCCTATTCTTATGTTATGCCTAAACAGGTTACTCTACGCTGGTTATCTATGAATCATCAGGTTTGCGCAGGGCAGTTACCTACGTGGCTGGCATGATACGTCATACGCAGGATAAAGAAGACTAAGGGCGGCGTAAAAAGGACAAGCTTCTACATAATTTGGCTTTTACGCCAACTAGGCAGTGGTTTGGCTTTACGTCAACAATGGTCAAATGGGTTTTACGCCAACAAGGGTAAAAGGGTCTCTGGCGTAAAACTCTAGTTATCCTACATAGGATGAGGTTTCTGTCCTAGTATTCAATCTTAGATTTCTATGGGTTCCTCAAGGCTAGGGTCAACACTATGGTCAAATCTCTAATAATCCTATCTCTAACTAATCCTAGTAGTGTTTATACTATACTCAAGTCATACATAAATATGTCAAGGGATAAGGGTAAGTTAATCTATAGGTAAGTGACGCTAGGGTTTACTTAGGAAATCAGGAAGCCTAGGGTTTATTTAGGAAGTCAGGAAGGCTAGGGTTCACTAAGTAATCCGAACTTAAGGATATGTCAAAGCCCTAGTGGTATTCTTATTAGGAATGCTACCTTAATTATCATCCTATTAACCGGAGTTCCTATATTCTAGCAGGGATTATACTAAAAGAATTATCAGGGAAGCACATGAATCAAGCAGGATGCAATTATGTAAGTAGGACGAACTGGAAAGAAGATAAGTCATAGTCAATTTTTGGATGAGATCCATGCTCTAATCCTAGGTGCAGGCTTGCTCGGTACAGTAACGTAACCGAGACAATATGCTCTGACCTGCATGGACCACCACTAAAAACATGTCACGTCCCAGTCCCAAAATACGTAGGACTAGGTCACGTAACCATGCCAGCTGGCCCGTATATATGGCAACTCCAATATATGACAACCATATATACGTGCGTACGCTGTATAATGAACAATAATTCATAAGTGGTAAAACTAATTACATCGAGTCACAGGGTAATATCTAAATCTCATCCACAGAGTCAAATATACATGAATAACTAATAACCAAGTAACTAGATCTTAATACAGATATCTAAGAATGACAATCAGAATGAAAACAAATCTACTGCCGAAATAGAATAATAAAAGGAACCAGATACACACCATGTAAGAACAACATCTGATTTCCACGAGGCTCGAAGAGAAAATCTCCTCGGAATATGAGAAGCCTGTCCGGAATCTGCGCTCCTGTGAATACGCAAGAACATATACACCTGGCAGGGGACCAGGTCCTCAGAGGGACATAGCAAGATACATAAAAATAATATGCCATAATGTAAATACTGAATAAATAAGGGGGTGTGCTAACCATCTAAGTGAATGCAATTTGAAGACCTAGTAGTACGCATGGGAATGTGTAGGCTTGACATATGCTGACGTAATTCACCAATCGTCATGACTGGCTAGTATATGTGTCATATGCCCCCGGACACACGGGTAGCTCTGCAATTGACCATCTCCGAGGAGCATGGTACGAAGGATAAAAGACTCAAGAAGGGGGTGTCCCATACGCCTACTAGATATCTTCCCCGCCCACTGGAGATATACAAGTCGTGAAAATGACGTGGACATCTCGTATAATGATGCAAGTCTCCATAGAATAAACAACTGAGCTAAATACTGCTACACGTGTTGCTCACACTGATGGCCAGTCGCGCATGAGGCACGCGTCCCTACATGTACTCACTCTGTGACGTGTAATGATACGTGTAAAGGCCTGAGAAGTTATATCAATAACTTCACAACTTTAGGTGGGTCTACTAGACACTAGGTCAGACACAAGTCCTAACGTCAACGCCATCGTTGACTGCACCCGAGTCTTCTCGGACGCGCACATTTATATAATATTAAAACATATAACTAACAATAACTGAATTTAAACAGTACAACAAGGCAAGGTATACTTGCCTGGCGGGAGAGCTGCAAATATAATGTCCAGATGTCAAATGCCAAAAGTCAGAACTATGGCCTCAGAATAAATGTCTCCGGATACTGAAATAAACATCACTAACAGTCTCAAAAAATATCAAATAGCTAGAAACGTATGTCCTTAAGTCCAATTTGGACACAGAGGCAAAAATAATAGTTTCTGGTCAAAGCGGGGTCCATATGTGGGCCCACTTTGCACCGAAGAACGTGTCAGGGTCAAAGGTCTCCAAATTCGCCAAACTTAGTGTCCACAAGTCCAGAACGTCGATACGAACCCAACGGAACTTCCAGAATCGGATTCCGATGAGCCGGTCATAAAATCGCCTGTCAAGTGGAGCCTGTGGGGCCCACGATACGGGATTTTGTCAACGTTCTCAGAATCGAACCAAACTTGGCTCGCAGGACCAGCGTATTGCTACGAGTCCAATGGCGCAAGTTTCGTTTCAATCCGACGTGTATACACAAAGTTGCAGCGTGTTCAAGAACTGACGGATACGGGGCGGTGTCGGCGGATACGCGTTGATTTCGGTGTGCACGCACATCCAAATCAACTTCACCGAATTCCTACACGTCCGTATCAACGTCGCGCACGTTTCGGTAAAGACCGCGTGCGACCAAGTCGTCCCGTTTGGCGGGGCGTACCCAGTTCCGGGGTAAATCGGGTCGTTGTTTTTCCTGTTTTTGGATCGCGTGCCGCGATCGCCACAGGACGCGATGCACCGAGCGGGTTGCACGGGCACCGAGAGGGTCACATAGCCTACGTGTCACAATTGACGGAATTAAAAACGGAACTACGAGGAGATAGAACGGGTTACCTGAACAGGGCTCCGTGGAATGAATTTTCCCTGTGTCCGGGGGACTGTTTCGTGTCCTGGACGTGTCCGGGCCGTGTCCAGCTGCTGTGTCCAGTCCGAGTCCAGTGGAGACTCGCCGGGGCTTCGCCGGAGGCGCTCAGGCGAAGCTCGTCGGTCAGCGGGGCGTCCGGGCAGGGCACGGCGCTGCGGCTAGGGCTCCGGGGTCGTCGACTCGTCGACGGAGGAGCTCTGGGCATCGTTCAGGAGTTGGCCGGAGTCTGCACAGCGAGTCGGAGCTGGACAGTGGCCGGAGTCTGAAGCCGCAGTGGGGGAGAAGTCAGGTGGAAGGCGGCTGGGCGCTGGCCGGACGGGGAGTGGCCGAGTGGGCGAGGTGGGGTGGAGGAGGAGAATAGGAGGAGGAGATGCTGGAGGATGGCGGCGGAGTCGAGCAGAGGGGGGGGGACGTCGGGTCGGTGGCGGAGCTCGGGGAGGAGGGGGAGGTCGAGAAGGTGGTGGTGGTGACGTCGAGCTCATGGGCCGTCAGGCGGAGGGGAGGAGGAGAGGGCTGAGGAGAGAGGAGATCGGGAAGGGGCGGGCGAAGGTCGGGGGTCGGCTGCGGGCCATTGGGGAGGCTGGAGGAGAAGAGGGAAGGAGATGGGGGGGCTCCGGCGGAGTGGAGGAGGAGACGGATGGCGGGATCGGGTGGCGGAGAAGCTCGCCGCGGGCGGGGGAGGGAAAAGCTCGCCGCGGCCGGGGGGGGAAAGCCGAGTGGCTCCGGCGAGGGCGGCTCGCCGCTCCGGCGGGGGGGGGGGGTCGGCTGCGGCTGGGTAGGGATAGGGTTTTGAATTTTCTTTTCTTTTCTTTTTATTTTATAGAAATTAATTAAGGGTAATTTAGGTAATTCACATTTAGGATATTTAAAATACATCGAATCTGGGCTCCTTTTGGAATGGACGGTGCATGTTCACCGGCCAATCAGGAGGTGACACCTCGCATGGTAATTTATAGAAAAGTCCCTGTAATTTCATAAATTGTGCAAATGTCCTATTTTGAGAAATTGCGCAATTACGAAATTGTCTGGAAAAAATACCTGATTCCTGAAAATACTAAAATTCACAGAATTGAGGAAAATTGCTGTGCGAGGGTCCCGAGGGGGTGGGGGTGAGTCTGGGCAGGGACTGGGCCTGGTTTTGGGGTGATACGGACCATCGTATTTATTTAATTTAATAAATACTGCGCACGGTGTTCTCTAATTTATTTAGAGGCAGGTAGGGCCATAATTTTCTTGCGGTGTCAATACACTAAATGTAGTATACTCAGTGTAGAAAAATAACGTATTTTTGTCTGGACAAAACGGTTGCTTGTTGGGCCTCAAATCTCTATTGGAACAGGGATGGGTATAGGTCTGGGAATTAAAATAGGAATTAAATACGGGCGTTTGTAACGAGATTTGTGCGTCTCATACGAGGCTCAAAACTAAGTATCTGGGAGTTGCACAAAGTGCAGGATAGTAGGCTGGCATGTCTAGGAGAGGTATGCAAACTTCGTTCGGGGAGAACAGTCAAGGTAAAGCTCCAAATAATTAGGTGATGGACAGGTGCACAGGTCAATAGGATATGTAAGCAAAATAAATTAAAATATTGCAAAAATCCTAAATTGTGAAAAATACTCCTAAAATACGGGAATCTGGTCGAGGGGGTTTACACTTTCCAACCGTTTGTTCTGATCTTGCCCACCACTCAAGTCCAACGATATTTCCATTTGCACAAGTCCGTTCATGATTGCTCAACTCAATATTCGCTTGCTCCATTTTTTATATTCTTCCCAACTCAGCCGATGTGCACCAACCAACTTATATTCCTATTACCCGAGTCCGTTGAGGCAATTTCCATTGATGTCTATCCAACATACTTCAATGCCTTGCTCACTATGTGGTATTCCATACACCACTCCGAATCAAGTCGCTACTCGCATTATGATTCCTTTGCACTAATCCAAAATCCGTTCGAACCATCCCTTATGCGTGATCCTGCCATCCCCAACTCAAGTCTGACACGAAACTCAGCCAATGCACGAACCATCCAACTCTTTTCATCAATCTCGTTAGGCAACTTGTACTATGTTCTATTCTCAATACTTCTAGCTATTCTCAAACCGTCCGATATTTTTGCTACACGAGCAACCCGTGCAACGAGCTCTCTTCCAAGTAATCCGACCCAATACCCAATTGTTCCTCATATTTGCTGTACGAGCGACTCGTGCAACGCTATCCTAATATTCCTAAGCCAAACTCAAACATGTTCAGCCAATGCTCTATGTGATATACCCAGCCAAAAATTAAACTTCATCCAACACATTCGTTACACGAGTAACTCGTGCAACGATCCATTCTCAATTCAAATGCTCCTACTCACAACATGCCGCATAACCAATCTCGTCTGCCAACCAACAGATCCACTGATGCAACCAAAAACTCTCTGAATGACAAGCCAAGCCAACTCAAAGACACACCTCTCAACTTGTTGCACAAATGCAACAACGCCACCCAACTTGCTGCACGAATACAACAACACCTAACGATGCTAAGCGATCTGACGAAAACCAACAAAAGCAACACAATGAAGCACAACATGCAGCCACAACCAGCAATATATAGACTTATTACATGAAACATCCAATGCGGCATCGAGTAGAGCCAAGAGCTAAACGACACGCGGAAGCTACTTAGAGTTTGTGATAAAGTGAAGGACCAAGTCCGAGGAAATGAACCTGGGTTTGATACCAATATGTCACGCCCCAATCTCCCGAAAGCTAAATAGTCCCCGCTGAACGTGAATCACCACGTTGTAGCCCTCCAGCAGGACAATCGTTCTCATCGGGACGTGATGTCGTACTAGCCTAGAGCGCGCTCGTACAAGGCGATGTTGTCAAACACCAAAGTTATCATCGAAACGACCAAGTTGCAGCAAAAGTCAAGTATTGTGTACCAAGCACACATCAGAGTATACGCAGCGAAGCTCTCGATAGGGTCCAAATAAAATGCCACAAAGGCGATGTAATACTCTTGCTCTTTTCTCTAGCCCACAAAGGTACTTACCGTTCATACATTATGTCACGTATATCCAAGCAGCGCCACTACACCTGCGTACCTAAAATAATGCCCACAAACGTGGGTCAGTATACAATCGTACTGGTGAGCGGGGTAACCCACTCGTCTACGCCGACACTAAGTAAAAATAGTGAATGCAAACAGTTATATGGTAATCTTTTTAGTTGAATCCTAGATTCATTTTATGGCATAGGAATGACATGTTAAGGAAAGCTGTAAAGCAGATTAAGCATGCAAGCATTCAACTCAAGCCAATCGACAAGCAATATATAACCAACTGAAAGAAAACTAGCATGCAAACCGTCCTACTCAAAACCAAACAACTCGAGAACCTATCGAACCATTTTTCAAGCCTCAATATCCATCCTCCAACCAAACGTTATAATCCAATCTCAATATGCATACTCTTGTCGAGGCAAGGTGGTCGCCGCCTACGCGAAAAGCACAAACCTACCAAAGTAAAGCAAACCAACTCTTATCTATATGAAGTCACTGGCCAAGCCATAAAGGACGTTGATCGGACTGATCAAGTGCAGTTCTACTCGAAACAGCGCTAAGTAGCGAGCCCGCCTGAATCACATTAAACCGCCGGCACCGCGCCCGAGGCACGTTACCAATTGTCTCCCCCATGGTTGAACGGTCCCGGTGTCCCGGAGCCTTCCTATTCGAGAAGACCAAACCCCGTACAACACAGGTTGTCCGTGACATGCAGACACCAAGTAGGTATGATGAGAGGATCGAACATTCTCGTCCCACCAAGCGATCCTAGACTCATTCAACCAAAATCCAACCAAATATATCCATAACCATTCTTCTAACATATATCCCAAGGCACAAATCTCAAGTTATTACATAGGCACTATGCCGCTTCTCGACACAGTGTTCCAATTGATGCAACACCCCTCGCTCAGAACAATCCCATGGTACAATCTCCCAACAGTGGCACAATGCCCTCGCCGATGTAGTTGTCCGATTTCGAACCACAACTGCACGCTTTGCTTGACAAAGCGCCCAAGTGATACTCGTGCACGGATGCACGCTCGCTCGCCCGAATTTTTGATGTTCCAACCAAGATATTCCAACTGCTTCTCCAACTGCCCCAAATATAATCCAAATCTAGCACCAACTATCCTGCACGAAAACTAATTCAAGCCACAATTTCTATCCAATCAAACGACGTACACTATATGCACGCCACAGTGTAGTGATTTCTAATTCCCAGTCCAAGTGTTTAAGCCTTTACGTGTGTTCCATATTATTAGGCATAAAGGAGTAGTGGAGAAGGGAAAGAGCCCACTCATCAAGTTGATTCCGTTAAGCATCATGTCATGCCGATACGGCCGATCCCTTGAACCCGTGGTCCGATGCAAAGCATGATCTACTCAACTGGTATGACCGTGCGAGCAGACCGTGCTCTCAAAATTATCCGACCGATCGGACTAAGGAAGACGGCATTATCGCTCCAATCTAGCTATCTCAGTACTGCTCTGAACGAACACCTGATTTCCATCGAACTCCGCTAGCGATCTGCACATGAAACCAACTCAATCAATACTTGTTCCCAAATCCAAAAAAAATATTGAAATGTAACAAGCTATTGCCTCATTCAATCCGACTCAGCGTAACGCACGGTTGCGGGGCGTTACATCTTGCGTATGTGAAGCTTCCGGACATGAAGATTCAGAAGCTGGGAACGAGGACTACAAAGGCTATATTCTTGGGATATGCTGAGAAGAGTGATGCTCAAAGGTTTCTTGATATTAAATCTAATTATATTATCAAATATCGTGATGCAGAATTCTTTGAAGACAAATTTGCAAGGCACAAAAATATCGTTCCGGACATTCTGGAGAATAGCGTTGGTGCAGAGGAGGCTATTGTTTCCAAAGAAAATGTAGTCCAAAAAGACGTCATTGAAGAAACAACGTTTGAACCAGAACTCGCAGAGCCGTCGCAACGAGTGAGGAGACAGAAGGACTTCGGAGATGATTTCGTCACATATCATTTGGAAGCAGATCCGCTTACCTATGATGAGACGATGAAACCAAAGATGCTGTCTTCTGGAAGAAGGTTGTCAACAATAAATTTGACTTTATAACCTCCAACAACACTTGGGTATTGGTGGATCTGTCTGAAGGAGCAAATCGTGTGATGACGAATCTTACTTTGAGCAATGGTGATAGTCATCACCCCAGCAAGCCGACAATTTCTGTCATCTTCTTCTTCTTCGTTGGTGTTCGTTTTATCTCAATTGCAATTGTGTTTGTAAAGAAGAACGAAGTTTATTTTCATAACTTTGTAATATGAAATTTTGCAAGTTGTAATCGGATTTTACTTATAGTCTTCGTTGGAATCGAGCAATCCAGAAAGCAAATTTGTTTGCGTGAATCTTTGATCTCGACTACAACTTCAGGATCAAACAGAGAATAGACTGAAAATTTTAGGTGAATCTCTATTCCTGATCTCTGTTCACCAACTTTGATTTACCTCGGAACTAACATGAATTATCCATGGAGCAGCTCGAGAGTTTTATGTAAGAAGTACAAGTCACATTTAGTCAGTCGGAATGTTCGAGTTGAAGACTTTAGAGGCTTTTGCTTGCAATTGCAATGGATCACTATCTGGGAGAGTCATCTAATGTTTATCGAAAGAGACAATTGCAAGATATGTACAAGGGGCAGAATGATTAGCTTTCCAAGGAGGGATTCAACTTGCTCTATCGCTTAATAAAAATTCAGTCATAATCGGAGGCTTGTTTACTGGTCTGGCCATGGCGCGCGGTTCATACATAATAATCAATATGACCAAGGAATTAATGGAAGTATATATGACATTTGCTATACTTGAAGAGACTGTAATTTTGCTGCTCATTACTTATCAAAAAGTTTTTTTTAGATCATAAATTCTATGGAGAAGGGCAAATTCATTTCGATCCGATGGATGTACATTTATTTTTATTTTTTATTTTTATTTTTGAGATATCCGACATAACGTTTGGGATTTTGTGCACATTGTATTGCATGTCTTTTGGACCCACTGTTTCCAATTCCTACCAAATAATTAGAAGGAATAATACGCCCATGTGACTCGATTCATTGATTTTCTGCCACCCAACCAATCACTTCCGTAACCACAAAGATCACCCGAGTTCAGTGATGTACATTTTTCTGAAATCAATGAATTCCAGCTACGTAGACTTTCTCACCTCCCCAAGCAAATGCCTACCATACATGCATTATATAGACCTGCCAATGGTAGCTTATCGGTCGGATGTTGGTATTACCATATCCTAAACGATAGCTATCGGATATAAGTTTTGGCTCCCGTATCTGTTACCTTTTATTTTATCGAATATCGGATAATATCCTAATCAATAAGGATTCATATAAGTGTTTTAGAATTGTAAGTTGTAATCCAAATATTTGATTCTATCAAATATAATTTACACCGTTTATATATATATATATATATATATATATATATATATATATATATAGTTTTAGGGTTGTAAGTTGTAATTCAAATCTTTGATTATATCAAATATAATATACACCGTTCATATATATATAATTAAAATATATTTTATATATTTAATTATTTCATTATCGAATCGGATGTTATAGGATCGATTATGACATTTTCAGTATCTGCATCCGAAATTCGATAAATATAAAATTTTGAATTTATCGATTCGAATGTGAATTTTCGGTCAACCACAGGTCTAACATTAATCATTCCAAAATTCGAATGCGAATTTTGAATCTCAAAATGTGTTGTCGTGCTGATTTGTTTAGTGTTTGTCGTTTCTAACGTCATTTTTTTTTAACAAAAACGGTAAGGGAACTTTTTTGGATTCCCCAACAAAGAGAACAGCAAGCAAATGGGCAAACACTCAGAATGCACCAACATTGTACGCACGGGCTTGTAGCCCTTCAAACTTTTCATATTGTTTTTTCTCCACCTCTTCAGAAGCCCTTCTCCACCAGTATTGTCAATCTAGTAGCCAGGTGTTTCCGCAGTGCTTCTCCGGTGCTTCCATATTACTCATGATGTAGCTTATCTTTCAGTTTTCATTAACAACTTGTTCAAGACCTTGCACAACAAAAAAGTATGAGAAGGCAAAACACCAACTACCATCAAGACGGACGGAACCAATTGTCGGAGGCCACAAACGTGATCGTGTGTTCCCTCTTGGGCAAATCCGGCCTTGGGATAAGTCGGACAACCCCTCTATGTCTATAGAATTTCTGCGGTCCAACCGAACTTTTCTATGTCAGTTGAACTAGCAAGCAAATAATTCCTGACAACTCCAACCCATATTAATTATAAATTTTTGAGCTCCCACTGGAATGATCTCGAGTAGCTCAGGAACGAGGGAAGAACTCTGAATCAGAGTTCCACGTTGTCGTTAGAACCGGAGATATCTACTCCAAAAGTTGGTATCAGTTCTAGATTTATAACTTTCAACTTGTGTCTTTTGACACCTTTTTCTGTATTCAAGGGACAAGGACAACCAAAATTAACTTCGATCAGGACAACCCAATCCCCGGGCCGGACCGGGCCAACTCTTGGGGTACAAGTAGTGTCCACTCTGAACAAAATTTGTACAGTCGTTCTGGTTGAACGTTCCATCTTTCCTTTTCTTCCAGCGAGAGTCGATGTTCTTAACATTACACCTGGACAACCGTTACAAAAAAAAAAAAACGAAGCCAACCAACCGCTACGGCTTTGTTCTTGTGCTTTTTAATACAGAAGAATGACAGGTCGAACACGTTGGGCACGGCAGACAGAGAGCCGTTCATTTTTCAGTTTGCTATTTTCTTAACATTTCCAAATTAAAATTATTATCTTCCTATCTCCTATCGATTTATTTACAAACTAATCCAAAAAAAAAAAAAAGATAAATTAAAAAAAAAAAAGTATACAACTTAAAGAAAAACAAACGGAAGAAGCCGCGGGTTTCACGTCCGCTTACCGATGTGGACCCGGCGGAGGAAGGTCCCGATGAAGACGAAGCAGGTGGAGAGGGCCCTCCGGAGGGAGAATCCCCGGCGGCGGCGGCGGACGCGCTCGGAGGAGGACGGCGTCGGCTGGAGGTAGGCGCAGGCGGCTTTGTTCAGCAGCCGGTTCCTTATCCGGACCTCCCCGCCGGCCGGAGACGGCGATCCGACGGCACCGTCGGCGGAGGGATCCGTGATTCGCATGATGTCGCGGAGGCTGGTGTAGGAGGAGGAGGATAAGAGGTCGCCGTTGATTGACGGCGACAACAAGGGAGGGAAGGAGAGAGGGGTTGGCGGGATGGTGATGGACATGGTTCGGGATCGCCAGTGACGGAGCTCGAACTCGCGTCCTCCATTCATTCTTTTCCTCCTTGTTCTTGTTCTTGTTCTTGTTCTTGGAGAGAGAGAGAGAGAGAGAGAGAAGGGGGGGGGGGGGGGGGGGGGGGGGGGGGGGTTGAGTACTGGAATTTGCTTTTTGAGGAGTGCAATTAATGATGGAATGGTGTCATTCTTCTTCTTTTTGGCATTCTCTTTGCTCTGCTATACTTTTTACTGATTTCGTAGATACGTATGTTATTGTCCTTTTAAGTCCCTGTCAATTTAAATATTTTCTGTATTTGGTCAACAAAAATGCTTGACATGCCGATAATATGATCCCAAAAAGAAACGCTTGGACACGGGTCACACTATTATTGGCCGGAGCAAAATCACTGATCTCAGCTCTCCTCTGCTAACGTAGGAAAAAGTTTTCGAACCAATCAAGCCGGACACGTGGATTGGTTATTGGAATTCAGTCTGAATTTGATAAATTTTGTAGTCCAAATATGATCAAAGATTTGATTTGATATAATTTAAAAATCTACATTAATATAAGATTTGATTATATTTCAAATTTATATCAAATATTTAATTTGACCATATTTGGACGTCCATAATTGATGTTGAACTATTTTAGGTGGAACGGAATTCTTATTTTAAGATAAATGACGTACTTTGCTCTTAGAACTTCGTCATCCAAGACAGAAGGAAGAAAGAGATCTGATCGAGGAGTCGTCGCATTCGCTCAGGAAGATTGCTACGGGTTGGTGAGTGATTTCAATTGTAATCTCTTTCTTTTCTTCTTGAGTGTGATGAGGGGGTTGAATCTATTAGGACAAATGGTTCAACATTGATTTTGTCAATATGTAATTTCATCTGAGTTATAAAGGTTGAAATTTGTCCAGGTGACGTAGTCACCGTCATATACTTGTCTTTATCTATGCTTGGTGTTCGTTAGACATGGGTTGGTTATCTCAAGTTGGTTTGGCCTAAAGTTTTCGCTGCGGACACTCTCAGACACGGTGTCGGAACGCTTGCAAGGCGTGTCCGATTTCCAACATCCGGTATTAGAGCTACTAGTTTTGGTTCTGCCAACTATGTCTACGGAGCAAATGAACACTCGTATGATCAACATCACGTAGAGGAATTTGACAATTTGGAAGCCAATGATGGAGGATCTACTCTGGTGCAAGGACTTTCATGGTCCGTTAGAGGGTGACAACGCTAAGCCATCGGAAAAAGCTGCTTAAGACTGAAAACGACTGGATCAAAAGGCCGTTGGATTCATCTGCCAATGACTGGATGACCCGGTGTTTCACCATGTGTCCATGGAGAGTTCGACAAAAGTATTGTGGGAGAAGCTGCATTCGTTGTACGAAAGGAAGACGGCTGGCAACAAAGCGTTTATGATTCGCCAACTCGTCAAGTCGAAGTACACGGAGGGTGCCCCAGTGGCACAACGTCTGAACGAGGTTCAGGATATTATCAATAAGATGTCTGCGATGAAGATGGTGATTGATGATGAGCTTCAGGCCTTTTTTCGTTTGAGTTCTCTGCCGGAAAGCTGGGAGACATTGGTGGTGTCGGTGAGAAACTTCGCGCCTGGTGGAGTTATCACGATGGAGGCAGTCAAAAGCAGCTTATTGAACAAGGAGATTCGGCGTAAGCAAGTGGAATCATCATAGGAGTCGGCTCTGGTGGCTTCCTACGGGAAGGAAAGACCGAAGTCACAGGTGAGCACAGGAGGGAGTTCTCGGGATCTTGCGACTGTAGACCGCAAAGAGGGCTGTTATCACTGTGGCGAAAGGGATCATATCAAGAGAAAATGCATGAAGCACAAAGCTGAGAAGGCCAAAGGCAAGGATGATCAGAAGGATCTCACGGCTATGGGAGATCTCATCATCGCAGCAACCGATACAGAGGAACCTTGTGGCATGTGTCATGATGGCGATTGGGTCATGGATGCGGGAGCGTCGTATCACGACACTCCATATAGGAGGATCTTTATGTCATACCACGGTGCAGGTTTGGACATGTGAAGATGGACAACAAGGGGACGGCTGCAGTTGTAGGCATCGGTGATGTGCACTTGACAACAGAGCTTGGTGAGAAGCTCGTTCTCAAGAATGTACGACAAGTACCGAGTTTGTGCTACAACTTGATTTCGGTAAGGAGGCTGATGGATGATGGTTGTCGTAGTTTATTTGGGGACAAAGATTAGATGCTTACGAAGGGTTCCCAATAGTTGGCTCAAGGATATTTATGTTGTGGCATGTACAAGCTCAAGCCGCTGAGTTGTATAGGCAGGCCACAGACATCGGATGGAGGCTCGAAGGATATTCGACAGGAGTTAGATCATCGAGAACTTGTTGATGAGGGAATTCGAGATACTTTGAGGATTACGAAGGATTCGGTTCATCAAGACAAAGCGACGAATGGTTATGAGGCAAAGATTGAGGATCAGTATGTCGGTCCCATGACAGCTGGCCGGTCTCCAGGTGGGGGTTGCTTCAAGGATCTGATTTTGGTGACGTGTGGTTTGCCAAAGCTTCACGGAGCAACATTGGTTTCAGCAGTTCAACGCCAGGAAGGAGATCAAGGTTTGCAGAAAACTCAATCTGAGGTGGGAGCGTCACCATTCACACAGTTTCGGGAGAGCTATCGGTCATCGACGATATACATAGTACGTGATATTCTGCTCGAGGACGCATGTGTATGGGGGAGCTTCAAGTTCGGACACGATGGTGGACAGATTCAGGAATTTGAATCTCGGGAGAATCGCACCGTCCGCTTGGTAGGGGCAGCCAAGGGTGAAGAAGCTCGTCGGAACGTTAACATGTTTCTGTAGAAGACGAATTAAAAAGACGATATCTTCTAGCTCCGGACTCCAAACGCGCTCCAGTTTTTTTTGTTAGAACTATATCAAGGTTAATTTTCTGATTATATAATTTATTTCAATAATTTATAAACCTATTTTTCAGAAAATTCTAAAAGTGCCAGTTGTCCGAAATCAGACGCATTTTGGTATTTTCGAGATTTCGGGAGATCTCGAACTTGGAATTACGAACCGTTTAAAGTTTCAAAAAACTGACATGATGAACTTCCAAAAAAATATTTTTCCAAAATTTAAAATATAAGTTTATGCTACTGTAAAATTTGTGCAACGTAGACGTAAATAGAAAACTACTGAAAACTGTCATCTGTGCGCCATTGTGGCCATAACTCTTTACCGACTTATGATTTTATGAAACTGTCGATTCCAACATTTATGTAGCATTGAAATCTATAAGATTCCAAACACAAATCCAGGATTTGAGTTGGTTGACTTTTTGGTCAATGGATTGCCTCGATTTACGTGTCACGGATCACAAATCCTTAAAGTTGACTTTCTTTGGACCAAAATTAGAGCTTAACAATAAAATTAGATTATAATAAGATTAAAATACTATTTTAGGTTATTTTATTCAGAATTAAAATAGATTAAATGGAGGAACCTATTTACCCACTTTTGTAACCTAACTTGTTTAATTTGTGTGACGGGTAGATCGGACGACGCCTTGAGTTGGGACTTCATCCTTTTCAGACCAGGCAAGATACCTTACCAAATTGCTTACAGTATTTTGCATGCTTAGTATATTTCTGTATATTTATTGCATTTCTGTTTATTTATTGCATGTGTAGTTCCTTTCAGTCATTACTATATATTAGATATGATGACACACACTTGACACTTAGTATCATGAGAGGACAATCATTAGGCGTATGGACTTTTAACCACTCTGGTAAACCGTAATATATAGCTCGCACTACGGGCGTGTGTCGCGCTAGTCGCTACCCCCGCGGTATGTCGATTTCTGGAGTCTCGCTGGTCGCTACCCCCGCGGTATATCGATTTCTGATGTCCACTGACGAGTGTGTGAGTTGTGAGGTAGATCGAGTAGCCTACCCTTGCCCATACGTCAAAAAATTATCCTTATTTGCATTCATATAGATTGTCTTGTACAGCATACTTATTTATTTCCAAATTATATGCATGTTTACTGTATTCAAGTTGGCTCGCTTTTTTGTATCTTGTTACGTCCCTCTGAGGACCTGGTCCTCTGCCAGGTGTATCTGTTCTTGAGTATTTACAGGAGCGCAGATCCGGATGGTTACATATGATTCGAGGGTATCTTCTCTTCGAGCCGTGATTGATAGCTGGTATTCTTATATTGTGTTTATTGTGTTGTACCTTTACCTTCGAGTTGGTAGTGGATTTGTTTCCATCCAACTATCATCCTTAGATACTTATATTGAGATCTAGTTTCATAGATACTGGTTATTTATTTATATTTGATTATCGTGGATGAGATTTAGATTATACCTTGTGACTTGTGACATATGTTTATACCACTTGTGGATTGATATTCATATTACAGCGTACGTGTGGATTTTGGTTTCCATATATTGGAGTTGCCATATCCATACGGCTGGCATGCTTACGTGTTCCTAGTCCTACGTATTTTGGGACTGGGCCGTGACATATTTTATGGTGGCCCATACAGGTCGAGAGCATATTATCTCGGTTACGTCACTGTACCGAGCAAGCCTGCGCATAGAATTAGAATATAGGATCTCATCCACTTATTTATCACTTTCCTTGATTTTGTTTCGTATTCTCATTTGATTGCTTGTATTGCATCTTTCATGATCCCTTCTCAACGTCGATCTTCTCTCGTGCTTGATAGAGGTTAGGAAGATGACTTATACTAGGTATATACCCTCTAGTATTCAATAACATTATTAGTTAAATTATTGTAAGTTGGATAGTATGTCTCATAACCTAGTAACACATAGTCCTATTGCCCCATTAATGAAATATAATTGAAGGACACCAGCTATAGACTTGCATAAAAAGATAGTATTTATCCAGACTATAGAACTTTAGTGTTATTCTGGACTGTAGAACTTAGAGGCCCATACACCCACTTGGTTGACTTCAGACTTAGACAAGGAATTAGTATGGCAATTGTAGAGGCACAACACCGATATTCGTGGTGAACTTAGATTATTCAGTACCTTCCTCCATCATAATCATGCGTACTTATATTTTTACTACCTCGACTTATGCTGCTATTATAGCCTAGTTTTGCAAGCTTATACTTTTATTGAGCTTGTTCATGACATATGTATTATTGGGGGCCCACACTAATACATTGTCTAAATCAGAATCGGTGTATTATGGTCTGATCAACCGTAGTGCACTTGGTTCGCTCTTTGTATCACTACTTTATGTGGATTGAGATATAGTTGACTCAACTTGTTAGACGAATATACTTGCCCTCTAGACTGGTCAGGACATATCATGTCAGGTACATAACTGTTCTGATATGAACATGCATATAGAAATTTACCAAAATAAGATTTTAATCCACAACTGCCTTGGCAACTCCCTTTCAAAATTCTTTAATCCCTTCGAATCCCGTACTTGTTGTAAGCCCCCTGATTTTCAGGAATTATTAATTTGGATTTTTCATAATTTTCTGGGATTTTTCTGTAATTAAAATCAGGATTCTATTTATTAAATGATTTTTAAATCCTATTAAATGATATTAAAATATTATAGAAATAATATTTTTGGGTGTAGAATTAAAAACTGGACTTAGGATATTTTATCTGAAATTTATTGGGCCCCGGACCTATTTTTAAACACCTAAAAACTATTATATTTAATTAATTAATTATTTTATTCATTTACTTATTTATTTAATCATTTATTTTCCAAACCCGGCCCAGCTAGCCCAGTCCGGCCCAGACCCAAGCCCATCGATCTAACGGGTCGGGTCGGGTCTACCCGCCGCCCGACCCGCTAGCGACCCGCCCGGACCCGCCAGCCTCCTTCTCCCCCACGACCCCGTCCCCCGCTCTTCCCGGTGACGGCTCCGGCCACGTCGCCGGAGCCCGCGTCAGCCCCCGCGCCCCGTGCGGCACGAACCCCCTCAATCCGCCATTTCCGGCCAGCCCCCTCCTCGGCTCCCCTATAAAAACCCCCCTCCTCTTCACCTCCTCCTCCCCCACACCGGAACCCTCGCCAGCGCCACCGTCCCGCTCCGCCCGAGACCCGCCGCCCTCCTCCAGCACCTCGCCGCACTCGCGCCGACGCCAGCCTCCGGCGCCACCCCCGTGAGGCCGCCCAGCCTCCTCCTCCTTCTTCCCCCGCTCCGGCCAGCAAGCCTAAACCCTAGGTTGTTGTGTCGGACACGTGTCGGACATGACACGGACTCGAAAAACGCCATTTTTGGAGCCCTGTTCAAGTACTCGTAACTCTCTGCTCGTAACCCCGTTTCTGATTCCATCTATTGCAGCGCGTAGCCCGCGTGACCCTCTCGGTGCCCGTATAACCCGCTCGGGGCATCACGTCATGTGGCGATCGCAAACCGCGATCCAAAAACAGGAAAAACAACGACCCGATTCACCCCGGAACTGAGTACGTCCCACTCGACGGGCGATTTTGTGATCGGCTCATCGAAATTCAATTCTGGAAGTTCCGTTGGGTTCGTATCATCGTTCCTGACCTGTTGACACTAAGTTTGGTGAATTTGGAGACCTTTGACCCTGACACATTTTTCGGTGCAAAGTGGGCCCACATGCGGACCCTATTTTGACCCAAAATTGTCGTTTTTGCCCTTGTCTCCAAATTGGACTCAAGGACAGCCGTTTCTAGCTATTTGATATCTTCTGAGCATGATGGTAATATTTATTTCAGCATCCGGACACATTTCTGGAAATTTCTCGAGGATAGAACTGTAGTTGGGATCCAAACATCAGGCAAGTACCTGCACTTCAAGTTTATTCTTTATATTGTGATAATTAGTTCCTTGCTCTACTAGAACCATTGGATGTTTACACGTAATGTTAGAATACTGGATTTTATGTCTTGAATATTGGATTTCATGTCTTGCTTTTCGTGTCGGATGGGAGAATACTAGGAGGCTTGTAGTTTACCCTTCTCCCTGTTCCTGTCTAATAGCTGTTGGTACGCGACTGTACCATCAGCCGGATCTCGATTATTCCTGACTAATAGCCGTCTATGACGTGCCGGATTAGCCTTATAAACCCCTACATGCCAACTATGTATTCTAAATACACAATTTCACACACACATAGTTCCTGTTGTCTGGTTGTAGTTCCATTTTTTTGTCTTATTATATTCCTGTTTTACTTATGTCTCTGGCTTATAGCATTTAACCTCTAGTTAATTTTACTACTTATTATGCATATTCTTATCATGATACTTAGTCAGTTTTTACTACTTGTCATAAACATTTAGTTTAAGCTTTGTTGTGTATTGGTACTTTGCTCCTTTCCTGACTGGATCCGTTGATATTAGGCGATGATGAGGACTATGCCCCCACCCTTTTATGGCCCCTATGAGGTAGCAGGTGATACTTTTGAGGAGCCGGTTCCTACCCAGGAGACTACTTTTGAGGAGTAGTAGCCAGTTAGCTAGTATTTTTCTTTCAGCATAGTAATCGGGTTTGTCCCCGATTTATCTTCTGGTTATGTAATAAACTATGGATCTGGTTGTCACATTTTGTTTATGAAATCTTAACATTTCTATTCCCCTGTCATTATCCTTGTCTATTTATTCTGTGGATGAGTTAGATCTTAAATTACCTGTGAATATGATCTAGACAGCGTACTACCGCCGACACTGCGGCGTAGGCTGGACGTACCCACGTACTCGTGCCCGAATATCCGGGTGCGGGTCGTGACACATTTTTATGGTAGCCCATGCAGGTCAACGACTAAATTGTTCGATTTCAACTTAGGGACCGAACAGGCCTGCAATAAGAATAGGATAAGTTTTTAGGATCTTATCCACTTGCTTGAATCGTTCTTGACATCTATCTCGGATTCAAATTAATTCCTTGACTTGCATCCTGCCTTGATTCCTGTGCGCCTCTTATTGTTTATTTTGGTTGCATAGTTATGGATTCACGAGCGAACGACGAGATTCTTGCAAGATCACCACGAGATGCTGTGGTAACCAACGAAGATGAAGTAACACTAGTGGATGGAGGACAATCAGCTCAACAACATGCCTCGAGAGCCCTCACGATGACCGTGGAGAATGCGCAGACTCGTGGAGTAGCTAATGCGCGTAAGTGATTCGTAGATACCGTTTCTAGTATTGTTTTAGCTTGTGCCTACTGGTTCGTGACCTCAGCCCCAACCTAGTAATTTTAAACTTGCTAATAACCTAGTATGCTTTTATATTTGATAACTGTAGAGATTGTAGTCTTTTATTAATGTTGCTTATTTTGTTTTATTTTGTGAACTTGAATAATTTGTACCTCCTTTCATCATCATCTAGCGTACTTATTTTTGCTGTACTTGACTTATGCTGCTATTCTATAGCCTAGTTTTGCAAGCTTACTCTTTATCGAGCTTGTTCATGACATATGTATTATTGGGGAGGCCCACAAAATATATTTCAGAATCAGTGTATTACGGTCTGATCAACCATAGTGCGCTTGGTTCGCCCTTCGTATAACTACTTTACGTGGTTTGAGATAGGTAGTGATTAGTAGACGAATATACTTGCCCTCTAGATATGTCCGAGCATATTGTATCAGTTACATAACAGTACTAATACGAGCATGCGAACAAATAATTACCAGAATAGGATTTCAATCCACCACTGCTTGATAATTCCCATTTGAATTCTTTAAACGCCTTGATCCCGATACTTCTATTCTATCACCTCACCCTTGAAATCTTTATTATTGATCTTCGTCTTCCCTTATTTCGGAAAGATGGAACTGCGTGCTTGGTATAAGTTTGATATATAGGCAGTACTAGATATACCCATAGGCCGATCACATATTTGAGGATTATTCTTCCGTAATTAAGGACATATCATATGTAATATGATCGGCGTTGAAGTTTCGAGGATTGAAGGACATGCGTAAATAAATTAAGGAATATTTTCTTAAGGTATATAGCCTTATGTGATAAATGGGTAAATTCTAAGTTGGGTAGCAGTGCATTGTCAACTCGAGAGGAATTTTTTTTGGATTGTGATCGAGTAAAGCTTAGATTGGGGGAGGTTCAAGCCAATTCAATTTTGAGAATTTTAGAAGAATGACTAAGATGATGAGGATTAATGAACTTCAAAATTCTTGACATTGAGGACCCAATATTTATACCTTAGGTACATGATTTAAATTTGGAATAATGAAGGTAAAATCATCAATTCAAATTTAGAGGATAAAAAAATAGGATTTCAGACTTGAACATTGGTGGATTGCATTTAAATTATCTTCAATTTGATGATTGGAATTAAGAATTTAAAATTTGATGGTTGGACTACCTATTTGAAACGTTGAGGATGTGAATGGAGTTTTAAAAGTCGAAGCATACAAAAATTTATAAGTGAAAATGGAAATAATATTGGACTCGAATTACTTCTAGAGGAGATTATGATAGTTAGAGATCGGGAGGTGAAATTTACATGCTTATTTAAATTTTGAAGATGTTATAAGAATTTAATTTAAATTTGGATATGGATATGGATAATTTGAGAAAGTGAGAAGAGATAACCATAGGTGGAAATTTTGATTGGAACAGTGGTCATCTTAACCTTAAAGTGATTGCAATGGATATGATTAGAATTTTGATTATCGCAAAGAGATTGCGATTGACTTGCCTTATGTACATAAAGGATTAATGGATTATGCTATATTTTAATTTTGAGGACGAAATTTTTTTAAGTTGGGTAGATTGTAAGCCCCCTGATTTTCAGAAATTATTAATTTGGATTTTTCACAATTTTCTGGATTTTTCTGGGATTTTTTTGTAATTAAAATCAGGGTTCTATTTATTAAATAATTTTTAAATACTATTAAATAATATTAAAATATTATGAAAATAATATTTTTGGGTGTAGAATGAAAAACTGGACTTAGGGTATTTTTCTGGAATTTATTGGGCCCCGGACCTATTTTTAAACACCTAAAAACTATTATATTTAATTAATTAATTATTTTATTCATTTACTTATTTATTTAATTATTTATTTTCCAAACCCGGCCTAGCCAGCCCAGTCCGGCCCAGACCCAAGCCCATCGATCTAACGGGTCGGGTCGGGTCCACCCGCCGTCCGACACGCTAGCGACCCGCCCGGACCCGCCAGCCTCCTCCTCCCCCACGACCCCGTCCCCCGCTCTTCCCGGCGACGGCTCCGGCCACGTCGCCAGAGCCCGCGTCAGCCCCCGCGCCCCGCGCGGCACGACCCCCCTCGATCCGCCATTTCCGGCCAACCCCCTCCTCGGCTCCCCTATAAAAACCCCCCTCCTCTTCACCTCCTCCTCCCCCACACCGGAACCCTCGCCAGCGCCACCGTCCCGCTCCGCCCGAGACCCGCCGCCCTCCTCCAGCACCAGGCCGTACTCGCGCCGACGCCAGCCTCCGGCGCCACCCCCGCGAGGCCGTCCAGCCTCCTCCTCCTTCTTCCCCCGCTCCGGCCAGCAAGCCTAAACCCTAGGTCGTTGTGTCGGACACGCGTCGGATACGACACAGACTCGAGAAACGCCGTTTTTGGAGTCCTGTTCAGGTACTCGTAACTCTCTGCTCGTAACCCCGTTTCTGATTCCATCTATTGCAGCGCGTAGCCTGCGTGACCCTCTCGGTGCCCGTGCAACCCGCTCTGGGCATTGCGTCATGTGGCGATCGCAAACCGCGATCCAAAAATAGGAAAAACAACGACCCGATTCACCCCGGAACTGAGTACGCCCCACTCGACGGGCGATTTTGTGATCGGCTCATCGGAATTCAATTCTGGAAGTTCCGTTGGATTCGTATCATCGTTCCTGACCTGTTGACACTAAGTTTGGTGAATTTGGAGACCTTTGATCCTGACACGTTTTTCGGTGCAAAGCGGGCCCACATGTGGACCCCGTTTTAACCCGAAATTGTCGTTTTTGTCTTTGTCTCTAAATTGGACTCAAGGACAGGCGTTTCTAGCTATTTGATATCTTCTGAGCATGATGGTAATATTTATTTCAGTATCCGGACACATTTTTGGAAATTTCCCGAGGATAGAACTGTAGTTGGGATCCAAACATCAGGCAAGTACCTGCACTTCAAGTTTATTCTTTATATTGTGATAATTAGTTCCTTGCTCTACTAGCACCATTGGATGTTTACACGTAATGTTAGAATACTGGATTTCATGTCTTGAATATTGGATTTCATGTCTTGCTTTTCGTGTCGGGTGGGAGAATACTAGGAGACATGTAGTTTACCCTTCCCCCTGTTCCTGTCTAATAGCTGTTGGTACGCGACTGTACCATCAGCCGGATCTCGATTATTCCTGACTAATAGCCGTCTATGACGTGCCGGATTAGCCTTATAAATCCCTACATGCCAACTATGTATTCTAAATACACAATTTCACACACACATAGTTCCTGTTGTCTGGTTGTAGTTCCATTTTCTTGTCTCATTATATTCCTGTTTTACTCATGTCTCTGGCTTATAGCATTTAACCCCTAGTTAATTTTACTACTTATTATGCATATTCTTATCATGATACTTAGTCAGATTTTACTACTTGTCATAAATATTTATTTTAAGCTTTGTTGTGTATTGGTACTTTGCTCCTTTCCTGACTGGATCCGTTGATATTAGGCGATGATTAGGACTATGCCCCCACCCTTTTATGGCCTCTATGAGGTAGCAGGTGATACTTTTGAGGAGCCGGTTCCTACCCAGGAGACTACTTTTGAGGAGTAGTAGCCAGTTAGCTAGTATTTTTCTTTCAGCATAGTAATCGGGTTTGTCCCCGATTTATCTTCTGGTTATGTAATAAACTATGGATCTGGTTGTCACATTTTGTTTATGAAATCTTAACATTTCTATTCCCCTGTCATTATCCTTGTCTATTTATTTTGTGGATGAGTTAGATATTAAATTACCTGTGAATATGATCTAGACAGCGTACTACCGCCGACACTGCGGCGTAGGATGGACGTACCCACGTACTCGTGCCCGAATATCTGGGTGCGGGTCGTGACACTTGTATTATATCACCTCCTCCTTGAACTCTTTATTGTTGTTTTCCATCTTCTCCTATTTCGGAAGGACGAACGTTCGTGCTTAGTATAAGTTTGATACACGAATAGTACTAGATATACCCCATAGGCCAAGCACTCATGATGACAAACAAGAGAGCACGGCCACAGGAAGCCGTAGATACAGGTACGACCTTAGTTATATGTGTTATTGTATACTCATGACCCCTTTTATGACACGAGATCTTAGGTGCATAGTAGACGTAGAATTATATAGGTGTTGGTTTAGTAGTTATGAGGATATACTAATATTTTACCCAGATGACATACACGCGATGCTAATAGATGACGCGAGTAGCAGTAGTAGTATTCTTTTTCTATCACCATCTCGCCCCCTTGGGTGGCTTATCTTCTCTTCTCTATCCATTCATTATCTCGTGCTTAATTCTCCCTATCGTAGTTACGTCTTTTCGTGCCATCATGAATTGTTGGTTTACTTCGACCCCACCCTTATTAGTGTTAGTTAAAATATAAATGTGTTAGTAATGATTAATAATTAAAAGATGAGTACATAAGGATAACCCTTATGTATATGCACCATAGAAATATCTGTATACTCTTATTATTTTAAAAACCATGTATAGCATCCCTTAGGCTAATAGGAATTTGTTAGACTGTTTGAACTAGTTTATACTTTTAATAGTTTTATAAGTTAGTCAAGACTTTAACTGTTGCCCAAAAAATTAGACTATGCCTAGGAAAGAATTGAAGGCACATGTTACAAACTGACAACTATGACAAATCGCTGACAAAGTAGCGACAGCTGCAGCTAGCCCGTTGTAGGAAAGTAGTCGAAGTATTTGCAGACATATTGGTCAGGTGGCATGGCAGTATTAGACTACGATACTTGACGGTTACAAAAAAATCATGGTTGTGAGATTCAAGATAAGTACCCCAAGATTCTCGACCCAATAAATATATTCATCTTACAACCTAGACAATAGCCTCAAGAGACTGTGACTACTAGTAGAACTTTTGTAAGTTGGGTATTGTAGACGAGTTAGAGGATAATAGGATAGTGTATGAACAATAAATGAGAAGTGTTAGAATGACAGACCATGACTTTTATGAAGCACTGCTAGATAGCTATGTAGTGTAATAGCTATAGTGATTATTATGAATATGGGTTAGTGTCAATTTCGAGGACGAAATTTTTGTAAGTTGGGTAGATTGTAAACCCCCTCACCAAAAATAGATATTTTGTGTGTATTTTAAATTATTATATTTATTATAGATATTAAATTTCTTTAGAGTATTCTCTTAGTTAATTAGAAAATAGATTTCTTGATATATTTACCTATATAAATATTTATTTAAAATTATTTTAGGTTATTTTAGATTTTTGGAGATTTTTTTAGAATTTTTGGTAATTAAAACTTAGGAAACATAAATTTTTAGGACTTCTATGATTTACTATACGACCATACTTGCATGTTGTTCCTACCAAATATTTATTTTAGTTTAAAATATTTAATTATATTTTTCTGTAATTTATTTAGAATTTTAAGAAATTTATTTATATTTTTAAAATTATTTATGATTTATTTGGATATATATAGTCTTAATACTAGATAGATGTTAATTTAGTGTTAATAGATATTAATAAGATTTTATAAATTATTTGGATTATCTTTAATTATATTTAAAATTATAAATTATTGAGATAAATTCAAACTCTATTTTAAATTAATTCAAATCCTGAACCTACTAGGAAAGCAACTTCATGCATATCATATCCTTATTTAAATTCAACATAATCCTATCCAAATTAACCAATCCTAGTCGTATTTAATTAAGTAGTGTCCACCATTATAAATACCTCATCCTTCATATTTTTATTCCCAAAATTTCTCTCTTTTTCGTCCAAAAATAGTCAAAATTCGTCATAAATTCAGCCTCATTTTCTCGACGAATTAAAAAGACGATATCTCCTAGCTCCGGACTCCAAACGTGCTCCAGTTTTTTTTGTTAGAACTATATCAAGGTTAGTTTTCTGATTATATAATTTATTTCAATAATTTATGAACCTATTTTTCCAGAAAATTCTAAAAGTGCCAGCTGTCCGAAATCAGACATATTTTGGTCTTTTCGAGATTTCGGGAGATCCCGAACTCGGAATTACGAACCGTTTAAAGTTTCAAAAAGATGACATGATGAACTTCCAGAAAAGTATTTTTCTAGAATTTAAAATATAAGTTTATTCTACTATAAAAAAATTGCAACGTAGACGTAAATAGGAAACCACTTAAAACTGTCATCTGTGCACCATTGTGGCCATAACTCTTTACCGACTTATGATTTTATGAAACTGTCGATTCCAACATTTATGTAGCATTAAAATCTATAGGATTCCACACACAAATCTAGGATTTGAGTTGGTTGACTTTTTGGTCAACGGATTACCTCGATTTGCGTGTCACGGATCACAAATCCTTAAAGTTGACTTTCTTTGGACCAAAATTAGAGCTTAACAATAAAATTAGATTATAATAAGATTATAATACTATTTTAGGTTATTTTATTCAGAATTAAAATAGATTAAAAGGAGGAACCTATTTACCCACTTTTGTAACCTAACTTGTTTAATTTGTGTGACGGGTAGATCGGACGACGCCTTGAGTTGGAACTTCATCCTTTTTAGACCAGACAAAATACCTTACCAAATTGCTTACAATATTTTGCATGCTTAGTATATTTCTGTATATTTATTGCATTTCTGTTTATTTATTGCATGTGTAGTTCCTTTCAGTCATTACTATATATTAGATATGATGACACACACTTGACACTTAGTATCATGAGAGGACAATCATTAGGCGTATGGACTTTTAACCACTCTGGTAAACCGTAGTATATAGCTCGCACTACGGGCGTGTGTCGCGCTGGTCGCTACCCCCGCGGTATGTCGATTTTTGGAGTCTCGCTGGTCGCTACCCCCGCGGTATGTCGATTTCTGATGTCCACTGACGAGTGTGTAAGTTGTGAGGTAGATTGAGTAGCCTACCCTTGCCCATACGTCGAAAAGTTGTCCTCATTTGCATTCATATAGATTGTCTTGTACAGCGTACTTATTTATTTCCAAATTATATGCATGTTTACTATATTCAAGTTGGCTCGCTTTTCTGTATCTTGTTACGTCCCTCTGAGGACCTGGTCCTCTGCCAGGTGTATCTGTTCTTGAGTATTTGCAGAAGCGCAGATCCGGATGGTTACATATGATTCGAGGGTGTCTTCTCTTCGAGCCGTGATTGATAGTAGGTATTCTTATATTGTGTTTATTGTGTTGTACCTTTACCTTCGAGTTGGTAGTGGATTTGTTTCCATCCAACTATCATCCTTAGATACTTATATTGAGATCTAGTTTCATAGATACTGGTTATTTATTTATATTTGATTATCGTGGATGAGATTTAGATTATACCTTGTGACTTGTGACATATGTTTATACCACTTGTGGATTGATATTCATATTACAGCGTACGTGTGGATTTTGGTTTCCATATATTGGAGTTGCCATATCCATACGGCTGGCATGCTTACGTGTTCCTAGTCCTACGTATTTTGGGACTGGGCCGTAACACGATCCAACGATCCTATATATATAATATAATATAATAACCATCAATCATTATATTAGTATACGCACAAAAGTATAACTACTCTGCACTTAGTGTGGTGCCTCGTTCTTCCTATTCGGGGAGCGCGGCTAAGAAATACAAGTCGATATCGTTCGATCGGGATAGATTAAAACAATAACCCATCCTCGTTATGGATTTGCTTCTTCAGAATTGATTCTCATATTCAGTGGACCGTGCCTCCGGATGGACTTAGCGGCAGAGTCAAGAGGGACATCCCCGCTGCAAGTTTTCTTGCTTAGTTTTCACTGTCGCTTTGTTGCTATATTGCTTTGAGTCGGTTTTCGAATTTGTTGCATTTTCTTGAACGGTTTTGATGGATTTCATTATTTTTGTTCGTTGAACTGTACTTTAATTCCGAGATTGGAAAGAGTGAAAGAGGTATTGATCAGCTGTTCGTGGCAATGCAGGTGAACGAGCAGTAGACGACGTGCGAGCAGAGTCTTAAAGCACATCTTTCCTTTCCTTCTCCAACCAACTAGTAAGTGGCTTATATTCGATTTAGTTGACCATATTCGATTCAGTTGACCCTTCTTCCAAGTCTTCACACCTAAAAACTTGTATTCTTGCTTGCCCCGATCAAACGATACCAAGTAAATAACTAAAAGATGTCAAAATAAAAAGGAATAGACTTGGATTATTATTTCTTGTCAATCAACTTGTGAATGGTTACCTTTTTGCATGCTAGTTCGTTTAGAATGTTCATCACATGCTTCAAATTTAGTTAGAATGCATACTTCTTCTACTAAATTGTGCTATATATAGAACATGCCATGCTATGCCACAAACTGATCAGGAAGACTATGCAAAATAAATCATGTCATGCCACTTGTCTCGTACTCATGTTGCCTCAACTGCATCAAATGATAACTTAGTATGAACGTCGTTTGATCACGGACAACTTGTGCACAAGGTAAATGGTTTCTGCGGACGGTCACTGGGGCACTGGCACCGATCCTATCTGGACGAAACTTCATGTTAGTCTCTCGAGAGGGCGGGTTGGCATGCTTCGCCTCAAGATCCTAGCGTTGCATACCACTCTCACCCAAGACTATAACTCATCCATTATGGCATCAAGCCAGTGATCCCCACGTGTATTTAAACCTGTACAAGCTAACTTGTATCTTCGTGGTAGAGAAGGAGATGGTAAGTATTTTACAGGTGGTTCAGACGGGCAGGTAAAAGTCATCGAATGGTGGCAAGTTTATTTCATAAATTCTATATATATTGCTTGTTTGTAAAATGAACTAAGACAAGATAGAAAGACCAAAAATAATATGCATGCTTCATATAAACAACGTGTTGATTGGTATAGTTGGGTTAGCTCGCCTTTACCAGTATATTTTGATGTACTGACCCTCGTTGAAACAGGTTTCCCACACCAAGGAGATCCTACGAGGACCTGAAGTCACTGTCCAATCCAGTCCAGTTGTCGGCGCATCCTGATCATGCCTTACTTGAAGCATTTTGAAGCCAGGAGCCAGTAACCTAAACTCAATGCAGTTTCGTGGGAAAACCATTGTTCCGCTGGAGGTCCCTTATTTTGAAGTTTTAGTAAAGGATGTAATGTACAGGACAACTATCTCATTTTGTGTCAACTTTTGTAAGCCCGTACGGCAACCTTCTGACTCGTTCATGAGTTTGTAAAAAGATGTTCATTATCAATAAAGAAAAAATTTTCATGTTTCAACTTTGTGTTTTAATTTATCTGCGTACTCTGAATATGTGCTCATTATGCAAAAGAAAATACCTTAGAATTGTGCGATGCGCAACCTAGGCACGCACGATGTCACGCCCGGGGGACGACTATCGATTCTACGGAATCGGAGCATGACATATTGGTATCAGAGCACAACTTCAAGTTCCTTTGACCCTCGTGTTGGAAAAGTTCCTTTAACGATCTAATCCCTATGCGAACACTTGAACTCGTTAGGCCAAAATGAGATACGTTCATACAATGAGTCCATAATACATTATGATCCTAATGTAATTTACCTTCTTTTGAAGGAATGGCACAAGCGCAATCATCAGCGCTAGCACCGGGCGAGACACAAGCCTAAGAAAAAGCAGTTTTGGCACTTCAAAAAGTTCTCGGAGCCAGCGAGCCATGTCCCATGTCGATCCTATTCAGCGGATGATGCGAATGTTGGAGGCTAACCAACAGAGGGAGAAGGCTCATTATGAACGGGCTGAGAAGAGAGCGGAAGAGAGACAGAGCAAGTTCAAAGACAATTTAGAAGCCTGATTCTCAGTCCAACAAAGGCAGGTAGATATCCTGCAACAGATCGTGCAGACTTTGTCCTCCAACCAGTCCGCGGCAACAGCAGCGATACTGGTGGAGTAACCCGCGCTTGAAGTCGAAATACCTCAAACTCCAACGAAGAACGAAGTGACTGCCTTCGACTTTACTGACTTCAAGAAGGTCTGCAACACGCCATTTAAGGGGACTGAGGACCCGATCGTGGCTCTGGATTGGTTGGCCGAACTTGAGGATCATTTCAAACTCCTAGAGGTACCCGAGCAGAAGCATGTCGCGTGTGCCCAACTACAGCTTTGCTTGAACGCGTATGATTGGTGGGACGTGCATCGAAGATCTCTTCCAGTTGACAATGAAGAAAAGACGATTGCATGGGCTACCTTCCATGGCGCGTTTGAAGAGGAGTTCATACCCCCTCCCGTGCATCGCCAGAAAGAGAAAGAGTTCATGCAACAATGGCAAGGCAGCATGACAGTAAAGCAGTATTCCGCCGAATTCAACCGGCTCGCCAAATTGCAAGCTCCTATTTACCTGATGCAGCGAGTCATGCCAGAAGATTTGAAGGTGGCCTGCGACCTGTCATCCATGCGCATGTGGTCGTTCCTCAGTACCAAACGATACGGGAAGTCCTGAACCATGCCCTCTCCCTCGAATCGCAGTATCCTCCTGTTGCTGCCAGAGCTGTGCATACTTCCAATCACAAACGCCATAGTAACGAGAAAGGAAACACCGTTGCAAAGCGCCCAAACAACGGTGGTCAACTGAAGGAGAGAAACCCAGGGCAACCATGTTCCTACTATAAGAAGCCAGGGCACATGGCCAAAAATTATCGCAGGAAGCTTGGGTTATGCTTAGTATGTGGTAATCCAAACCATATGATAAATATTGTCCGCTCTCATCTCATCGCCGCCCTCAACGTCCAAATCCTGCCCCAGCACCCCAGGCCAACCGAGCTGCGCCTCAGCAAGAGCATCGCCAAGCTCAAGGTCGGGTGTGCACAATGACACGAGAAGAAGCCCTGGCCTCGGATACCGTTGTGTCAGGTATTTTGCTTTTTAATAACATACATGCACGTGTGCTATTTGATTCTGGTGTAATGCATAGCTTTATATCCACGAATTTTGCTGTGGAAAACAATATAGAAATGATATCGTTGTATTTAGACCTTAGTGTTAGCACCCCGTCGGGCACAAAAATGCATGTCCGTTCAGTATGCCAAGGTGGTTACGTCTGTATTGGAGGAAGAAAGCTATCGTTAGATGTTTTAGTCCTAGATGTTCGGGATTATGACATCATTTTGGGAATGGATTGGCTCGACGCCTGCTCAACAACTATCGAATGTGCAGAAAAATGAGTCATCTTTCGCCTACCTGGAGAAGCCAAATTCTGCTACACGAGTGGTCCAGCAACTGATGCGTCCAGGACCTGCAAGGTGATTTCTGCGATGTCTGCTCGGCGGATGCTACACTCTGGCTGCGAGGGATACCTAGCGTCGGTTCGGGACACACAACTGGATTATGTTGAGTCTTCTTCCGTTGTGGCAGAGTTTCCTGATGTATTTTTGAGTGAACTACCCGACATGCCACCTAACCGAGAGAACGAGTTCACCATTGACACATTACCGAATACTCAGCTGATTTCTAAGACTCCGTACATAATGGCCCCTGCTGAACTGAAGGAGTTAAAGTGCCAACTGCAAGAACTGCTGGATCGTGGGTTCATCCGTCCGAGCGTGTCTCCTTGGGGAGCGCATGTGCTCTTCATAAAGAAGAAGGATAGAACGTTGTGACTCTGCATCGATTACCGGAAGCTGAATAAGGTCACCATCAGAAACAAGTATCCTCTGCCCAGGATAGATGACCTCTTCGATCAGCTACAAGGGACAATGGTGTTCTCAAAAATTGATCTTCGCTCGGGCTACCACAAGCTGAAGATTAAGCCTCAGGACATGTCCAAGTCTATATTCCGAACCCGCTATGGACATTACGAATTTTCTATTATGTCGTTTGGACTAATGAATGCCTCTGCCGCTTTTATAGATTTGATGAATTAGGTGTTCTGACCCTTTCTCGATAAATTTATGGTCATTTTTATCGATGACATCTTAGTGTACTCGAAGAATAGGGATGAACACGCAGGACACCTGCGGATGGTGCTTCAAACCCTTCGAGACCATAAGTTGTACGCGAAGCTTAGTAAATGCGAGTTCTGGTTGGACAGTATATCCTTTCTCGGGCATATTATTTCTGCAACGGGCATCTCAATTGACCCAAAGAAGATAGAAGCCATCATAAACTGGAGGAGGCCTGCGTCAGCTAGTGATTTTCAGAGTTTTCTTGGTCTAGCAGGCTACTACTGAAGATTTATAAAGGATTTTGCTAGAATCGTCTCGCCGCTGACCCAGCTCACTCGGAAGGGAGTAATGTTCGCGTGGACGGACGACTGTGAAGCTTTATTTATGGAGTTAAAGCAGCGCCTCATCTCAGCACCAATTCTTACCCTTCCAGATGGACTCGATGATTTCAAGATATATAGCGACGCCTCAGGAAAGGGTTTGGGATGTATCCTTATGCAACGGGACAAAGTGATAGCCTTCGCATCGAGGCAGTTGAAGCCTCATGAGAAGAATTATCCAACCCATGATCTGGATCTCACAGTAGTGGTGTTCGCGCTGAAGTTATGGCGCCACTACCTTTATGGTGTACCGTACGAGATCTATACGGATCATAAGAGCCTAAAATACCTATATACACAAAAGAATTTGAATCTTCGTCAACGGCGCTGGCTTGAACTCCTTAGCGATTTTGACTTGATGATCAGATATACCCCTAGCAAGGGCAATGTTGTAGCTGATGCACTAAGTCGAGTGTTCCTTAGGAGCCTGGCTATTGATGACAAGCTGCGTCGGGATATAGAAGCTTTGGGCAAGTAACTCAACTGCACCTCGAACCTGACTTATTAGAAAAGGTCAAGTCCGCTCAGAAGGATGACATATTCCTGCAAAAGATGTAAGGTCTTATCTCAGCAGGAAAGACAACCGACTTTGCGGTAGGCACGAACGGGATGATCCGAATGAAAGAAAGATTGTGCGTTCCAAATGATGCAGCCCTCAGAAAAGAGATACTCACGGAAGCCCATTATGCTAGTTATACTTCACATCCAGGTAGCACAAAGATGTATCGAGATCTTTGTACGACATTTTGGTGGCACGGCATAAAACGAGATGTGGCGTTGTTCGTGTCGCAATGCATGGCTTGTCAGAGGGTAAAGGCCAAGCACCAAAAGCCGGGCAGAGAGATGCAGAACCTCGATATACCGGAGTGGAAATGAGAACATATAACAATGGATTTCATTGTTGGTTTGCCGAAGACGCAATGGGGGAATGATGTCGTCTGGGTTATCGTCGATCGACTCACTAAGTCAGCTCACTTTCTGCCCATCAAAAGTAATTGGAGTGCCGACCGCCTGGCTCAGATCTACCTCAACAAAATCGTTTGGCTCCACGGCGTGCCCGTATCCATTGTCTTTGATAGAGATGGTCGATTCTTATCGCATTTCTGGGAAAGCCTGTAGTCAACAATGGGGACGAAGTTGAAGTTCATCTTCGCCTACCATCCACAGACAGACGGTCAAATAGAACGTGTCAACCAAATCCTCGAAGATATTCTACGACTCTGCGCCTTGGACTTAAATACGAGTTGGGATATGCATCTACCGTTAGCCGAATTTGAATACAATAATAGCTATCAATCCAGCATTCAGATAGCGCCGTATGAGGCATTGTATAGGAGGAATTGTAGATCCTGATCTATTGGGATGAAGTTGTTGAACGACAAATTCTTGGCCCTGAACTTGTGGAGCAAACCATCCAGAAGATTCATTTGATCCGGGAACGGCTAAAGGTAGCTTAGAGTCGCCAGAAGAGCTACTCAGACATGCATCGACGGCCTCTTGAGTTCTTAGAAGGCGATCGAGTATTTCTTAAAGTCTCGCCCATGCGAGGAGTTACCAAATTTGGAACAAAAGGGAAGCTAAGTCCAAGATTTGTCGGTCCGTTCGAGATACTAAACCGAGTCACCTCGGTCGCATATCAAATAGCCCTGCCACCGTCACTATCCGAAGTGTACGATATCTTCCATGTTTCACAGCTTAGGAAGTACGTGTATGACCCGGGTCATATGGTGGATCTTGATCAACTAGAACTAAGGGCAGACTTGACTTATGTTGAACAACCTGTGCAAATCTTGGATCATAAGGAGAAGCTGCTTCGAAGTCGTTCGGTTCCTCTCGTGCGGGTGCTTTGGCAAAATCATTCGGTTGAAGAATCTACTTGGGAGCTTGAAACTGAGATGAGGGAAAGGTTCCCTTCATTGTTTTCTTAGTGGTAGGTTATATTCCTAAGTTTCGTGGACGAAACTTCTAATTAGTTGGTTAGGATGTGGTTCCATGTTCCCCCTATTCGGTGAGCGCGGCTAAGAAATACAAGTCGGTATCGTTCGATCGGGATAGATTAAAACAAGAACCCATCCTCCTTATGAATTTGCTTCTTCAAAATCGATTTCCATATTCAGTGGACCGTGCCCCCAAGATGGACTTAGCGGCAGAGTCAAGAGGGACATCTCCGCTGCAAGTTTTCTTGCCTAGTTTTCGTTGTCGCTTTGTTGCTTTCTTGCTTTAAGTCAGTTTTTGGATTTGTTGTATTTTTTTTAACGGTTTTGATGGATTTTATTATTTTTGTTCATTGAACTGCATTTCAATTCTGAGATTGGAAAGAGTGGAAGAGGTATTGATCAGCTGTTCGCGGCAATGCAGGTGAACGAGCAGTAGGCGACGTGCGAGCGGAGTCTTAAAGCATCTCTATCCTTTCCTTCTCCAACCAACTAGTGAGTGGCTTATATTCGATTCAGTTGACCCTTCTTCCAAGTCTTCACACCTAAATATCTTGCATTCTTGCTTGCCCCGATCAAACGATACCAAGTAAATAACTAAAAGATGTCAAGATAAAAAAGAATAGACTTGGATTATTACTGCTTGTCAATCAACTTGTGAACGGTTACTGTAATCCTCCTAATTTTCAAGAATTTTTAAATTTAGATTTTTCACAATTTTCTGAAATTTTCTGGGATTTTATTGTAATTAAATTCAGGTGTTTTAATTATTAAAGGATTTTTAAATGATAATAAATAATATTAAAATATTATAAAAATAATATTTTATGGTGTAAAATAAAAAACTAGACATAGGATAATTTTTCAAGAATTTATTGGACCCCGGATGAATTTTTAAAGCCCTAAAAGCTAATTAAAATATTAAACCAATTTAAAATCCAAATTAAACCGGGTTTATTTAATTAAACCAAACCAAAATAAACCGGACCGGGTTCATTGAACCAAACCCTAATTCTTAGCGGGTCGGATCCGGGTCCAACCCAGACCCGACCCATTAACCCAAACCCGACCCGCTTCCCTGATTTCGGATCGGGCCGGATCCGCAGACCCGACCCGTCCGCCCAAACCCGACCCGAATCCCTTTCTCTCCCAAACCGCCCGAGCCCGACTGTCTGCCTTCCCGCCGCCGGAAACGTCTGCCGCCGCCGCTTGGCCTCCGTCGCTGCGCAACGCCCGCCCCCTCGCCTCCGGCCGCTCCAGCAACCGCCGTCGCTCCCTCTTCCCCTCTCCGCCTATAAAACCCTCTCTCCAGCCCGATTCCTCCCCTCTTCCATCTCCTCCGGCCAACTTCTTCGGCGTCCCCTCACCGCTGCAACCGACCTCGCCGTCAACTGCCTTCTTCCTCTTCTTCCAGTACCCGCTGAGCCGACCCTCCCCGAGCTTCCCCTCCAGAACCCCGACGGCAACCGGCCCAGCACCCCGAGCCCTCCTCCGGCTGTCCCCTCCGCCCGCTCCGTCCGGCGAGCCATCCCCAGCAGCCCAGAGCCTCTGCCCCTGACCTCGCCTCAGGCCAGCGCCGCCGACCCCAGCCTCCCACCGGCCCCCTCCGCCTTAGCTCCGGCAGAGCTCTCGAAACCCTAACCCTAGGACACAGGACTCAGACACCGGACACGTGTCGGACACGAGTAGGACACGAAGGATACGTTGTTTTTGAGCCCTGTTCAGGTACGCGTATCTCCCTGCTCGTTTACCCATTTTCGTTTCCGTCAGTTGCATCGCGAACCCTGCGTGACCCCCTCGGTGCCCGTGCAACCCGCTCGGTGCATCGCGTCCTGTGGTGATCGTGAATCGCGATCCAAAAACAGGAAAACCAACGCCCTGTTTCACCCCGGAACTGAGTACGCCCCGCCAAACGGGACGACTTGGTCACGTGCGGTCTTCACAGATACGTGCGCGTCGTTGATATGGACGTACGGGATTTCGCAGAAGCTGATTCGGATGTGCGTGCACACCGAAATCAGTGCGTATCCGCGGACATCGTCCCGTATCCGACTTTTCTGAATCTCGCTGTAACTTTGTGTACACACGTCGGATCGAGACGAAACTTGCGCCATCGAACTCATAGCAATACGCTGGTCCTGTGAGCCAAGTTTGGTTCGATTCTGAGAACGTTGACAAAATTGTGTGTCGTGGGCCCCACAGGCTCTATTTGACGGACGATTTTGAGAACGGCTCATCGGAATCCAATTCTGGAAGTTCCGTTGGGTTTGTATCATCGTTCCTGACTTGTTGACACTAAGTTGGACTGTTTTGGAGATCTTTAACCCTGACGCATTTTTTGGTGCAAAGCGGCCACATGTGGACCCCGCCTTGACCCGAAAATGTCGTTTTTCCCCTGTGTCCAAATTAGACTCAAGGACAAGCATTTCTAGCTGATTAATATTTTATGGATCTGATGGTGATGTCTGTTTCAGCAACCGGAGTACTGCCTGCAATCCCCACTGAAGCTAGAGCTACAATTGGAGCCAAAAACCCAGGCAAGTGTACATTGCCATAAATTGCAGTTTATTGATTCATTTTGTTCTCTTGAATTATTTCCTGTGACTGTTGTACATGTTCAACCCTAGGGCCGTGTGACTTGCTTAGCGTCCGATTATAGTCGGGTGCCAACACCGTACGCGGGGTTGTGTAATGTCAACTAGAGATGGATATCGTGACATTTACTTTTTTGTACTTGCCCTATCAAGTACATTATACCCAGGACACTTGACACGAATCATGAGACATAATCTTCCTAAAATATTCAAGGTGATTCTGTATAGGATACAAGTTTATGACATCTTTACATGCTTAGATTTTATCCTAACTTATTGCATTAGTTTTGATCTTGCGTAACATGAACATTGTGAACTGTAACGTGAGATTACATTGGGTGGGGAGAGTATTACCATATTAAGGCTGATTATATTATATATTGACATCTGGATGTGTCTTAGTCTCTGACACAGAGCTATGGCACCAGTTTTGGCCCTTCGAGAAAATACTGCTATGGTTTCTTCAACACTGATCATGTAGTAGTCTCAGCCTGAGTATGACTAAAACTCTCACTTGCATTATCACTTAGCTGGTTTAATTACTTACCCTATTGTTCCTTTATTTCTGTACTGCATTATTTTGCTTGTGTTTTCTGTACCTTGCTATGTCCCCTGAGGACCTGGAATGGTTTATGTCCCCAGATTTAGCAGACGAGATCTACCCTGAGGTGTACGGAACAGGAGCACTACTCAGAGCAGTACCTGAACCTGAGGACGAGGTGATCGCTGAGGACTTCTCCTGAACAATTGCTTCACCATGCTCAGTCTTTATGGCAAATAGACTTTCTTTCATGTTTAATTAAACTCTTTATTTCCTGTTTATGAGAACATTGTAACAGACTTAATATCGGGTTATTCCCCGATTTTATTTACTTTGACTGGTTGTTGTTTAATATTTCTTTTGCTGATATTGCTATCTTTATTCTGTGGATGAGATTAGTAAACCCTGACTATTGTAATACAGCTTAAGTATGCCCCGATGGATCCATTAAATTGGGTTTGTCCATCGGTGCATGCTGTTGGCCATTATCACGCGTCCAGTCCCTCGGTATTTTGGGACTGGGGCGTGACAGTTACCTTATTGCATGCTAGTTCATTTAGAATATTCATCACATGCTTCAAATTTAGTTAGAATGCATACTTCTTCTACTAAATTATGCTATGTATAGAACATGCCATGTTATGCCACAAACTGATCAGGGAGACTATGCAAAATAAATCATGTCATGCCACTTGTCTCGTACTCATGTTGCCTCAACTGCATCAAATAATAACTTAGTATGAACGTCGTTTGATCACGGACAACTTGTGCACAAGGTAAATGGTTTTTGTGGACGGTCGTTGGGGCACTGGCACCGATCCGATCCGGACAGAACTTCATGTTAGTCTCTCGAGCGGGCGGGTTGGCATACTTTGCCTCGAGATCCTAGCGTTGCATACCACTCTCATCCAAGACTATAACTCGTACATTATGGCATCAAGCTAGTGATCCCCACGTGTATTTAAACCTGTGCAAGCTAACTTGTGTCTTCGTAGCAGGGAAGGACATGGTAAGTATTGTGCAGGTGGTTCAGACGGGCAGGTAAAAGTCACTGAACGGTGGCAAGTTTATTTCAAAAATTCTATATATATTGTTTGTTTGTAAAATAAACTAAAGCAAGATAGAAAGACCACAAATAATATGCATACTTTATATAAACAACATGTTGATTGGTATAGTTGGGTTAGCTCACCTTCACCAGTATATTTTGTTGTACTGACCCTCGTTGAAACAGTTTCCCCCACCAAGGAGATCCTACGAGGAGCTGAAGTCACTGTCCAATCCAGTCCAGCTGTCGGCGCATCCCGATCATGCCTTACTTGAAGCATTTTGAAGCCAAGAGCCAGCAACCTAAACTCAATGCAGCTCCGTGGGAAAGCCATTGTTCCGTGGGGATGGTGATGGTGAAGGTGGTTGTGGTGTGGTGGTGGCCGTGATCGTGGGGATGATGGTGGTGGCAGAGGTTGTCGTGAAGAAGCTGGAGGCAGTGGTGGTGGTGGTCGGCTGCTAGGGGAGGAGAAGAGGAAGAAGGAGGTGGTGGTTGAATGGAGGAGGAAAAAAACTCGGGTGGTGGCGGTGGTGATGGAGGTGAATGCTGGTGGTGGAGGTTGATTTGGAGTAGGAGGAGGTCGTGGGTGGTACGGCGGCTAGGGAGGAGGTCGTGGGGATGGTGAGGGGACTGTGGTGGTGGTGGTCGGCTGCTAGGGGAGGATAAGAGGAAGAAGGAGGTGGTGGTGATGAAGGTTTCGATTTTGAGGGGAGGTGGTGGTGGCTGAATTTTTTTTGGAGAGAGAGATTTAATGAATGAGAGAGGGAGTAGTGAGCATGGGGATTAGGGCCGGCTACCTCCCTATTTCTAGGGATGTGGGAAGGATTTTCATGAGGGAATGAGTGGTGAGATTAAGGTTAAATTTGAATGGAGGGTGGGGATTAAATGTGGGTGTAAAGTGTTGCATAGTACATACAAAAATGGGGGGAAATGGAGGTGTGACCGGTCATGGCATGAAGAAGGGTTTTCTTCATTGCTTTGCTCCACGGGAGGTGGACACCTAGTTGTTTATTTCCACAAAGGCCCCCAACAATTTAAAAATTGTACAGTAAAGGAGAATTGGGATTGGATGAGAAAAATCACCATGTTTGGTGTGTTGTAGTGGATTAAATTGTTGTGTGCTATTTTGTATGAATCATGAGGGTATGAGTGGGGGTTTGTGTTGGTGTTGGGTCTAGTTTTGGGTTAGGTTGAGTCATTGCACCAATTTAATTAAAATTATTGTCAATGGTGTTCTTTAATTAATTGGAAGTACATAGGATTAAAATTGGGTGGGACACAAGTATCATGGACGTAGTAGACTCGGAGTAGATTATTGTCATAAATTGGGTTGCACAAAACGGGTCGAGGTTATGTCTCCAATTTTGATTGGAACGGACAAAGATGCAAAGTTGAATTTATTTGGATTTAAAAATAGATATTTGTAACGAATATTGTGCGACTAAAATAAAGCACAAGAGATGGTATTTATGAGTTACACAAAGGTCAGAATGGAAGGCTGACATGTCTAGGGCAAGTGTATAAAATTTATTTGAAAGCAAAAGCTAGAGTAGCGCTCCAAATATCGAAACAACAGTATGGTGCACTAAGTGATACGAAATTTTGTACATTAATTTAAACACCATGATCTAATTCTAAATGGCTCCAAACTAACCCTAGTCTCTCTCTCTAAGCCAAGTAGACCTAAATTTGGTCGAGGGGGTTTATAGGAAGATTGTTGAGGTCCGGTCTGGATTTGGTAAATTTTGGAACCCAAATATGGTCAAGGATTTGATTTGATATAATTTAGAAATCTATATTAAATGTAAGATTTGATTAGATTTTAAATTTGTATCAAATATTTAATTTGACCATATTTGAACGTCTATAATTGGTGTTAGGCTATTTTAGGTGGAATATGACTCTTATTTTAAGGTTTTTTATTTAGAAAATCCTATTATGACCTAAAATAGGATTTTTTTATCCTATAAATATAGAAGGAGGGTGGAGGAACAAAATATAGCACAAGTTGGAGATTCGGGGTGCTAATTGTAATGACCCGTTTCGTTCAAGCGGACAGCCGATTCAAATGGCGCAAGTGCAACGACCCGACCCGCTTTGTTCAGCGAGAAAACTCGTTTGAGGAAAAGGATTCCAGACTTGGCCATTCAAAAGTTCAGACTTAGACTTTCAAAGGCTCGCTCAGAGTATCGCTCGACCGAGGCGAATCATCACTAAGGTGGGTGGCTACGATGAACTTGCCTTTGCTTAGCCAGCACACTTAAAATATTGACGATACATGCTAGTCGCTAGGTGAATTACCCATTGCATGCTAATAAAGAATATAACGCACCTAGCTAAGGGAATAATCACATCTTGTATTGCTTGTGTTAGAACATGGAAATAAAACTTGGCTTATAACATGGACCCTCGCATGCTACCTTTGCTTCGTGCAAGTAGACCCCGCTATGCCTCGAGTAGATCATCATATACTCTTCGTAGTGCACTACTTCACTTGTTTACACAGCATGTCCATAGATTATGTCGCTCGATATGTCCCTGTACGACTTCACTCCTCGCACTACCCCTTAGACCTTGCTAACGTAAATGCTTATGTTTCATATAAATGCATGCTCGCATGCTTGTATTATAACTTGTACTCGTTGCCTCGTTTCAATGCTTGTCACATAATTTCATTCCAGAATCAAGTAAATATTATCTTGCCTTGCATTCATCCAATTCACCGAAAGTCTATCTAATAGACGTTCCGTGCAAGTATGAACTTGAAGGTATCCGGGACCGTTAGGTCGCCAAGGCATCTCCGAACCAGGAAATTGTGCAATGTCAAGTTTAACTCTGAATGAGAATCATGTCAATAATCCAAGAATCACAGCTCGTGGAGCATACTCATTCTGAACAAGAATCAAGAATTAACATGCCATGTAATGAATCCCGTGAACCTGAGACCCAAGACTTGCATGTTGCGGACAACTTGTGCACAAGGTATTCATGTTCAGGTTCCTGCGGACGGTCGCCTGGGCACCGGGGCTGTCACGCCTCAGACCCAAAATACCAAGGGACTAACCACGTGGCAATGGCCAGCAGCACAACTCCAATGGGTAAACCCAATTTAATGGATCTGTTATAGTGCACTTAAGCTGTAACAAATATAAATACAAGTCTGTCCCATCTATCACAGTATAATTCTAATATCATCCACATAAAGTAAACACAATTCAATATGATAGACCAGTCAAGATAATAGATAAAGAAAATAGTCCATCAACAAGTCCAAATCAGTAGTGTCTCAGGGAACAACTCGACAAAATAAGAAAAGAGAGTAACACCAATACATATGTCCATAAGTCCAGATATGAAATAACAATAAGCATAGATAACTGAGTAAGTAACTGAATACTCAGAAGAAATCATCTGGCACAACCTCATCCTCTGGTGCCAGTACTGCTCCAGCGTCAGCTCATATCCCGTATACCTCGGGATAATCCTCCTCTATTATACCTGGGGACATAATCCGGATCCAGGTCCTCAGGGGACATAGCAAAATACAAGAAACACTCAAGCCAAATAAAATACAGTAAATAAAAATAGATCCACAGGATAAGCTATGTAACCAGCTATGTTAAATGTAAATAAGAGCATCACTAGTACTCAGGCTGAGACCACTATAGGCTCAATGTCGGGGAGCCCATAGCAGCAAGTAATATTACGACTCCAGTATATGTGCCAAAGATCTGAGACAGAGTCTAAGGAACCTCCAGTAATATAGTATATATATAAATAATCAGCATGTAGCATGTGTGTCTCTTTCTACCCAATGTAACCTCATATCTCGTGTCCACAATATCTCATGTCCATAACACGCAAGATCATGACCTCTAGCTAGTACAACGAGTCATAATGATATCTCTATATATATAAGTCTTATATCACGAATCCTGTAAGCCATACAGAATCACCATGAATAACTCAAGAAAGATTTTGTCACATAAAATAGTGTCAAGTGTCCTACGATATGACGTACTTGATAAAGCAAGCACGCAAAAGTATAGGATCATGGAATCAACTCTCTAAGTGACGTTATACGACTCTGCGTATGGCGTCGACACCCGAATCTTGTTCGGACGCTAAGCAATATCTCACGGTCTTAGGTTGAACAGGTACATCACATAAGTATATATGTAGAAAGAACACAAGCAAATAATATAACAGGATCTCTGCAGGTTTGGCAAGGTACACTTGCCTTGGTTTTGAACTCCGTCAGTTGCTCCTGTAAAGTAGAATCTTCAAGTACACCTCTGGATGCTGAAACAAACATCATTATTGCTGTTAGAATACTTTAAATAGCTAGGTTTGACTACCCATAAGTCTAATTTGGATACAGGGGCAGAATTGACAGTTTCTGGTCAAGCGGGGTCCACATGTAGTCCACTTCGCACCAAAAAATGTGCCAGAGATAAAGTTCTTCAAATTTATCAAACTTAATGTTTACGAGTCCAGAACGATGACACGAACCCAATGGAATATCCAGAACTAGATTTCGATGAGCCGGTCACGAAATCACCCATCGAGTGGAACCGTGGGGCCCGCGAAATGTCACGCCCCGATCTCCCGCAGGCAAATCGGCCGTTCCCGCTAGGCAAGAATCACCGCGCCAGCACTCCCGCGGAACGATCGCTTTGACCTATCCGGGCGTGATGCCGCACGAGCGTTAGCTACGCCCGTGAAAGGCCATGGTTCGTTGGCTGGCGGTAAGAGTTCTAAGCCACAGAGTCGCACAGATTGTCCGAGTGCAGCAGAATTATGAACGCATAGGTGATCGGTAACAGGTTTACTGAGTCGACAATATAGCGGAAGCATGGAAACACAAGTTGGAGTAAAGCAAGCTCTTTTATTCATATTGAAACAAGTGTTACAGGCGGCGTATAGCCGAGATTACAAGTCGCTCGAGCTCTCTCTCTGAAACATAAAAGCGTGCCAAGTGGCTACATTTATGGATGATATACAGGAATGTTCAGGCGATGTTCAGGCGATGTTCGGGCGAGGCGATGTTCCAACATTATGTCTTATATATGTGCTTCAGTTCCGAACACAGCGTTCCAAGGCTTCTGAGTTGAACTCCACGCCTTAGCACGCACGAGGGAGGCATCCGCACCGAACAAGGTTCTCCCGCACCCTGCAAGCAATCTGGTGGGTTATCAGTACATGAATGCACTGGTGGGGACGCTACTCGCCCGCTCGACAAATCCAAACACGTAGTACAGGTTTCGTGCACCATCTATTAAGTTGTCTTTCTAGTTGCCTTAGGATCAGTTTCATGCAAGATTTGAATAGCCTAATCCGTGTGGCAGTGCGCCGTACGACATGAGAGGAAACACGGCGAGACTTACCAACTTACCATTTGTCCTTCCCTGTCCAAGGCAAACCAAGTTAATTCAAGCAGAAACATGTATAAGCATTCAGGGCAAAGCATATGCAAACACAAGCGTTTTAGTGCGAGATCCCGTACTGGGTGCACGGGTTACAGGAAATATCAGGCGTGTTGCATACGATGATCAAGTGCTCTTTATGCATGAGTGTTGTTATAACAAGATCGTTCAGGTGTTCAGTTATTCTCGATGCGATGCAGTAACTCGCACGCGGGTAGCCGCTAAGCGAGGATGACTTATCTATATGAACATGAGGTCACTGGCACGGCGCCATAATGGACGGTCTAGTCTCAGTACGGAATGTCGTGCGATGCATAGAGCAGGACGTCCCAGGGAATTCCGTCCTATAGCAGGCGACTATCAGGAGTTCCGTCCGGATCAGATCGGTGCCAGTGCCCCAGCGACCGTCTGCGGAACCAAAACCTTGTTTCCAAGTTGTCCTGTGACCATGCAAGTCTCTAATCTTCAGGGTCAGGTCAGGTACAGAAACAAGTTTAGGGCAGGATATATATATATAGAACAAGCTTCATGGAACAAGTTCAGTTCAGGATATATATATATTTGTAACTTGTTGTGGCAGGGTCAGGATTACTCTAAATGTAGAGTATCGGTTCCACGAGCCATTTGATTCAGTACAGGACAGTATTGCTCAACGAGCAGGGATTCTTGGATCACAGGGTTGGTGCAAGTTCCCTGGTTCGAGAATTGCCTTAGCGACCTAACGGTCCCAGGTATATTCAGGTTTATTCATGCACGGAACGACTATCAGGTAGTCTTCCGAGGATAACCTAAATGAATGCATGACAAGCAGAGTGTTTCACGGTCTGGGCATAGTTATGCAGCAAGCATTGAAACTAGGCAATACATAAAAGCAGGCAAGCAGGCACTTGTATAACTTAAGCATTCAAGTTCGCTCGGGCCCGAAGGTAAGCCGAGCGAAACCGTACGGGACCTTTCCGAGCAAAGTTATCTAGGGTTGTGCAGTATTAGGGAGTGAACAGTGCACTTCTGAATATACGCTTGCGTCATTCTACTCGAGGCATATTGGGTCCAGTTGCACGAGGCAAAGGTAACATGCGAGGGTCTGAACATATAAGCAATATTTCATTTCCATGTTCTAGGGACAAGCAGTACAAGTTGGGATTATTCCCTTAGCTAGGTGCGTTGGATTTATTAGCATGCAGGGGGTGATTCACCTAGCGACTAGCATGAATATTCCAGATTTTATGTGTGCTGGCTAAGCAAAGACAAGTTCACCGTAGCCACCCACCTTAGCGATGATCCGCCTCGGTCGAGTGATACTTCGAGCGAGCCTCTGAAAGCCTAAGCCAAACTCCTGTAGGGACCAAGTCTGGATATCCTTGCCTCAAACGAGTTGCCTCGCTGAGGGAGACAGGTCGGGACGTTTGCACTTTTCCGTTTGAATCGACAGTCCGCTTTAGCGGAACGGGGTATTACATCATCCACCACTCAGAAAAAGTCTCGTCCTCGAGACTTCCTGAGGGCAAGCCATACTATCGAATTTCGAATCTAGCCCAAGCGTAGCTATCGGTACCACTAGATCCATTGGAACACAAAATCCCCTACTCGATGCTTACGTCGTATCGCGGGTATACCGAGTCAGTATAATTTGCGCCTTGGCGCGGGACAAGTTTCTTAACACGAGGCACGTTTCAATCGATCTTGGATAGCGATCTAAGGCTGAGGCAAACTTATACAAGTCGTTATGCTTGTTCAGGAGGATTTTTTACTTGCACTAGCATTTGAGATCAACATATCGCGTGTCTGGATCGTGCACATATTCGAAGCGTCCCTCAAACACATGCATGTCAGCCAACTTAGCGATAGCGAAGTCTTAGCACTCGAGTTTCATATTTCTTAAGTCTTGGATCGTGCATATATTCAAAGCGTCCTTCATACACATGCAGTCAACCAAACTTAGAGATAGTGAAATCGGACAAGCTACTTTGCGAAAATTTCAAGGGTTCAATCCAATTCCATATAAATCACCAGGATACTTCCAACAGAGTCAATCAAATCTGGTTTCCATATCAACCAAGTATTTGGACTACCGTTAAACACGATCAATCTGATACCGACTAGCGTCCATCCATTTGGGTCAACTTAGCATACGTTACCGTTCCCAAGTCTAACCCTAAATCTTGCTGTCCCAGTTGTGATGCTTTATACAAGCAATATGGTAAAGTCGGTAGCACAGGCTCATTCACTCGGCACAGGATCGTCTGCCTATTCACTAGGTCAGCTCACAAGGTCATAGGTACAGGTTCAAGCATATCGCGATTCATCGTACAAATTTGTCGCACGATGCTCGCCCCAATTCCTAGGGTCAAACCATTGTTCATTCACAGGGGGTATTCTACCCAAGCTCGTTTCACTCAGATTTCTAAATATCGAGCACAGATTTACCTACTCTCATTTATACGTTCGTTTTTACGGGGGACGAGTCCGTTCGATAAAATCCAAGATATATCCAAGTTGCAGGACAAGCCTAGTGGTTTGCATATCCTATCCCTCAATTGATAGAATCATATCCATTCTAAGCCTAGTCCACCAAGCCAAGATTCAATTCTAAACCTTAGATTATTTCTCCAAGTCGTTCAACCTGATTCACGTATTCGTTCTTAAAACCATCAAACATGATTTATTCTAGGTTCTAGGCTAACTAATCCATCAAAACATTTTCAATCACTTTGCATTCCAAGTTCGTCTTATCGTGTCGAGCCAAAAGTCAAGACGATCCGTAAGTTGTCACGCCTCGGTCTCCCGCAAGTTCGATCATCCACGTTGGACGCGAGATCATCACGTCAACGCTCCCGCTGGATAATCGTCCTAATCCGGGCGTGACGCATGTGCGGCATAGAGTTATGCTCGTACAAGACAAGAACGTTTGAATGTTATGGCTATCTTCGACACGATCGAGATATCTTATCCTTTAACCTTTTAATTCCATCCAACTGTAATCCACCAAGTCAAATCCGTTTATGCAGTGATTGTAGTTCGTTCTTCCTAACTTCAAGCAAAATCTGTTATCGCTTATATCATTTCCAGAAATCTAATATTTTCTTTGCTTGTATCGATCCATGCTATCTACAAATTGTCGATACTAAGTCAAATTTATATTCCGAAGCCAAATATTCACCCTCGAGTTAACTTGTTCGAGCATTAATTTATTCACGTACAATCCGTTTGTTTTAAATCCGAAACCGCTCGCACGATTCTCCAATTTCCAACAAGTTTTCTTAACCAAGATATTGGTTTTCGTTTCCGAGAATTCTATTCGATATAAGCCTTATCATTTACTCAAGTTATTTTCAATATCATTCAGTCTGACTATCACACGGGTTATGGATCCGTTTGGACGTCTCTAAATGATCCATCCACCACTCAGAATCGAGTCATTCCATCGAGTTCTTAATCGGTGCTCGCTTTATCGTTAGTATACTCGCTAACTCGTTCCACAATTTCTAGCACGATACTCAGGGTTCGCCCGATAAGAATCTAATCTCATGTACATGTTCGGGATTGATAGTCATCCAAGTAGCTATATTTGATTTTTGTCTTCCAACAAGAATTTTGTTCGAGCTATTTCCATAACCAAGCATGATTCGCCTAAGCGATAAATCCGATGAAGTCTATCGATTTGCAGCCCTAAGTCTGACTTATATCATTCCTGAACGATATCCAAATCTCGTTTATATCTGGCTTGCACCAAAAAGTCTTGGTGCAAGATATTCTACACAACTTAGCCGAAAGGCTGAGTGCATAGCTAACCGTTCGGGAAATATTCGCTTTCGCACTAACCAGTTGGGTAAACATGTATAGGCATTTCAGGTTGCATATAATGCGTGAGTCTAGCACGAATCTAATCCCATAAGGACTAGCACAGGATGGCACAAAGGCCCTTGCAATACAATTTCTACAAGCAATCATACTATTCAAATGCAACTCTTTGAAAGTATTTAGACTTATTGTTTGGAACATCCCATCGAGACATTGAGAGAGTGTGTGCATATAACCCACGAACGAGCTTTCGAAACAGAGATATTAGAAACGAAGTTCAAAGGCGTATAAGCCAGGCTCTGATACCAATCTGTCACGCCCCGATCTCCCGCAGGCAAATCGGCCATTCCCGCTAGGCGAGAATCACCGCGCCAGCGCTCCCGCGGAACGATCGCTTTGACCTATCCGGGCGTGATGCCGCACGAGCGTTAGCTACGCCCATAAAAGGCCGTGGTTCGTTGGCTGGCGGTAAGAGTTCTAAGCCACAGAGTCGCACAGATTGTCCGAGTGCAGCGGAATTATGAACGCATAGGCGATCGGTAACAGGCTCACTGAGTCGACAATATAGCGGAAGCATGGAAACACAAGTTGGAGTAAAGCAAGCCCTTTTATTCATATTGAAACAAGTGTTACGGGCGGCGTATAGCCGAGATTACAAGTCGCTCGAGCTCTCTCTCTGAAACATAAAAAGCGTGCCAAGTGGCTACATTTATGGATGATATACAGGAATGTTCAGGCGATGTTCAGGCGATGTTCGGGCGAGGCGATATTCCAACATTATGTCTTATATATGTGCTTCAGTTCCGAACACAGCGTTCCAAGGCTTCTGAGTTGAACTCCACGCCTTAGCACGCACGAGGGAGGCATCCGCACCGAACGAGGTTCTCCCGCACCCTGCAAGCAATCTGGTGGGTTATCAGTACATGAATGCACTGGTGGGGAGGCTACTCGCCCGCTCGACAAATCCAAACACGTAGTACAGGTTTCGTGCACCATCTATTAAGTTGTCTTTCTAGTTGCCTTAGGATCAGTTTCATGCAAGATTTGAATAGCCTAATCCGTGTGGCAGTGCGCCGTGCGACATGAGAGAAAACACGGCGAGACTTACCAACTTACCATTTGTCCTTCCCTGTCCAAGGCAAACCAAGTTAATTCAAGCAGAAACATGTATAAGCATTCAGGGCAAAGCATATACAAACACAAGCATTTTAGTGCGAGATCCCGTACTGGGTGCACGGGTTACAGGAAATATCAGGCGTGTTGCATACGATGATCAAGTGCTCTTTATGCATGAGTGTTGTTATAACAAGATCGTTCAGGTGTTCAGTTATTCTCGATGCGATGCAGTAACTCGCACGCGGGTAGCCGCTAAGCGATGATGACTTATCTATATGAACATGAGGTCACTGGCACGGTGCCATAATGGACGGTCTAGTCTCAGTATGGAATATCGTGCGACGCATAGAGCAGGACGTCCCAGGGCATTCCGTCCTATAGCAGGCGACTATCAGGAGTTCCGTCCGGATCAGATCGGTGCCAGTGCCCCAACGACCGTCTGCGGAACCAAAACCTTGTTTCCAAGTTGTCCTGTGACCATGCAAGTCTCTAATCTTTAGGGTCGGTCAGGTACAGGAACAAGTTCAGGGCAGGATATATATATATATAGAACAAGCTTCATGGAACAAGTTCAAGTCAGGATATATATATTTGTAACTTGTTGTGGCAGGGTCAGGATTACTCTAAATGTAGAGTATCGGCTCCACGAGCCATTTGATTCAGTACAGGACAGTATTGCTCAACGAGCAGGGATTCTTGGATCACAGGGTTGGTGCAAGTTCCCTGGTTCGGGAATTGCCTTAGCGACCTAACGGTCCTAGGTATATCCAGGTTTATTCATGCACGGAACGACTATCAGGTAGTCTTCCGAGGATAACCTAAATGAATGCATGACAAGCAGAGTGTTTCACGGTCTGGGCATAGTTATGCAGCAAGCATTGAAACTAGGCAATACATAAAAGCAGGCAAGCAGGCACTTGTATAACTTAAGCATTCAAGTTCGCTCGGGCCCGAAGGTAAGCCGAGCAAAACCGTACGGGACCTTTCCGAACAAAGTTATCTAGGGTTGTGCAGTGTTAGGGAGTGAACAGTGCACTTCTGAATATACGCTTGCGTCATTCTACTCGAGGCATATTGGGTCCAGTTGCACGAGGCAAAGGTAACATGCGAGGGTCTGAACATATAAGCAATATTTCATTTCCATGTTCTAGGGACAAGCAGTACAAGTTAGGATTATTCACTTAGCTAGGTGCGTTGGATTTATTAGCAAGCAGGGGGTGATTCACCTAGCGACTAGCATGAATATTCCAGATTTTATGTGTGCTGGCTAAGCAAAGACAAGTTCACCATAGCCACCCACCTTAGCGATGATCCGCCTCGGTCGAGTGATACTGCGAGCGAGCCTCTGAAAGCCTAAGCCAAACTCATGTAGGGACCAAGTCTGGATATCCTTGCCTCAAACGAGTTGCCTCGCTGAGGGAGGCAGGTCGGGACGTTTGCACTTTGCCGTTTGAATCGACAGTCCGCTTGAGCGGAACGGGGTATTACATCATCCACCACTCAGAAAAAGTCTCGTCCTCGAGACTTCCTGAGGGCAAGCCATACTATCGAATTTCGAATCTAGCCCAAGCGTAGCTATCGGTACCACTAGATCCATTGGAACACAAAATCCCCTACTCGATGCTTACGTCGTGTCGCGGGTATACCGAGTCAGTATAATTTGCGCCTTGGCGCGGGACAAGTTTCTTAACACGAGGCACGTTTCAATCGATCTTGGATAGCGATCTAAGGCTGAGGCAAACTTATACAAGTCGTTATGCTTGTTCAGGAGGATTTTTCACTTGCACTAGCATTTGAGATCAACATATCGCGTGTCTGGATCGTGCACATATTCGAAGCGTCCCTCAAACACATGCATGTCAGCCAACTTAGCGATAGCGAAGTCTTAGCACTCGAGTTTCATATTTCTTAAGTCTTGGATCGTGCATATATTCAAAGCGTCCTTCATACACATGCAGTCAACCAAACTTAGAGATAGTGAAATCGGACAAGCTACTTTGCGAAAATTTCAAGGGTTCAATCCAATTCCATATAAATCACCAGGATACTTCCAACAGAGTCAATCAAATCTGGTTTCCATATCAACCAAGTATTTGGACTACCGTTAAACACGATCAATCTGATACCGACTAGCGTCCATCCATTTGGGTCAACTTAGCATACGTTACCGTTCCCAAGTCTAACCCTAAATCTTGCTGTCCCAGTTGTGATGCTTTATACAAGCAATATGGTAAAGTCGGTAGCACAGGCTCATTCACTCGGCACAGGGTCGTCTGCCTATTCACTAGGTCAGCTCACAAGGTCATAGGTACAGGTTCAAGCATATCGCGATTCATCGTACAAATTTGTCGCACGATGCTCGCCCCAATTCCTAGGGTCAAACCATTGTTCATTCACAGGGGGTATTCTACCCAAGCTCGTTTCACTCAGATTTCTAAACATCGAGCACAGATTTACCTACTCTCATTTATACGTTCGTTTTCACGGGGGACGAGTCCGTTCGATAAAATCCAAGATATATCCAAGTTGCAGGACAAGCCTAGTGGTTTGCATATCCTATCCCTAAATTGATAGAATCATATCCATTCTAAGCCTAGTCCACCAAGCCAAGATTCAATTCTAAACCTTAGATTATTTCTCCAAGTCGTTCAACCTGATTCACGTATTCGTTCTCAAAACCATCAAACATGATTTATTCCAGGTTCTAGGCTAACTAATCCATCAAAACATTTTCAATCACTTTGCATTCCAAGTTCGTCTTATCATGTCGAGCCAAAAGTCAAGACGATCCGTAAGTTGTCACGCCTCGGTCTCCCGCAAGTTCGATCATCCACGTTGGACGCGAGATCATCACGTCAACGCTCCCGCTGGATAATCGTCCTAATCCGGGCGTGACGCATGTGCGGCATAGAGTTATGCTCGTACAAGACAAGAACGTTTGAATGTTATGGCTATCTTCGACACGATCGAGATATCTTATCCTTTAACCTTTTAATTCCATCCAACTGTAATCCACCAAGTCAAATCCGTTTATGCAGTGATTGTAGTTCGTTCTTCCTAACTCCAAGCAAAATCTGTTATCGCTTACATCATTTCCAGAAATCTAATATTTTCTTTGCTTGTATCGATCCATGCTATCTTCAAATTGTCGATACTAAGTCAAATTTATATTCCGAAGCCAAATATTCACCCTCGGGTTAACTTGTTCGAGCGTTAATTTATTCACGTACAATCCGTTTGTTTTAAATCCGAAATCGCTCGCACGATTCTCCAATTTCCAACAAGTTTTCTTAACCAAGATATTGGTTTCCGTTTCCGAGAATTCTATTCGATATAAGCCTTATCATTTACTCAAGTTATTTTTAATATCATTCAGTCTGACTATCACACGGGTTATGGATCCGTTTGGACGTCTCTAAATGATCCATCCACCACTCGGAATCGAGTCATTCCATCGAGTTCTTAATCGGTGCTCGCTTTATCGTTAGTATACTCGCTAACTCGTTCCACAATTTCTAGCACGATACTCAGGGTTCGCCCGATAAGAATCTAATCTCATGTACATGTTCGGGATTGATAGTCATCCAAGTAGCTATATTTGATTTTTGTCTTCCAACAAGAATTTTGTTCGAGCTATTTCCATAACCAAGCATGATTCGCCTAAGCGATAAATCCGATGAAGTCTATCGATTTGCAGCCCTAAGTCTGACTTATATCATTCCTGAACGATATCCAAATCTTGTTTATATCTGGCTTGCACCAAAAGGTCTTGGTGCAAGATATTCTACACAACTTAGCCGAAAGGCTGAGTGCATAGCTAACCGTTCGGGAAATATTCGCTTTCGCACTAACCAGTTGGGTAAACATGTATAGGCATTTCAGGTTGCATATAATGCGTGAGTCTAGCACGAATCTAATCCCATAAGGACTAGCACAGGATGGCACAAAGGCCCTTGCAATACAATTTCTACAAGCAATCATACTATTCAAATGCAACTCTTTGAAAGTATTTAGACTTATTGTTTGGAACATCCCATCGAGGCATTGAGAGAGTGTGTGCATATAACCCACGAACGAGCTTTCGAAACAGAGATATTAGAAACGAAGTTCAAAGGCGTATAAGCCAGGCTCTGATACCAATCTGTCACGCCCCGATCTCCCGCAGGCAAATCGGCCGTTCCCGCTAGGCGAGAATCACCGCGCCAGCGCTCCCGCGGAATGATCGCTTTGACCTATCCGGGCGTGATGCCGCACGAGCGTTAGCTACGCCCATAAAAGGCCGTGGTTCGTTGGCTGGCGGTAAGAGTTCTAAGCCACAGAGTCGCACAGATTGTCCGAGTGCAGCGGAATTATGAACGCATAGGCGATCGGTAACAGGCTCACTGAGTCGACAATATAGCGGAAGTATGGAAACACAAGTTGGAGTAAAGCAAGCCCTTTTATTCATATTGAAACAAGTGTTACAGGCGGCGTATAGCCGAGATTACAAGTCGCTCGAGCTCTCTCTCTGAAACATAAAAGCGTGCCAAGTGGCTACATTTATGGATGATATACAGGAATGTTCAGGCGATGTTCAGGCGATGTTCGGGCGAGGCGATGTTCCAACATTATGTCTTATATATGTGCTTCAGTTCCGAACACAGCGTTCCAAGGCTTCTGAGTTGAACTCCACGCCTTAGCACGCACGAGGGAGGCATCCGCACCGAACGAGGTTCTCCCGCACCCTGCAAGCAATCTGGTGGGTTATCAGTACATGAATGCACTGGTGGGGACGCTACTCGCCCGCTCGACAAATCCAAACACGTAGTACAGGTTTCATGCACCATCTATTAAGTTGTCTTTCTAGTTGCCTTAGGATCAGTTTCATGCAAGATTTGAATAGCCTAATCCGTGTGGCAGTGCACCGTACGACATGAGAGGAAACACGGCGAGACTTACCAACTTACCATTTGTCCTTCCCTGTCCAAGGCAAACCAAGTTAATTCAAGCAGAAACATGTATAAGCATTCAGGACAAAGCATATGCAAACACAAGCGTTTTAGTGCGAGATCCCGTACTGGGTGCACGGGTTACAGGAAATATCAGGCGTGTTGCATACGATGATCAAGTGCTCTCTATGCATGAGTGTTGTTATAACAAGATCGTTCAGGTGTTCAGTTATTCTCGATGCGATGCAGTAACTGGCACGCGGGTAGCCGCTAAGCGAGGATGACTTATCTATATGAACATGAGGTCACTGGCACGGCGCCATAATGGACGGTCTAGTCTCAGTACGGAATGTCGTGCGACGCATAGAGCAGGACGTCCCAGGGCATTCCGTCCTATAGTAGGCGACTATCAGGAGTTCCGTCCGGATCAGAACGGTGCCAGTGCCCCGGTCGGGGGTTTGAATGGAGGGGGTCGGGGGCTATAGCCGAAGGGGTCGGGGGGGTTACTGTAGCAATAGGAAATGGGTTTCGGGTTTGATTCTGGGTAGCTGAGGGAGTGTGGGTCTGTGGGTTTCTGTAAACTCCCTCGACCAGATTTCAGTAATTTAGGATTAATTTTGACTAACTAGAATTAGAGCAACTTTTTAAAATTTTATTTATTATATATTATATTAATTGTGTACCTGTTCATTACACAATTGATTAGGGCATCACACTAGCTGTTAACCCTAAACAAATTTTACATACCTGCCCTAGACTTATTAAACTACTTTTTCTGTATTTTGTGCAACTTCCAGAAACCTCGTTTGATGCTTCGTTTTAGTCGCACAAATATCGTTACAAACGTATGTAATTATTTCCTATTTAATTTTCTGCTCTTTATCCATCTCTGTACCCTTAGAGATTTGAGGACCAGTAGGCACCTGATTGCCCAACCAAAAATACGATAATATTCTACTCTAATTATATTACAGTTATCGTATTGACACCGTAGAAAAATTATGACCCTAATAACCTCTAAATAATTAGTGAACACCGTGCGCAGTATTTATTAAATAATAAATACGATGACTGTATCACCTGCAAATATCAGACCCTGCATCTACCTAGACTCACCCTATACTGTCTAAAAAAATTTCCCCAGCTATTTCCCTCATTTTTGTACAATTCAGAATTACGGAAAACCAGTATCTGAAATTTGGTAAATTACGAAATTATGCAAAATACAAATTTTATGCATTTATGCAATTATTGAAAAGTTAGGGGTTTATATGCAAAATTGCATGCTAGGTGGCCAAATCCTATTGGCTAGACCATAGGTGAGTGGGACCCACCCATAACTTCCAGAAAAATCTGCTGGAAATATCCCAAAAATCCAGAATTACCAAAATACCCATGAAGTTCCACTTAATTACGAGAATGCCATTAGGCCTAAACCTATATAAACCCTAGCCCTCCCCTTCATTCAAACCCATCCCACCGCCACCACGGCCACCCTCCGGCCACCGGACCACCGCCGAACCCGTCGCCACTCCCCTCCCCTTCCCTCCGACCACTGCCACCCGCCTGAGCCGCCCTGCTCCGCCGGCCACAGCCCTCACAAACTCCCCCTGCCCTCACTGTCTACAGCACCACCACCACTCCCATCCAGCTCCTGCGCCATCTCCGGCCATCGCCGACCACTGCCACCCTCCCCAAAAGCTTCGCCCCGACCTCCCCTACCTACCACCACCACCTCACCTCCCCACGACACCGCCTCCGGCCGCCCTAGCCCCCGCAGCAGCCACCACCACCTAACCATAGCTGCTGCCACCTTCATCCCCGACGCCCCTAGCCGCCACCACCACCACCGTCGTGGAGCTCCGCCACCACCACCAACCTGACCGCCACCTCCCCCTCTCCCGAACCCGCCGCCTGCCCGGCCACCTCCGCCGCTCCTCCGCCGGCCAGAGCCCCCGCAAGCTGCTGCTGCTGCTGCTCCCAGTGGCCACTGCTGCTGTTGCTGCTCCTCCGGCCGTCTCCGGCCAGCTCTGCCGCCGTCCACTCGTCGTCGGCAACCCCTAGGGCCCACCTGTCAGTAGGCATACTCCTAATACCTAATATATATGTATGTATATATATAATCCTATATGTATATGTATATGTATATGTATATATATGTATATATATATGTATATCTATAATATATAATAGATATTATATTTAATATACTGTATAAATACAGTATACAGTATATGTATACTATATATTATTATTATTATATATAAGTATATATATACATATGTATATAGTATAACATATTTACTTATATGTTATATATAAATATATATATATATATATATATATATATATATATATATATATATATATATATATATATATAATTAATAGTTATATATACATATGTATAACATATTTATTTATATGTTATATATATATATATATATATATATATATATATATATATATATATATATATATATATATATATATATAATAGTTATATATATAACATATTATACATATGTTATATATAATAAAATTTATATATATGCAATTGTTAAATTCTATATATATAAATATATATATTCATATATTTATATAAATATTATATATAACATATTTCATATATGTTATATTATTACTATTATAATTATAGTATATATGTATATATATTATATACTATGCATTTTTCTTTTATTTTATCTTTCTGCATTTATTTCCTGCACTTATATTTATATATATATATCTACTATATATATATATCCAGCTGGATAATACAGCTTATTCTATATATATAAATTTACATTTCTGCAATGTCATTATCTATATATTATATATACTATATAAATAATACTGTGCTGGATATTACAGCCTATCTATATATGTATATTTACAGTGGTCACATATAGACCCTGCTACTACTTATATTATATTGCTAAATAAATACAGCATTTATATACGTATTAAATTCATGCACTGTCAATTCCTTTTATTATCTATACTATATTACATATATATATATGTATTTAATTCCTGTACTGTCATTTCAAATTACCTATATTATATCGCAGTGGATATACCCTGCTACTATTTACCTGCATTTGTCTGTTCTTTAAATACTATATATATACTGCTATATATATACTATATCTATATACATACTATATATATATATATATATATATATATATATATCATATATATGTATATAAGTATAGATGTATACTTATTATTTGCAACCAAGATATTCACAAACACTATCTGTTGTAACAGAGACCAACTACAGCACAGCCAGTGACCCCCTGTCACCAGCACCTTCAAACCTGACTGTGAGATCAGGTTATCAACAATATCAAGGAGTAGGCAAGTATACCTTGCCAAGTTAATGTTTAAATTCAATTGTTGATATCTGCTTTGTTCCTGAATTTCATATACCCTGATTACCTGAGACTGCCTCGGGTACAGTCAGCTGTTATGATTGACAATTTACAGACTCACCCACAACTGAGAGAGTATTCTAATATTCTCCTAGACCCTATCACGGGAACACGCAACATGGTTGCCATGCATATTTGGATGCGAGCTGCGTATTTGATTAGCTACCAATACGTGTGACCCGCATCACGGATTAGAATAATTCAGGAAGAAAATACAACTTGATATTTTAGTTTCATTGGGATGGGAAAGATAACTGGTAGACGTATGGGACACCCCTCCAATAATATTTTATACCTTCGTATCAGAGATGGTCGATTGCAGAGTTCCCTGAGTCGGGGGCATACGACACCTATACTAGCCAGTCGCCACAATTGGTGAATTACGTCAGCGTATGTCTAGCCACACATTTCCCTGCGTACTACTGGATCTTTACTTGCATTTTCACTTAGTATGGTTAGCACCCTGTATTTATTTTATTTCTTTATTCAGTATTTACATTACATGGTATGTCATTTTTCTGTATCTTGTTACGTCCCACTGAGGACCTGGTTCCTTGCCAGATATAGATGAAGCTTTCTACCCCACAGTATACGGGCCTGATCAGGAGGCCAGATGTGCTACCGAGAAGGAGCTCGAGGAGACACCCTCAGAGTAGGCTTGACCCTAGATGCTGCTACCTAGAGATGGAGATGTTTTGATCAGATAGACACTGCTTAGTCTATCTGATTTTTCTGCGCTATTATCAGTTTTTGTAGTAGGCTTGTAATCTCACCAGTTGTGTACTGTATCAGACTCAGTTATATATATATTTCAGCACTTGCTTTTCTGACATTTTATTGTGGATGAGATAGTTTTACCTGTTCTATACTTGTAGTATTTTAGGACAGCGTAGCACGTCCCTTTGGGTCCATCAAAGTGGATTAAGCCCTTAGTGACGTGTCAGCTGGCCAGTGACACGTGGCCTAGTTCCTGACATTTTGGAACTGGGGCGTGACATGGTTTTAGTGGTGGCCCATGCAGGTCTAGTTTTATTGCTAGTGGTATGATGACATGTCCAGCAATGCCTGCAATAGGATAGGAATATTAGGTCTCATCCACACTGACACCATCTTTACAAATTCTATTATTGCATCTTGCTTGATTATCATTATTTATCTCCTTTGTGTTTTCTAATTATCCTATTTTTCCTCAGAAATATGGACATACCCGGGAAACTTGCGAATAATGGGGCTGACCAAGCAACAGACCCTTCGCCAAGTGCCCAAGGAACTCCGTCTAGTCACCAAAATTCTAGCCAGGAGACGACACCAACTCCACATGCAGAGACACCTTTGTCTCCACCTCCAGCCTTGCCTATCCAGATGCCACCACTTGAGGGTCAACCTCAAATGTTGCAGTTTCTCCAGACTATGTTGCAGAACCAGTGGCAACAAACTGAGGCCCTGAGACAGTCTCAGTGGCAGCAAACTGAAGCTCTGCGACAGACGTTGATGACGGCTTTAGAGAGAACTACTACTCCGACACCAGTACCTGTCCAACCAGCAGGCACAGTTCGAGGCTTCCGTCAAATGAGCCCGAGGGATTTCAAAGGCAACGAGACTCCTGAAGAAATCTCCGATTGGATCTCCAACACCGAAATGCTGCTAGAAGGATCGCAACTCACTCCCGACCTATGGATGACCGCTGTGAGGGGCCAACTTCTTGGCAACGTCCATCACTGGTGGGAATCTATAGAGCGCAGCGTCGGAAAAGACCAAACTTGGCAACAATTCTTGGAGCATTTCAACGCCAAGTACTTTCCAGCGACAGTCCAGAATGCCCTATACTCCCAGTTCCTGCACCTGGAGCAAGGAAACATGACGGTAGATGCCTACGACGCGGAGTTTAGCAGACTATGTCATTTCGGTGCTGATCTAATTCCGAAAGAGCTGAAGAAGGCTAAAAGATTCTACCATGGCCTTAACCACGAGCTCCAGAGGTACACAACAACGCAGTCGAGAATCTCCTACAACGAGGTTCTTACAGAAGCCAGGGAGCAAGAAGCCATTGGCCGAGGAGCCAGACGCTCAAATTCAACCTTCCCGGCTAAGAATCAGCAAGGAGCAGGAGGACCTATACGTCGTCCCCAATATCAGACTCAGCAGACGACGGGGCCTTACCAGAAGAGGGAGCTCCCGACTTGTCACTTTTGTGGCAAGAAGGGGCATTTTGCCAATGACTGTAGAAAGAAGCTGGGATTATGCCTGCTATGTGGAGCTAAAAATCATATGGCCAAAGACTGCCCACAACGTAGAGATGCAGCACCTCAACAAGGGCAGAAGCTAGGAGCACAAGCTCAGAAGATGCTTCCCTCCACATCAGGAGGATATCAGAGAGGAGTACCTCTGCCTACTCAGGAGACCCAGTTCAAGGCCAGACAACAAGCCGGAGGACAAAGGCAGGGACAAGCCTTTGCGTTAGCTGCTATTGCAGAAAAACCTGAAGGGGAAACTATAACAGGTACCATTTTAGTTGCATCATTACCTACAACTGTATTATTCGATTCTGGGGCTACTTTGTCTTTCATATCCAGTAGTTTCGTAGCCATGCACAAGCTATCCACTTCTCCGCTACCCAAGTGTTGGAAAATACTTACTGGAGGAGGTATTGTTCCAGTTACCAACATTATCGAAACCTGTCTGGTAGTTGTTTGTAGTAGAGGACTAAGAACACGATTTTTGGTACTTCCAATGCCAAATTTCGATGTTGTCTTAGGCATGGACTGGCTAAGCCAGAATAATGCTGTCCTAGACTGCCGAAAGGGTAGTGTTATCTTTAGACCCCCAGATCACCCAGAGTTCGAATATGTCCGTGGAACCATCGAGCAAGGAGTAGGCCAGACTCCTAGAGCTTACATGGCGATGGAGACAGCACTTCCCTCAATTGTAGCAGAGTTCGAGGATGTATTTCCAGAAGAATTGCCAGGCCTACCGCCTGACAGAGAAGTGAAGTTCATTATTGAGCTGATACCCGGAGCTGCACCAGTATCCTCTAATGTATACCGACTGGCAAAGAAGGAGCTTGACGAGCTGAAGCTTCAACTAGAGGAACTACAGATCAAGGGATTTGTTCGTCCTAGTGCATCACCCTGGGGAGCACCAGTGTTGTTTGTACCAAAGAAGGACGGAACATATCGCATGTGCATTGATTACAGAGCCCTCAACGCTCTGACAATCAAAAACAAGTACCCCTTGCCGAGAATTGACGACCTGTTCGATCAACTAACAGGAGCCGTGGTATTCTCGAAGATAGACTTGAGATCAGGCTATCATCAGGTCAAGGTACGGAGGGAAAATATTCCAAAGACGGCATTCAGGACTCGTTATGGTCATTACGAGTTCCTGGTGATGCCTTTTGGACTAACTAATGCACCTGCCGTATTCATGAACCTGATGAACAGAGTCTTCCACCAATATCTGGACCAGTTCGTGGTAGTCTTCATCGACGACATTCTGTTGTATTCAAAAAGCCACGAGGAGCATGAAGAGCACTTAAGGTTGGTATTAGAGACGCTGAGACGGGAGAGCCTTTATGCTAAGATGAGCAAGTGTGAATTCTTCCTGGACCGTGTCGCATTTCTTGGACACGTTATCACAGGAGAAGGCATCTCGGTAGACCCAGCAAAGATCTCATCTATTGAGACGTGGCCAACCCCGACCAACGTCTCAGAAGTGAGGAGCTTTCTAGGACTTGCCGGATATTACCGGCGATTCGTAGAAAACTTTGCAAGAATCGCGGAGCCGATTACTCGTCTTACCCGCAAGGAGCAGGAGTTCATATGGACTGAAGATTGTCAGACAGCTTTTGATGACTTGAAGAAGCGTCTGACTACAGCTCCCATTTTGACTATACCATCTGGATCCGGAGGTTTCGTCATATATAGCGATGCATCCGAAAAAGGATTTGGTTGTGTCTTAATGCAACATAGGAAGGTTGTAGCTTATGCCTCAAGACAGTTGAGGACTCATGAGAAGAATTACCCCACTCACGACCTGGAGCTTGCCGCAGTCATCTTCGCCCTGAAGCTATGGAGACACTATCTATATGGCGAACGAGTGGAGATATTCATCGATCATAAAAGTTTGAAGTACGTCTACACCCAGAAGGACCTAAATCTGAGACAAAGACGATGGCTCGAAGTGATGGCGGATTTCGAAATTGATCTACAGTACCATCCAGGGAAAGCTAATATGGTGGCAGATGCTCTAAGCAGAAGACCCTCGGCATTCTTTATGATCACCCAACCAGGTCTTCTGAGAGATCTAGAAAATTTGGGAATAGAGGTCATTATACCAGGACTTGACGGCCAATTATCAAACTATCAGCTGCAATCAACCTTGGTAGAAAGAATCAAAACTACTCTACCAACAGATGCAAGATTTCAGAGGCTTCGACAAAGAACAGAGGCTGGAATTCAGACAGGATGTCGCATACACGAAGATGGGACTCTAAGATGTGGTGATCGTCTTTATGTTCCAAATGGAGAACTTCATAATGAGCTGATGTCAGAAGCTCATAGCTCAACATACTCTATACATCCAGGAGGCACAAAGATGTACAGAGATCTGCGACAATATTACTGGTGGCATGGAATGAAGCGGGAGATAGCACGCTTTGTGGCCAAATGCCTGGTGTGTCAGCAGGTCAAGGCTGAGCATCAGAGATCTGTCGGTCTACTTCAACCCCTCCCGATACCCGAGTGGAAATGGGAACACATTACGATGGACTTTGTTACGGGCTTCCCAAGAAGTCCTAGTGGTCGTAATGCTGTATGGATAATCGTAGATAGACTCACAAAGGCTGCTCATTTCCTACCTTTTAGAGTTGGACAATCTATAGAAGTCTTGGCGGACATGTACATGAAGGAGATAGTGCGTCTGCATGGAGTGCCAGTCAGCATAGTATCTGACAGAGATACGAGATTTACATCTTACTTTTGGCGAAGTATGCAAGAAAGTCTTGGTACCCGCCTCAAGTTCAGCACCTCGTATCACCCACAAACAGATGGCCAATCAGAACGCACCATCCAGACACTTGAAGATATGCTGAGTGCCTGCATGCTTGATTTCAGCGGATCATGGGAAGATCATCTACACCTGGTAGAATTTTCCTACAACAACAGCTATCAAGCGAGCATTCAAATGGCTCCCTTTGAAGCTTTGTATGGAAGAAAATGTCGTTCCCCAGTATGCTGGAGCGATGTTGGCGAGAGACAGATCTTGGGACCAGAACTGATTATTCGTACGGTGGAGAAAGTAAAGAAGATCCAGGGACACCTACGAGCTGCACAAGACAGGCAGAAGCACTGGGCCAACATTCATCGTCGACCTCTAGAGTTCCAAGTAGGGGAGCATGTGTTCTTAAAGATCTCACCTACTAGAGGAACTATCAGGTTTAGAGGAAGAGGGAAGTTAAGTCCAAGGTACATTGGACCCTTCGATGTGCTAGATCGCGTCGGAGAAGTTGCTTACAGACTAGCTCTACCTCAGACTTTGGAGGGAGTACATGACGTCTTCCACGTATCTCAGCTGAGGAGGTACATTCCAGACCCGAGTCATGTGCTAGACTACTCAGAGATCACCATCGGGCCAAGCTTATCTTATCAGGAGGAGCCTGTAGAGATTCTGGACCGTAGCGAGAAAGTATTGCGAGGCCAGACTATTCCTCTCGTTCGTGTTGCATGGAGACATCATGCACCAGGTGAATCCACCTGGGAACGAGAAGAGGATATTCGTCAGCGTTATCCCCACCTATTTCCAAACCAGGGTATGTCCAATATTTCAAACCAAATCTTTCTTAATCATCTTATGTCTTTAATAATTCTTCATTCTCATTATATGGTTGTTTTTATTTCGAGGACGAAATATTCTAAGGAGGGTAGATTGTAAACTCCCTCGACCAGATTTCAGTAATTTAGGATTAATTTTGACTAATTAGAATTAGAGCAACTTTTTAAAATTTTATTTATTATATATTATATTGATTGTGCACCTGTTCATTACACAATTGATTAGGGCATCACACTAGCTGTTAACCCTAAACAAATTTTACATACCTGCCCTAGACTTGTTAAACTACTTTTTCTGTATTTTGTGCAACTTCCAGAAACCTCGTTTGATGCTTCGTTTTAGTCGCACAAATATCGTTACAAACGTATGTAATTATTTTCTATTTAATTTTTTGCTCTTTATCCATCTCTGTACCCTTAGAGATTTGAGGACCAGTAGGCACCTGATTGCCCAACCAAAAATACGATAATATTCTACTCTAATTATATTACAGTTATCGTATTGACACCGTAGAAAAATTATGACCCTAATAACCTCTAAATAATTAGTGAACACCGTGCGCAGTATTTATTAAATAATAAATACGATGACTGTATCACCTGCAAATATCAGACCCTGCATCTACCCAGACTCACCCTATACTGTCTAAAACATTTTCCCCAGCTATTTCCCTCATTTTTGTACAATTCAAAATTACGGAAAACCAGTATCTGAAATTTGGTAAATTACAAAATTACGCAAAATACAAATTTTATGCATTTATACAATTATTGAAAAGTTAGGGGTTTATATGCAAAATTGCATGCTAGGTGGCCAAATCCTATTGGCTAGACCATAGGTGAGTGGGACCCACCCATAACTTCCAGAAAAATCTGCTGAAAATATCCCAAAAATCCAGAATTACCAAAATACCCCTGAAGTTCCACTTAATTACGAGAATGCCATTAGGCCTAAACCTATATAAACCCTAGCCCTCCCCTTCATTCAAACCCATCCCACCGCCACCACGGCCACCCTCCGGCCACCGGACCACCGTCGAACCCGTCGCCACTCCCCTCCCCTTCCCTCCGACCACTGCCACCCGCCTGAGCCGCCCTGCTCCGCCGGCCACAGCCCTCACAAACTCCCCCTGCCCTCACTGTCCACAGCACCACCACCACTCCCATCCAGCTCCTGCGCCGTCTCCGGCCATCGCCGACCACTGCCACCCTCCCCAAAAGCTTCGCCCCGACCTCCCCTACCTACCACCACCACCTCACCTTCCCACGACACCGCCTCCGGCCGCCCTAGCCCCTGCAGCAGCCACCACCACCTAACCATAGCTGCTGCCACCTTCATCCCCGACGCCCCTAGCCGCCACCACCACCGTCGTGGAGCTCCGCCACCACCACCAACCTGACCGCCACCTCCCCCTCTCCCGAACCCGCCGCCTGCCCGGCCACCTCCGCCGCTCCTCCGCCGGCCAGAGCCCCCGCAAGCTGCTGCTGCTGCTCCCAGTGGCCACTGCTGCTGTTGCTGCTCCTCCGGCCGTCTCCGGCCAGCTCCGCCGCCGTCCACTCGCCGTCGGCAACCCCTAGGGCCCACCTGTCAGTAGGTATACTCCTAATACCTAATATATATGTATGTATATATATAATCCTATATGTATATGTATATGTATATGTATATATATGTATATATATATATGTATATATATATGTATATCTATAATATATAATAGATATTATATTTAATATACTGTATAAATACAGTATACAGTATATGTATACTATATATTATTATTATTATATATAAGTATATATATACATATGTATATAGTATAACATATTTACTTATATGTTTTATATATATATATATATATATATATATATATATATATATATATATATATATATATATATATATATATATATATATAATTAATAGTTATATATACATATGTATAACATATTTATTTATATGTTATATATATATATATATATATATATATATATATATATATATATATATATATATATATATATATATATATATATATATATATAATAGTTATATATATAACATATTATACATATGTTATATATAATAAAATTTATATATATGCAATTGTTAAATTCTATATATATAAATATATATATTCATATATTTATATAAATATTATATATAACATATTTCATATATGTTATATTATTACTATTATAATTATAGTATATATGTATATATATTATATACTATGCATTTTTCTTTTATTTTATCTTTCTGCATTTATTTCCTGCACTTATATTTATATATATATATATCTACTATATATATATATCCAGCTGGATAATACAGCTTATTCTATATATGTAAATTTACATTTCTGCAATGTCATTATCTATATATTATATATACTATATAAATAATACCATATTTCATATATGTTATATTATTACTATTATAATTATAGTATATATGTATATATATTATATACTATGCATTTTTCTTTTATTTTATCTTTCTGCATTTATTTCCTGCACTTATATTTATATATATATATATATCTACTATATATATATATCCAGCTGGATAATACAGCTTATTCTATATATGTAAATTTACATTTCTGCAATGTCATTATCTATATATTATATATACTATATAAATAATACTGTGCTGGATATTACAGCCTATCTATATATGTATATTTACAGTGGTCACATATAGACCCTGCTACTACTTATATTATATTGCTAAATAAATACAGCATTTATATACGTATTAAATTCATGCACTGTCAATTCCTTTTATTATCTATACTATAGTACATATATATATATGTATTTAATTCCTGTACTGTCATTTCAAATTACCTATATTATATCGCAGTGGATATACCCTGCTACTATTTACCTGCATTTGTCTGTTCTTTAAATACTATATATATACTGCTATATATATACTATATCTATATACATACTATATATATATATCTATATCATATATATGTATATAAGTATAGATGTATACTTATTATTTGCAACCAAGATATTCACAAACACTATCTGTTGTAACAGAGACCAACTACAGCACAGCCAGTGACCCCCTGTCACCAGCACCTTCAAACCTGACTGTGAGATCAGGTTATCAACAATATCAAGGAGTAGGCAAGTATACCTTGCCAAGTTAATGTTTAAATTCAATTGTTGATATCTGCTTTGTTCCTGAATTTCATATACCCTGATTACCTGAGACTGCCTCGGGTACAGTCAGCTGTTATGATTGACAATTTACAGACTCACCCACAACTGAGAGAGTATTCTAATATTCTCCTAGACCCTATCACGGAAACACGTAACATGGTTGCCATGCATATTTGGATGCGAGCTGCGTATTTGATTAGCTACCAATACGTGTGACCCGCATCACGGATTAGAATAATTCAGGAAGAAAATACAACTTGACATTTTAGTTTCATTGGGATGGGAAAGATAACTGGTAGACGTATGGGACACCCCTCCAATAATGTTTTATACTTTCGTATCAGAGATGGTCGATTGCAGAGTTCCCTGAGTCGGGGGCATACGACACCTATACTAGCCAGTCGCCACGATTGGTGAATTACGTCAACGTATGTCTAGCCACACATTCTCATGCGTACTACTGGATCTTTACTTGCATTTTCACTTAGTATGGTTAGCACCCTGTATTTATTTTATTTCTTTATTCAGTATTTACATTACATGGCATGTCATTTTTCTGTATCTTGTTACGTCCCACTGAGGACCTGGTTCCTTGCCAGATATAAATGAAGCTTTCTACCCCACAGTATACGGGCCTGATCAGGAGGCCAGATGTGCTACCGAGGAGGAGCTCGAGGAGACACCCTCAGAGTAGGCTTGACCCTAGATGCTGCTACCTAGAGATGGAGATGTTTTGATCAGATAGACACTGCTTAGTCTATCTGATTTTTCTGTGCTATTATCAGTTTTTGTAGTAGGCTTGTAATCTCACCAGTTGTGTACTGTATCAGACTCAGTTATATATATATTTCAGCACTTGCTTTTCTGACATTTTGTTGTGGATGAGATAGTTTTACATGTTCTATACTTGTAGTATTTTAGGACAGCGTAGCACGTCCCTTTGGGTCCATCAAAGTGGATTAAGCCCTTAGTGACGTGTCAGCTGGCCAGTGACACGTGGCCTAGTTCCTGACATTTTGGGACTGGGGCGTGACAGTTTCGGGTGGGTTCGGGTCTAGAGTTTATTATTATTATTATTATTATTATTATTATTATTATTATTATTATTATTATTATTATTATTATTATTATTATTATTAACCCATATATATATATATATATATATATATATATATATATATATATATATATATATATATATATAGCCATTATAAATAGGTTTGAACTCCAAATAATTTTCAGAAAAATTCTATAATACTCTAATAATAGTTGTACACCCAAAAAATATATTTTCTGTATAATATTAGTAATTAATTACATATGCAAAAATATCTATACATGAATATTATATTTACTAATTCGCTAAAAATAATGAAAAATTCTCTCTTAATCACAATAATTACATAATACTCTAATAACAGCGACTCATGTTCATATAGATAAGTCATCCTTGCTTAACGGCAACCCGTGTGCGAGTCATTGCATCGCATCTAGTAATCTGGATCACCTGAACGGATATAAGTATAACACACTTATACATAATTGAACACTTGAACATCCATTATAACATGCCTGATTAATTCGTGTAATTCTTGCACCTGAAACAGAACCTCGCTCATGACACTTGTGTTTGCTTATGCATTTATACTTAGATTTTATCGTGTATATACTCGTGCTTGGTTTAACTTGGTTGCCTTGGACAGGGAAGGACGAATGGTAAGTTGGTAAGTCTCGTCGTGTTACTCTTATATCGCATGACGCACTGCCACACAATTTAGGCTTTTCATCATTGCCATAAAATTGATCCTAAGGCAAGACTAGAAAGATAACTTAATAGATGGTGCACGAAACCTATATAACGTGTTTGAATTTGTCGAGCGGGCGAGAAGCCTCCCTACCAGTTCATTCATGTATTGATAACCCACCAGATTGCTTGCAGGGTGCGGGAGAACCTCGTTCGGTGAGAAAATCCCCTTCGTGCGTGCTAAGACAAAGAGTTCGCTCTGGAGCCTTAGAGCGTTACGTCCGGAGCTGAAGCACATATACAAGACATAATATTGGAACATATCCTATATATCATTCCACAAATGTAGCCACTTGGCACGATTTTACTGTTTCGAGAGAGAGAGGGATTGAGCGACTTGTAATCTCGGCCCAGTGCCGCTTGTAATACTTGTTCAATATCAATAAAGAGCTTGTTTTACTTCTATACTTGTGTTATTCAATGCTTCTGCTATTGACGACTCTGTGAACTTGTTACCAATCGCCTGTTCGTTTATTATTTTGCTACACTCGGACTATCTGTGTGACTCTGTGGCTTAGTTATTTTACCGCATGTTCGGATCATGGCCTTGTACGGGCGCAGCTTGTGCTCGTACGGCATCACGTCCAGATGGGAAATATCGTCCCGCGGGAGTGCTGGCGCGGTGATTCGCGTCCAGCGGGGATGGCCAATTACCTGCGGGAGATCGGGGCGTGACACTCGTCCATAGAAAATCTAAGAGAAAGTCCGTGCTTTGCTCTTAGGACTTCGTCATCCAAGACAGAAGAAAGAAAGACATCTGATCGAGGAGTTGTCGTCTTTGCTCAGGGAGATTGCTACGGGTTGGTGAGTGATTTTAATTGTAATATCTTTCTTTTCTTCTTGAGTTTGGTGAGGGTGGTGAATCTATTAGGACAAAGAGTTCAACATTGATTTTGTCAATCTTGTCATTTCACCTGAGTTATAAAGGTTGGAATTTGTCCAGGTAACGTAATCACCGCCATATACTTGTCTTTATCTGTGCTTGGTGTTCATTAGACAGGGGTTGGTTATCTCAGGTAGGTTTGGCCTAAAGTTTCCACTGCGGGCACTCTCAGACACAGTGTCAAAACGCTTGCAGGGCGTGTCCGATTCCCAATATTGGTTTCAGTAAACCGCAATCTGTATAGCAGCTTTGTTTGGTCAAATATACATTCTAACAAGGATTATTTACATTAATATTCTCTATACTTACGATTAATTAAACATGACTATTTTATTTTGACAATAATTACACTAACCTACTCTATGTTTTATGTTTTACGTAAAGGTTATTATACTAACCATCATTACAGCATAAAGGGAAGGAAAAGTTCGTATAATTATTTTCAAAGTAAGAGGTTCGTTACCGAACTCAAATGGCTCTTGTGGTCAGTGAGACGAGATATAACCTTTTAGGCTAGGCGGACGGTCTCGAGATCAACCCGCGGGAGAGGTGTCAGACAGTGGGCCCAAATGGCATACAATGCAGCGTGCACAAAGTCTTGTACGTATCGTCGGGCATCTCAAAAAAAAAGAAGTAAGGTTCGTTTAGTAAACCAAAAATATAGGAGAGGTTAATGTAAATAACCCTTCTAACAAACACGATTCTAGAAGCATTTTCACTCACATGGATATTTCGTAGTAGGAGAACGCACGAAAATATAATGGTGTTGGCAAAAAAAAAAATCATGTTACAAACTTAGAACTAGTGATCTGCAACGGAAAATCAAATTGGAGCAGATTTGACTCGGCTGGAAAACTGAGGGAGTCACTTTTAGTTCTGAAAGTTTGAGCTATAAAAATTTGTTTTAAAGTTTTTTTAATCTCCTTTCAAAAATTTAACTAGTTTTTCAAAATATATATATATATACATCAGATAATTTGGTGTTTACCTAACAATTTTTGGAACTACAAAATAAACAAAAACAGTCATAAGAATTTCCAAATTCAAACTAAGACCTGAAAGAAGAGCGTCAACATTAATCTATAAATTTATGCTAATAGATGGACATTGTTGTAAGTGTCAAGAATCTCTTAACTTTATTACATAACAAAAAATTTAATTCCATTCATTTAATATAGTATCAAGTTCCGTAAATCTTGTTAATACACCACCAGCTCCCAAGGCCCTTAGAAAAGACTAATTAATGAAAATAAGGATAGTGCGCACAGAAGATATAATATGGTTTATTATTTCAAAAATATTTGATAGTCCGAAAGAAAAACGAAAATATCACATATCAGCACATGATTGACCGAAGTAAAGTCGATGACCTCAGTCCCTGCTGACATAGACTAAAAAAATTCGTCCAATAAAAAACTGACGCGTGACGTCGGTTCACGTGCCAATTTTTTGAACCGTCTATAAAGAAGATGCATTGTTATTATTTTAAAAGAAATAAATAATGTAACACATTATATACACCATTCAAGTAAAAATAATTATGTGATACAAGTACCTTGTATTATATTAACAAGATGACTTGACTTTTAAATTAACTTGTAATTGAATATTTATCGCTAGGACCGGTCCTAAATTAAAATGATGACTTTTAAAAATGTCACGTGACAACTTGCCATACATAGGCTGTTTCAAAACTTTGATACAGCCTACTGTATCAAAAATATACTCGTCTTACTAAAAAAAAAAAAAAAAATCTTAATAAAAATAACACCACTAGACTTTGAACTCAGTCCTTTAATTAATAAGATATGTCACTAAAAACCAACATTGTCAAGTGAGTCACTCTATTAAATTGTGTGACCACTAATATTTAAAATACTACCAAAAGTTATGAATATAAACAGGACCGACTTTAAGCTCATAGATGTTCGAGACGAACTCTCGAAATGGGAACCTCATACAAAATGTGAAGAAGAAAAATGAACTAAAATAGAAATAAGTATGACAAAAGAATTGTTGCCACCAAGATTTGAACTAAAGACATCTAATGTAAAATCTAGCATAATAATCACTATGATACAACTATTTTAAGTTAAGAATGATCCACAGTACATGATGATAAATTTTGGATTTTAGACGGTTATTCGATCTCTTCTAGGTCAAGGCTGACCTGATGATAGGATTTTTTTTTTCTTTGTTAAACATATATGTATACATGACAATTCCACTATTTGGTTATTGTACATACACTCAATAACTCGGACTGATACATTGTACGCATTAACTTAATTTCGGAACTTGTTAACATTCACGTCATTTAATCTCGTCTGGTTATACTATGTTTGTCAAGATTTGGAGTTAAAGAAGGAAATTGAAATATGTAAAGTAATAAATTACAATTCATATTTACTTGAACAAACATCCAATAAGAAAATGTTACAAAGGGTTCCTGTTGAAAAAATCCTACTTTTTGAGGACCCATTGGTAAAAATGCTTTGATTCCGTAGTTAGTGTGAGGATCATGAATTGATTGATTAATGTTGTTGTGACGCTAACATAATTGTATTTATTTATGTACTTTGACCGGCGAAGGTTATTTGAACTAATTAACTGCTTAAACCTTGATAAGTGTAATTATCGGAGTGGACAATTCATTATGTTTCGTTAATTAACTAATGATATCTAATACAGAAATTCAAATAGGAACTCAAATTACAAATTTACAGTAAGATTATGACACATAAAAGATTTTTTATTAAGGTCTTTAAAATTTTAAAAATTTATAATCAAAAAGTTAGATATATTTAACCCAACAGTCGGTAATTGATGAATTTAAAAAAAATAAAACTTATAAGTTTTTCTAGGAATTATGTTAACTAATAGTGCTAGTAGTCTTGAGCGGAAGGTGAGCTTCCCTCTCGTGCTAGTTGGTATATTAACACATATTTCCTTTTGTTGTTTCTTTTGTAACAATTGTTTTTTTAATTGTTTTTGTTTTATTTTAAGGAGAATATTCCTCTGATCTGATTAAGCAATCAGGATACTTGTCACCTCGATTTTGTCGCTAGTAGGTAGAAGCTTCATGCTCGACAGCAAAGCAAAACTGCATTTACCTCTATATTTGTTCAGATCTAGAAGTCAGTGAGAATTTAGAGTCAAAGGGACCCAAATCAAATTTTCTCGGTGAGAGTAACTATAATAAAAGAAATTTTAAATTATATGAACTTATACAACTGGCATCTAAAATTAGAAAAAATTAAACTTTAAGTCTAGCTCGAACGACTTGCACCTATCGCGTCGTGTAAAGTAAAAAAAAAATTAGAATTTATTTATCACTTAATTATTACATATTTTAAATTCAAACAAAAAATATATAATATAATTATGAAAATATTTCAAAAAAAATCTAAATTTTGTTTATAAAAAAGAGTAAAAGATGGCAGATGAAAATTTTTTGTTTTTCCAGGGTTCTGTCAACATGTATCCAAAGGGTACATGTTAAAACATTGTAATAAATATGCATTTTATATTAATACTCCAACCAACACATTTATCAATGCACATTTTATCTATATTACAATATAATAGAAAAAATTAGACTTCACCGCAAAAAAAAAAAAAAAAATCTTCAAAAATATCCTTTCATATGTTTACTAATTAAAATGATTCATCTATACTACTATATAATATAAAAAATTAGACTTCACCGTAAAAGTTTTTTTTCCCAAAAAAAATCTTTCATATGTTTACTAATTAAAATAATTCATTATAGTTAATAGGACAGCTAGATAATTATGGGAGCTTTCTTTTGGTCTTTTAAAATAGTCTTTGACTTGCATGCATGTATAAAATAATATATATAAGAGCATCCCCAACCCTATTGTGAGTTTGGAGAAAGTTGTTGCCACATAGAAATGACAATTTTTCATTTAAAAAGTTCTTCTCCAATGCAAATGTCAAATAAATTGTGAAGGTGACATGACATGGCAAAGACATTGTGAAGTTGGTTGTCATGTTCTAGATAATGCACTTCACAATGGTTTTACCTTCACATCATCAATTATGAATAAAAATATTTATAAAAAAGGAAGAAAAGAAAAAATTGTTTCGAAAGTTGAAAATAATTACTTTTTATTATCTTCTCAATATTGTTGCATTGGAGAACACTTTTCTATTTTATTGTCTTGTATGAATATAATCTTGTCACCTAAGAAATACATCATCTTGTGGCTCATGCCACATAGGAATCACAATACATAACAAGACAATAGGATTGGAGATGTTCTAATCTATACTATACTAATATATAATAGGAAAAGTTATACTTCACCTTGAAAGTTTGTATTCCAAAAATATTCTTATATATGTTTACTAATTAAAATAATTTATTAAAGTTAATAGGGACAACTAGGTAATTAATGAGAGTTGTCTTTTGATCTTCCTAAATAATCTTTGACTTACATGCATGTATAAAATAATATATATATATATAGTAATATTAATATAACAATAAATTTAAAATAATTAAGGTAGATATCTTATAGTCTTTCTAAGTAATTTTAATAAAAATAAAAATAAAAATAATTATATTAGCTATTTTTTAGTCTTTCTAATAATAATCTATGAAATATGTTCGTTCATATATACTAGTATTTATAAATACATATTTTAAATGAAAGATGTATTGATAAATATATAAATAAAAATATTTATTTAAAATATATATTTATTAATGTATTAATATGTATTTTTAGGATATATGTTAACAAAATTTGTTTCTCAATAGTGTCAAAATAAAATACTAAAAAACCTTAATGCCTCGATAAAGAAAATATGACGATGGTTCCACATGACATAGGATAAGGGGGAGAGCTTTGACCTCCACTTGTGAAGCAACGTCGGCCCAAAAATCAAAATTGTAGCACAAGTTGCATTAGAGGACTATAGTTGGTGTTTTCTGCATATTTTTCACGGTTCAAGTCTGGTGTGCTGTCTATCTACAATTATTTCTTTCTCCTCCACGTTGGAAAGGTGTGGCATTAAAATAGTGGAAGTGGACACTGGGCTCGGACTTCTCCTTGGACATCTATTGTTCCCATCGGTTGTATGTGAATCTTTTGTATTAACCACTACTCTTTTAGTAATTGCACAAATCACTTCATATATTTTACATGTTGTTGACCTTTTTGGTTCTGGTAGCAGCTTAAGATCCACTCGCAAAAGCTCGACTTGGCTTTTCCTTAATGAACCGAGCATCTAAAAGTTCAACCCGTTCTATTAGGTCAACTAGGACAAGAGAAAACTGAAAATTTGCAGAAACTATGGCTCCACATGGAAATTAGTGTTGAAATGATAACTTAGCTATGATGTGATGGGTCACACATGAGGGGGGGGGGGGGGGGGGGGGGGGGGGCAAAATCCCCATCAAAACACCCACAGATGAAAGCCTAAGAGGATCCCCACCCCGATCAACTTGGAATGTGCTGTGATTCCTATTATCCCGTAATGTGTTATAATTTCTACATGACATAAGACACGATATAATATATATCTTTTATATAACAAGATTATTTTTTTTTTAAATATATAGGAGAAAAGTCTCCTCCTATAGTATTGATTGACAACACCTCTTCTTTTTCTTTTTTTAAATATTTTTTTATTCATAATTAATGACATGAGAGTGAAAATATTGTTTAGAACTAACACACCCAACTTCACAATATCTTCTACAACTTTTACCACATAAATTTCATAATTTACTTAACAATTACATTAGAGAAAAAAATTAAATAAAATTTTGACAATCCTATGTGGCAACAACTTTTTTCCAAAGTCATAATGGGGTTGGAGATGCTCTAACCCCATATCTGTCTCCTTTTCTTTGAGGTTGATTGTGGCAGATAATTCAAGCATGCTATCCATCTTATTCCTCCAGTCAACGCCAAAGCAAAGAAAACATTTTCTCAAAACACTGCCACCAACCCAACCACTCCCCCCCCCCCCCCCCCCCCCCCCCAACACACACACTTAGGGTCCACATCTAGAAATTTCGAACCAGGCCCCTACCAAGAAAAGAAAGCAATGGAGAATGACCACCGGTCCACTACCATCCAATCCTCATCCTCACTTTCAAGACATCACACAAACCAAATATGGACTGGAGACACTGTACTCTGATACTAAAATGAAATATAAATGTTTACCAATCTACTTAGATAGTAAGCAGTTGAACGTCCAAGTGTAGATTACTTATCAGCCACTAAACCTGCTCCACTCTATAAACCGAGTGCTTGATATTTTGAACCATGAAGGGTGTTACATAGCATCTTTGCTTTCGGGTTCCAACATTAGAATGTTGTTTAGACCTAGGGTACATATCTGAATTTTGTAACTTATGCCGATCTATGGACAAAATGCGACCTACACCCCAGAGTAGTGCTATATTCTTAGCCAGAACCGATTCATAAGAGTTTCCACTTACAACAGCTCCTCCCATCAGCACTTCTCTGAAGAATTCATCCAAGAACAAAATGCTTCTAGCAAAACTTTCAAACACATTAACTTCAGCTGCCCACCAGAACATGAATAGATTTTCCTGGCTTCAGTGTCAAAAACTGACAGGGCGTAGATCGAGAACACCTCCAATCCAAATTTTGAAAACTTGAAATTCTCCGTTTCTGTCCATCTCTGGGAGGTATTAAGCATTGGATGGATCTTCTATGATACCAGGCGTTGGAGTTTGAGGATGAGGTGTGCTAGCAAGGAAATCCTCGGGGTCCATTCTGCCTATACCATCCCATTGTACCTCAGCTTCAGATGAATCAAGGAATACAGGCCAGTTTTATAAAAAATGAGCTATAGTTCACAAAGTTTAAAAAATAAGGGAATGTGAACAATATTATGAGGATACGTGCTGTCTTCCACATATCTGTAATGCTAACTTCAGCATCCGAAAGAAGCCAGTAGTCAGCATCAGCCTGCAAAACAGAAGGGTTTCATTTGAAAATCCACATATAATATATTTTAGTTATCACTAGAAATTGAACTGGAAAAAAGTCTTTTAATCAAAAAAGAACAAAATACACCATGAAGTAGAAGAATTGGCAAAGGATTGATTATTTAAAAATAACAGTGAAGGCAAGACAGAATATTTTCTCTGCTACATCTGTGCTTTTAATCTAGGCTAGATATTGGTGAAATCTAAATGGTTCTGTAGAGAGAAAATAATTTATTGATTTACTTCCAAGAGAGGGTACATATATATAGGAGGAGCCTACCTCCTTATTTTCTATCCGATGTGGGACTATATAAGTCCCCATAACTCAACTCCCCCTCAAGATGGACGAAAGTTGTCAACCATCCCTATCTTGTTACAAAAGGTATCAAACTTTCTAGGACCTAAACCTTTAATTAAACAATCAGCTAACTGCTCCGCTGATTTCACATAGTTCAAAGTCAAAAAAATTCTATTCAGCTGCTCCTCGATGAAGAACCTATCAATCTCCACATGTTTGGTGCGATCATGCTGAACTTGATTGTTTGCAATATCAATTGCTGATTTGTTGTCACACCAAAGTTGCAGGGAGTCTCCTATAAACAAACGCATCTCAGCCAACAAGCTCTTCACCCACATCATCTCGCACAGGCTAACTGTCATAGTCATGTACTCGGTCTCAGCTATAGACCTAGCCACTACATCTTGCTTCTTGTTGCGCCAAGATACAAGATTGCCTCCAACAAAAACACAGTAACCTGTAGTAGACATGCGATCGTCCATACAACATGTCCAATCGGCATCACAGTAGCCTTCAACCCTCAGATGTCCAGAACTTCTGAATCATAACCCATTTCCTGGACTTCCTTTAATATACCTGAGAATTCTGCGAACTGCTGCCATATGCTACTATCTGGGATCATGCATATATATACTCACCACACTCACGGCATAAGTAATATCAGGTCTCGTATGACATAGATATATGAGCCGACCAACTAATCTTTGATATTGCTCCTTACTCACCGGATCACCAACTTGTGATTCTGCTCGATTGGAGTAGAAGCAACCCTGCAACCCAGCATTCATGTCTCTGAAAGAAGGTCCATAGCGTACTTTCACTGAGAAAGTACTATACCCTTTCGTGACATTGCAATTTCAATTCCGAGGAAGTACTTCAACTGTCCCAGATCCTTAACTTCAAATTCCTCTCCAAGCCTTTTCTTCAGCCGTAGGATCTCCTCAGTATCGTCTACAGTAATTACAATATCATCAACATAAACTGCAATAACAGTCATACGAGTCTTGGAGTGCCTGTAAAACACAGTATGATCTCCATTGCACTGCCTATATCCCATACCACGGACTGCAAGTCTGAATTTATCAAACCATGCTCTCGGAGACTGCTTTAGCCCATACAAAGACTTCTTCAATTTGCATAGCTTCCCCGTTGCTTGTGAATTAGCAAAGCCTGGTGGAATCTCCATATACACCTCCTCCTGGAGATCCCCGTACAAAAAGGCGTTCTTGACATCTAGCTGATGTAGTTGCCAATTGAAGTTGGAAGCACATGACACCAACACTCGCACAGTGCTCATCTTTACGACTGAAGCAAAGGTCTCGTCATAGTCGATACCATAAGTTTGGCTATAGCCTTTAGCAACCAATCTGACCTTGTACTTGTCAATCTTGCCCTCTGGAGTCTGCTTAACGATATAAACCCATTTACATCCAACAGCACGCTTCCCAGCTGGTAGTGGTACCAGCTCCCATGTGTCGTTCTTCTTTAAGGCCTAAAATTTCTCCTGCATGGCACCCAACCACCTAGGATCTTGCTTAGCTACCTGCCAGTTGTTAGGTACAAGCACTGAATCTAATGATGCAAGGAAGAACTTATATGCAGGTGGAGTAGATGCATATAAAATGTAATGTACAATGTCAGTATCCCAACTGCCAAACTTAGCTGGAGGTTTTTCAGCATTTGACTCTAGAAGTTCTACAAAGCACGACAGGAGGATTAGAAGTATCAGGGGAGAAATTGTTACCAAGTAACTCAGATGGAAGGGCCAAAGAAGGTCCTGGAGAAGGGAGACTTGGGACATCAACATTTATGGGTACTAACATAGGGACATCAGGAGGAAGCTCATGCTGCTCATGATGCTCCTGCTACTCTTGTTGCTGCTGCTCATACTACTCCTGCTCATGCTCCCTATATACTCTCAGCTTCCCCTGACTATCGTCTCCCCTTTAGACAACATCACTCCTCGGTGACTCAAAAGGACATTGAATCATACCAACCACGATGCCACTCTCATTCTCCCCTCTCTACTAGCATAAGTAGAGCCATCCTCGAACAAGAAACTTAACTCTGTCTTCTCCCCATAAAATGGTTCAAACTCCCGGAAGGTCACGTCCATACTGACAAACAATATTATTTCAGTGGAACACCAACATTTGTATCCTTTCTGACTTGGTGAGTAGCCCACAAAGATACATTTAACTGTTTGTGGATCCAGCTTGCTCACCATCATTCTGTGATCTCGCACAAAACATGTACAGCCAAACACTCTGAGAGGAACAATAAAAACATTAGAGCCCAAAAACATCACATGGTGTCTTCATCCCTAATACTTTTGACGGCATCCTGTTGATTAGATAAGCTACTGGCATAACAGCCTCACTCCACAAGAATTTTGGCACATTCATTGTCAGCATTAAAGAACGTGCCACTTCTAGTAGATGTATGTTCTTGCATTCAGCCACCCCATTCTGAGCAGGAGTGTCTGGACAAGTGGTCCATTCTGAGCAAGAGTGTCTGGACAAGTGGTTTGATGAAGAATCCCCTGACTAGAGATGAAATTAGCAAACTCCTTGTTGGTGTACTCGGTCTCATTATCTGTTCGAAGAATCTTCACATCTACTCAAACTGGATCTTCACATATGCCGAGAAGTCTTGAAAACATTTGTACACCTCAGATTATTGCTTCATCGTGTAGATTCAGGTCATACGTGAGTAGCAATCAATGAAAGTAACAAACCACCTGAATCCACTGATAGAAACAGTAGGACGCGGTCCCCAAACATCAGAATGAACAAGTGCAAATGGCTCAAAACTTCGAAGACCAACCATTTTATAAGTAGAACGTGTATGCTTTCCAAGTTCACAAGCATTACAAAATAACATGTTTTTGTCTACTTTATTCATTGTCTCATGTTCTAACTTATTCAAACTATCAAAAGATAAATGCCTCAATCTGCAGTGTTGGAGCATTGCTTCTGTCTCTGGACCTCCATTAGTAGTAGCAGCAGCCTCCCGGTCCAGGTACCAAAGATCATCACGCCTGATGCCAGTCCCAAGCCTCTTCCTAGTGGCCTTCTCCTGGAAAGAACACATATCCCGATCAAAAAGAACAGTACAATTCAATTGATCAATGAGAGAGCTAACAGAAAGTAAGTTGATCGGAAACGAAGGAACATGCAATACAGATGACAGGGTAACAGATGAAGTACAATGGATCGAACCAGTACCCATGATGGGTTGGAATGTCCCATCAGCAGTCTGAATTGTCTCAAGATGCATATGCTTACTCGGATAATATAATGCAAACTCACTAGATACACCTGTGATATGCCTAGATGCACCTGAGTCTATGATCCAACCAGTATGAGATTTAGTAGATGCAAGCGCCTGAACCGGAATACCTTTACCCATATGAGCAGCGTAACCAGTAAAATTACCAAGGTAGGTAGTATTATCCAGCATAGTTTGAAGTATCGGCCGATACCGATCCGATACGGCCGATACCGATACCGTTTGGCATGTGCCGATCCGATACCAACCGATACCCGATACTGACTGGTACCGACATTAGAAGTCTCTTTTTCGGTCAAATCGGCAAAGAAAATTGAATTAAAAAGACCAATTAGCAAGGGTGTAAAAGCATAGTAAAGTTGTAAAAGCATATAAAAGAGAAAAACTTATCTATCGCATATAAATTAATCGACAAGGGTGACTATTATTTCATTCATTTCAAAAATACTAAGAAACAACACTGTAAATACTTTAAATTATGCATAAATGTATAAAATATATTTTCTAAAATGTTAATAATTTACTAATAGTTGTTTGCTTTCCGATACCAAAAAATCCGATACTCCGATCCGAAACCGTCGATACTACCGATACCGCCGATCCCGATACTCACAGGAATGGACCGATACCGATTCCGATACCGATACTTTGAACCTTGTTATCCAGATCCTGAGTGGCAAGTCCCTTGCCCTTAGAACTCTCAACCTGAAGCTTGAACTGACTTAGTTCCTCCAGCTCTATCATCTCAGCTCCAGTCATTTCGGTAGTGGTCTCCTCCGTCACAGCTAGGTAAGCAACTCTCCGGCCTCCGCTCCCCTGCCTCCTTGACCTGCACGTCCACCTCTCTGTCCTCTATCTCCTCGGCCACGACCAAAATTGCGGAATTGAGGACAGTCGTAGCTGAGGTATGAGAAATGCACGACTTTTTTCATCTATTTGTACACCCCCAAACTCATGCGGTATGAGAAATGCACGATGTATAGAACTTGCCGGAACAAGGACTAGAAATAGATATTTGTGCAAAACTTTTCAGGAAGTATGCTCTCTAATATCAGAACCCACGTTGAGATCGAAATCAGAGGATCACACAAGAGTTCCTTTCTGATTATCCACGATTCAACGACGGGTTTGACGACACCCGCAGGGAATCCCACAGGGAACGTCGACGACACTCGAGGGTGGAGGGGGGGGAGCTTCCACCCACAGAGGAAGGCGGGGAGGGGGGGGTCGGGTGAGAGACAGGGGGAAAGGGAATCCTCCTTGTTTTTTGGAATTTTTTTTTTTTTTTGGAAAAAGATTCAAAGCTTTGGCTCTGATACCACGTAGAGAGAATAATTTATTGATTTACTTCCAAGAGAGAGGGTACATATATATAGGAGGCCTCCTCCTTATTTTCTATCCGATGTGGGACTAAATAAGTCCCCATAACTCAACAGGTTCACTAGAAACTGATTGCACTGTTATCCCAAAATGTCTCCGTAAGAAAATGACCAGGTAACTTTTGTAGAAACCAGAAACAGGGTCAATATCACATTCCACTTTAAGTATTTAGGTCCTATTTGTAGAACTATTGGTATAGAAGCAGCAATAATTTCTCAGTATTTATGTTATAGTGAAGTAATCCTAGATGTACCATAGATATGGTTATAAAATAGAAATGGTTCCTCATACACACTACACAGTTGGGACTATGATGTTTCGGCAGCTTAAACCCATTAACTTTAGAAAGATTTTTGTGCTGAAAGACCCGACTTATAATAGGAATCGGTAGGAAAACTCGAGCAATAAAATATAGCCTGTAGATGAGAAGGCTAGATTTTAGAAAGAGTTTTCTTTTCTCTTCGTCTGTATAGCATTAGAAATGGAAAGATTAGCATGTTCACGAGTAAAAAAGCAGGACTAACTTTGTCTGCTGCTCTATTATGCACTTACATCAGCTTCTAACGGAACAATCTTCGTCATCCTACTAGCAAGATCTTGTGAGGCATTTATATCTGAGCCCATCCTACTATCTTGAACCCCAAATTCCACCATCTCCTTCCCACTATTATCTTCTCTAACTATTTGTATTCCAGAATTTTTAACAGACCCAGAACTCGATGTAGGTGCGCATCTTGGTGGTGTCTCAACACCCCTCATCTCCTCGAACTTCTCCTCAAATTGACTGGAGATACATAAAACCAGAATAACTATTAAACATTGCAATGTATACATCAAATAATATTTACGACATGGATCATGTTTGCATAACACGTTGATTGAACACATCAAGGTAGCAGTACCTGACAAGGTAAACATCTATCGGACCCATGGTGCTTCTCAGTACAATTCTATATCTCCTCTGGGGATAGTCACCAGCCTGAAGAAAAGAGAGCAAAAAAATTTAATTAGTCAGGAAAGTGTGGCATTTCAATTAAATATAGCTGTAAATACTTGGTTGCGTTCTCCAACCTCATCTGGATCTGGGACTTCTAGTGTAGTGCCATGTGGAGCTTTAACTGCAATAAGGGTTTCATTCTGCAAATAGAAAAAAGAAAGTACTGGAAGTCAAGATAGAAGCATACTGGACATCTTGATGTATGTAATACGAGAGTGGCAAATTGAAAATGCACCTTAAAGCAGGGAAGGCCCTTCATGTCATCTTCAGTCACGTAAAGCCACCTACCAGTATTTGGGAGGGAATGGAAAAATAAGATAGCTGAGCAATGTGACTAAATAGAAATCTAGGATGCTCACATGACTATGAATGAAGAAATGTTACTTTTGATTGTTCTGGTTTTCACAAAGTTCCCTTAGTCTTTCTCGCATTTCGCTGAAAGAAACAAAAGACTATGAAGATGGTTTTGAAAATCAATAGACAAGCGCAGTTTGAAGATTGAAAACCAAACAACCTTATGCAATCATCTAATCTTCGCTCCTTCAAGGTAAGTTTCTCAACATCAAACTGACAAGGACGAAAGATCAGATTGAATCATAATACAGGACACAATATGCATTGCATGTTTAAGAAACTTCTGAGTAAGATGACGCATCTGAGCATACAGATGATAGAGTTTTACTACGATACCTGCAAATTTGAAACACCATCATCGAGACCTCCTACTGGTCGCAGATCATCAAGCCCCCTGTCACGGGTTTCCTTCTTCAGTTCATAGAGCATTGAATTTTTTTAACTAAACAAAAGAAACATTGACTTAACAAATCAACTATGTTACGGTATAAGAATGATTACTTCCAACGGATTCTATTTTTTAATTTCTTTTCTATCAGCCCAATTCCTTCAAGAACATTTGTAATGTCATATATACGCCTTTTTTGTACCTATACCATCAAAACAAGTTCTGTCATTTTATATAAAATATGGGTCTGCTTACATGTAAAATATACAACCATTTCAGAAATGATCGAGTAAATAGGTGCTCACCTCCAAAGTTTCAGCAGCCTGGTTCAGATCAAGAATGCCATCCTTAGCATTTTTAAGTAAACTAATGAACTTCTTTGTCAAGAGTCCTGACAAGTAACAGATCATGTCAGTAGCGTAACCAAGCAACCTTTTCATCTTTATTGCCATTTTCGTTGAATAGATCAAATTTTCTGCTGCCCTAAATTAATCAGTGATATATCTATAGTTCCACTTCTAATTATACAAATTAAGCAAAGACTGTGGTTACCTAGAGAGCTGTCATAACGGCATGTACCAGCTGGTGTGAGAGCATTGTTAGAAGGGGAACCTGCAGAATACCATATAACACTTCATCACTTGAAACATCAATTAAATGTGTTAGAGAGAAAAAATTCAAATTGAGAAGATATAAAACTGATGAAGTCCATTATGACGGACAATAAGGGACATGGAACTATGTGAGGACTGAGGATTCGATCAAAAAAGCATAGCATGAATAGGTATTAATGATGCAATTGAAAGGAGAACCATCTCACCAGCATTTGAAATATGTGGGGAACCTGCAGACTTATTGTATTTTGCAGCCTTGGATTTGACATATGCCCTACCACCCTTCCCTGACAATGGGGTGTCCAGAGTATTGGTAGCCGCTTCAGAATATCCAGGGCTCATTGCCCATTCATTTGATTCTGCAGCTTCATGGTCTTCATGTTGAGGCTTTCGCTTCAACTACAAATAACATACCATTTTCAGAAGACTGAATTCACCAACTTAAATATAAACTGTATACAGAACATAATGGGCCAAAAATGCAACAGCAAAATTTAAGCAGATAGAAGAATCAGGTTAAATGCTAAGACGTGGTAGTGATAGAAATCTATGTTTAGCTTTTTGTTGCTTTAGAACAGCAGAAATCGCAACAGATTAGTGCTGAGAATTAATGTTGACTAATACACTGAAACATCTTTCTTCTTTTTGTAGGCTATGCCTACCATCTATCTTGCACGAATATGGTCACGGTCACGGATATGGATAAGGACATGAAACAGATATGGGCTTCAGGAGAGAGGGCATGAGCGGGGACGGGAGCCGGAGCAGGAGAGCGCGACTACTTAGAAGAGTCTAAAGTTGGAAGTCTGTTGTAAGCATGCACTAATAAAAAAAAATTATGTTTACTAATTATTGTTATCAAAATTTATAGATATCTCAATATTTATTAGAATTTATAAATATCAATTCAAAGTTATAGAGAGATCATTCACATGGTGATTTTTACGATGTCAAGGTAAGTAATCCTTAGTTGTTGTTTTTACTTTGATGAACGTGTATTAAAAATTCTCCAACGTTTCCCCCAAAATGTCCTTTTTAAAAATTTTGGTCATGTTATGGGAAGTACTCCCGTCGCATGGAAAACACATTCCGGTCGCATGGGAAATGAGCTCCCGTCGTCGGAAAAACGAATTTCCAAGTAAAAACTGCAGAATCGAGGTTCTTACTGAGATTCATTGATCTCCTAGGGGTTTTTGGCTTCTAAGAACATGGGTTACGGACATTTTCAAAACTGATCGTCTCCTGTGATATCTAATGCTAACCTATTGTCCAGTCCCAATATGCTCTATCTTACCTGACCATAGGCGAATGTAAAAGAATGGCCTTATGTATAGATTATAATTAGACTACTTAAATATGGCGGGCAGTTATATAGGCACATCATATCGGGTAGTACCAAAAGCCTAATCACCTTAAGTATTAGATTTACAACCTAGCTGCATTGCCAGCCAGAACAGTGGCTCATGCTTTAGCATGTCAATCCCAATTAAGAACAAGAATAGAAGTTCCTTATCAATGTCTAACTTTAAATCCTTTCATATTTGAACTTTGAAGCTAAACTTATCACACTATTCGTAAAGTTACAATCTGGAGTCAAGAATCACAAGTTTGATCTTACATGTCCTTCTTGAGGCTCCAACTATGTTGCATGAATACGGACACGGATACGAATAAGGGCACAATACTGGTACAGGGTTCAGGTATTTTCAAATATGTAGAGTGTAATCACCTAAATTGCACGAATATGGGCACATGCACGGACAAGATTCGGATACGGGCATCATTTACCCATGTCTGCAACATAGGTCTCCACAATCCATACCTTTTTAAGGTCATCATATGCTGTTCCACCGAATATTTTCAGTTTTTACAACCACCTCTATAAATGTTGTTGCCTTTACTTTAATTTATCAACAAGAACTAAAGCATCCCTACTTTCCACGGATGTTCATATATTCATATTGCACATATCCATACCATCTCACTTATTCGCCCATCACCTCTTTCATCAAATATAATCAAGAATGCCTTATAAAGTAGGAAGCAAGGATAATCAAAAAATTGTAGTAGTGCATGTGTGAACACAACAAGACCACACTGAAACACACTAGGGAACACAAAAATGTTGTAGTGTATTGTGTCAATATCACCATGTTAATATTTTGACAAGTTGTATTTGTGCCATTGCAACATAGATTACAAGAATGAAGCATTGCAACAAGCCATCTCCCATCAGATTGGGTTTGGCTATGGAGAATAAGAAAGCTCCATAGAGGATTTGAAAAAAAAAAAAATAATGAGGCATTGCAACAATCATCCCCTAAAAGCATCATGCTTCAGTACATCTTTCCTACAAATCTAGGAGAGAACAACAACACAGAAGACTTGACCTCTCGTAAGTACTTTTGTAGAGTGACCTCTCATAAATGCTTTATTTCAAGTGAGAACACTGAAGATAAAGATAAAGAAAGCAAGAAACATATAATAATGGGGCATGTGGGATAATACAAACTTTGGGGCCAAATCAATCCAAAGTACTATAATTTTTAGTAGCCTGACTAAATCTTGGACCAACTTGGCTTGGCTTGTTTCAGCATTGCTGATTGGTCAGTTAGACCTTAATGAGGTACATTTAATGCAATTAAACATTAACTTGGAATCTTGGTACTGCAGTTCAAAAAATGTCCCATGGAGGTCATTATTTAACTCACGAGAGGCCTAGTATACCAATTATTGCTTCAGTTGTTAGGAACAAGATACAAGCCAGTTAATCATTTTAGATTTACAACTTAACACTATCTGTTAAATTTTATACTCTTTGTTTCTTTCTTTTCTTCTTGCTTTCCTTCTTGAGAATCAAGAAGAATTTCAACAAAATTTCTACCTTTGCTGAGCCAAAAAATAATAATAAAAAAATACAACATCAACAAAGCCTTATCCAAATTATAACAAAGCCTTATCCAAATTATTGTGTTTAGTTACATGAGCCTCTTACTTCCATTATGCTCTATTAGGGCACCTTGCTAACATTAGCAAATATCCTTTTCACAACTTCAATTCAAGTCTGCATAGGCAGACCCTTAGTTCTAGCACATCCTTTAACTAAGATACTAAAGTATACAGTGCTATACGGTTCGTATAGTGGTCTTCGTATAGTGGTCTCCATCGATCCAATCCACCTAAGGCGGTTTCTGTAATCCTCAATTGGCACCAACTCCATGTTCCCACAATTGCATTTGTTTCATATCCTATTTTATTCTCCTTTACAATACTTCTAAAGCTTGTTATACTATGATAATTAGATAACTAATCAGCTGTTAGCAGGCTGTCTAGATATTATTTTTTGCAGTATAATGTTACAAGCAGTTTCTTGGTGCATTACTTTCTTGCTTTGTCTGAGATGAGTGAGTGGGGAAGCAGCTAAGAGATAAAGATATATATAGATGAAATGCCCTTCAGCTAGCAACCTAGTTTGTGACTTTATGTATGGTTTATATGCTGATGACCAAACTGAATATTTTCAGATGTCAATTATTTGGGCAAACGAAAAGGAAATCTGCACTGAAAGAATTACAAAGTTACCGTAAGCCTTAAGAGGAAGATAGATACGATGAGGGCACAAACTCAGATTTCTCTCTGAGAACAGATGCTTATAAGATAGTGTAGAAAATGAGATAACATTGAAAATAATCAGGAATTTTAATTGAGCACTATGAGTACATATATAGAGGGGAATCGTCCTCGTATAAGCTTATCAAATGTGATACAAAACATAGACAAAAAAACCCATACACTCAAACACAACCACTATCTCTAACACTTCTAGCTTCATTATCATCATCAAGCCATCAGAATAGGGTCAGCTATAGAGCATAAGAAAGCTCCATACAAGATTTGACAAAATTTTATGATCGGTCGTCAAGTTGACATCAACCATTTATGTTTGTGCCAAATTCCTAGCCGATGTAGCTTGCATAAGAGTCATGCAATAAAAACTAGGTGGAGGTAGGTAAACCTACCTTTTCAATTACAGTTTATGCTCATACAGCCAAGGAACACCCTCTAAGTTCTCCTAGACTATAAAGAGTCTAGACGAAGAGGTACGATGATACAATTTGCTATAGGAAATTGAATTCACATGTATGACACATAACGCCAAAGAGTAAAGGAACGACAATCCCATAGTTGAAAATGAAATGAAAAAGAAACAAAACTAACCTTCATAGTAGAACAACATGCAATACTAAACAATGTCGAGCAATGAAAGTAGACACACGACTCAAAGAGAAAGTTACCGGTGCACAAAGACGCTCAATAAAGAGAGTTGTTGGTGCTTAAGGGAGGTCAACTGAAACTGAGAGTTGTTGGCACGTGAGGGCGCTCGACTATGACACATATAGATAGTTAAAGAGTAGTATGACATATATCACATTAATTGTGCTTTTGGAAAAGGTAAGAGACATATTGTTCACTCATACACATGGTAGTTAAAGGTGTGTCTCGCAGCAAGGCACAACAGCTACACCTCACACCTCACTAGACGAGACGTCTTTATCCGGACGCACCAAAGACGCGTCTTTCAACAAGGCACAACCAAAAAAGGCGCGCATTATGTTTTCTTTTCTTTTCTTGTTTTTACGAAAAATCTTTGAGGCAGGGAGATATCTCTTATCTCATACAAGTGGAAGAGAGATTTTCACGATTGCTAAAGTTGGCTACAGTTGAACTAAAAAAACTAAAATTTACTAAAAGAGTAGTAGAGATAATACAAATTTTTTCCCAGTTTTGTTAACTGTTATTGTTGTTCTGCTAGTTCACCTAATTATATTTTAACATGTTTTTGTTGATTTTAATATGTTATTTCGTTTCATTTCTTACATTACTAATTTATTTCTTTATATATGTATATTTTTATTAATTTTTATTTTTGCACCTCGTTTCGTTTGGACGCACGTCTTAAGTGCACCTTGTGCCTCAGATGATATGGACCCTTTGCACCTCGAGTGCGCCTTTGACTACCTTGCTTATACATTGGCGGAAAGGCTTAAATAGTTTATAGTAAGAAAAAAACACAGATGATTCTTGATTTATGGTGAAACTGATTGAGGATTCCTACTATCTGTTGACATTTTATAGCAGGTGGTGATGTAAATGAAGAAGTTCATACAAACAAAGAAGAGTACATAAAATGAGAAAACAAATCTTACAGAAAATATTAATAGCCAACTAAAAAGGGAGAAGGATCGCACAACATACAGTTAATCGGGTATCTAGTGATTTACTTACGAAACTGAACATTATGAAGTTTGACATAAAAGTAACATATTTTACAATGTGCTTAGGAAAGGAAGATGGAATAATCGTCCTTTGGTTTTGAATACATGCATTACTGATATATTGACAGGAGTGATTATTATTGTGGGAAAGGTATTTGATATCAAAGTAAACAAGTTACGGGCTACATGTGGGATTTTAAACACCTATAGGAACCACAACAGCAACAAGGCAAGCGAGAAGAGCAAAACAATGTAAGGTCCCAACCCCCAAAAATATACATATATCATATATGAATTCAGTAAGAGAAGCTCCAATACTCCCATATTGCAGCTGAGGAAATTTCTTTGATTTATAGTAAAGAGCTTAATAGAAAGACAACAATCTCACAAAACAGACAGATAAGGAACTGGTAGATGCTTACATTTAAGGAACTCGAATATGACCAGTAAAATGTATTCTCGATCTTCATTATAATGCCCACAATGAGAATATCGAGACTCGCTATCGTTTCGTTTTCTTGTCGTGGTGAGAAACACCCGGTACTTAAAACACCCAATTTCACTAGTATTGATAGTACCTAGATATCACTGTTTGACCGCATCAAGTCCAAGTTCCTGAAAGTTTCCCATGTCTAGAATAATCAAGCCGGAGTCGTGGATACACTTAGGCTAGGTCAAGTTCTAGCCAATTTCTATGTAATTTACCCAATTCGTAACCTAGGAAGGTTGGATACTACAAAATTCAATGACCTGCCCCTGTTGCGTCATGTCACACACGTATTAGACACGACACAAACACTCCAGAATACACTATGGAACTTCAACGGGTGTCGTGCCCCTATAACGGTGTCTGTGTCTGAGAAAATAGTTCAGAACGTCCCTACAAAGTCCAATGAGGGTGAAATTTGAGGGAATCTTAGGGCTTAGCTCAAGTATAGAGATCATTTCAACGCTTGAGTCAGTAAATAACAAACCCCAGATCAAATCATTCAGTACAGTACAGTACAGTACAGCACAAAATTCACAACTTCACAAACGGCTCGGTCCAACGCACAAAATCAGCAACAAACAGCACAGATCTACACAATCTACATTCGTACACAACAACAAAAATCTAGAGCTCACAAACATCAAACAATGATTTCGTTCCACTCCGCTACGATTCGACGTCCGAGACCAACAGCAAACACAAACAAACCGCACTAAACGGAAGGAAACTCGGACTCACCGGCGTCCTGACGACGATCGCCTCTGCCGGAGTGGCGGCGGACGCGCCGCCTCCGGCGGCGGAGAAGCGGTGGTACTCGTTCGGCGACACGAAAGGTGCGTGCCGCCTCAGGAACTGGCCTTCGGGTCGGGACATGGAAAAATCCGTGAGTCGGACACGGTGTCCGGAGGCTGAAAATCCTCCGATTCTGGTCGGTTTCGGACGGAGTCTCCAGGAAGAGGAGGGATCGGCGGAGATCTCGCTAGGGTTTGGGACTAGGGTTTCGATTGGGGTTTTGAGATTTGGGGATTTTTAGAGAGAGAGAGAGAGAGAGACGGTGAGAGGATTCAAAAAGCCGAGAGCAGAAAACGAGGGAAGAAGAGGAAAATAATAGTTTGACGGGAGTGGAGGGAAGCTGCTGCGTATGTAGTGGTGGGCCATCTAATCTAATATGGTGTCATCACGTAAGATTTGTCAAATGTCGGGAGTGCAACTAAAATGTTCCGTGTGCAAGCAAGGCTTGTATTGCGGTACAACAAACCCTACCAATACACGCAACAGAAATGGTTTTTTTGGGGTTTGCTTATTCATGATGCTTGCTAAATTATCGGAAAAATCAGTGTCAAAAGTGTTTTATTTGATACGTCCATCGAATTAGGAATTAAGTTTCTAAAAAAAAAAATTTAATTTTTTACATCTTCACGGAAGTCCTTCATCGTAACCAAAAAGTCACGACCCCACGGACGTGTCAAAAGTTACTTGGTAAGAGCAATTTACCAAAACATTTTGAAAAGTTAGTTTTGGCTCCATCCTAGAGGTCATAAGTTCTCTCTTGTGTTATCTATATATAAGAACGAATCGGATCGACTCGACTGATATGATGGATGGAATGGGTAGACGGTTGAGGTTATTGTGTGTTGATTTAGTTAGGACTTTGTCTCCCTTTCGTTACCTCGGGTGGATTACCTGTGGGAACAAAGTCGAATATCAACTCATTGAAAGATCATTTATAAAGCCATAATATATTTTTGAGAAAATTTTAGTTGCACCCCATTTTATTTATCCATATTCAAGGTACATGCCACCCGATTACCATAATGCATGACATCTTACACTTTTGACTAGAACTAGCAGTCAATTGTTTTGACTATTATTTTTTTACCAAAAATATTCTTCCTCTTTCATCTTTTTTCCAGCCCCCCTCCCCCATTCGTCCTCTCGTGCGTCCCCCGCTCCCCCCTCCACGTCGCGGGCAGCCGGAGCTCGCCCCCCCCCCCCCCCCTCCCCTTCTTCCTCTTCGAGATCGAGATCGAGCTCATCACGGTCGAAGCCCTCGAACTCCGCGACGCCAGCAATGTCGCAGGGGGAGCAGTGAGGTGCAGGGGGGGACACGCATGGGGGGAGGGGGGCACGTCATCGTCCTCCCCCCCCCCCCCCCACCCCCTTTTCTTCGATGCCGGGGGAGGAGGGTGCTCCGGTTGGGATGTTGACCGGGGAGGAGGGCAGCGCGATGGCGGGAGCGTGCAGCGGGGAGAGGACAGCCGAGGTGGGGTGGAGAGGATGAATAGAGTATTTTTGTCAAAAAAAAATTGGTCAAATGAGTTGACCATTAGTTGGAAACGATTTCCGTCAAAAGAAGGGATATCATATATTATGATAATCGGGTTGGATACATCTTGAATATGAGTAAATAAAGTGGTGTGCAACTGTCACGTCCCAGTCCCAAAATACGTAGGACTATGACACGTAAGCATGTCAGCCGCATGTATATGGCAACTCCAATATATGGAAACCAAAACACATGCGTACGCTGTAATATGAATAACAATTCACAAGTGGTATAAACTATCTCAAGTCACAGGCATAATCTAAATCTCATCCACAGAAATCAATATAAATAGATAAATAACCAATAACTATGTAACTATTCACAATACAAAGTATCTAAAGATGATAGCTGGATGGAAACAAATCCACTACCAACTCGAATATAAAAGCAAACACAATATAAGTGCATCACTAATAATCACGGGCTCGAAGAGAAGACCTCCTCGAAACATATAAGTAACCAGTCCGGATCTGCGCTCCTGCGAATACTCATGAATATCTATACCTGGAAAGGGACCAGGTCCTCAGAGGGACATAACAAGATACATAGAAGCATGCCAATTAAGTACTGAAATAAATATCCAATGGGGTCGCCTAACCATCTATGTGAATGCAGTTTGAGAACAACTTTCCAACACGCGTGGGCTATCTGGCCATAAATGGGATTGGCGTGACTCTCTCGGAGAATCAGGGGGCCTACAAAGTATGTCGTCTTTTGAACGACAGGGGCCACATGTAATATATGGGGTCATCACCACCCGTCGCTCCGGCGGAGCGTCCGGACGAACAAAAGGGAAAGTGCAAAGGAGCCCAAACGCCTTACTTGTTGTTCTCCCCACCCCATGCTCTAAGCATGTCACATCCATGACACGATATGGTTCATAGCCTATCTTTAGTACCCTAACCCAATCCTGCAACCAAATAAGGACAATGATTGGACCACCGTACTACAATAGGCTATGTCCATGGACCTCTAATAACTGCTAAGTCTTCTAGCATACAAAGTTTCTATCAGCAGTCATCCCTAACGCACGATCCATACGTACAGGAGGCCAGACCTGTCACGCAGTGTCACGCCCCAGTCCTAAAATGACGAGGGACTGAGCACGTGAGCAATGGCCAGCAGCACGCACTGATGGACAACCCAATTTAATGGATCCATCAGGGCATGCTTAAGCTGTAGTCTAACAGTAGAATGTTACAAGTCTCAGGTGTTTCTAATCTCATCCACAGAAAGTCACAGATTAAAAGCCAGATATTATGCAATGGAAATGAATACTAAAATCTCAAATAAGCTATCTCGGGAACAAATCCGAGAATTAGTCTGTTACATTTAAGGAAACATAGAATGGAAATAAAATGCTGAAAAGGAAATACTGTGTAGCTGAAGGCAATGCTCAAGAGAAGTCTTCGGCCACTACTTCGTCCTCTGTTCCCTGTTCTGCTCCAAGGAGTGCTCCTGTACCGTACACCTCGAGGTAGTCCTCTGCAGCTATACCTGGGGACATAGTCCATTCCAGGTCCTCAGGGGACATAACAAGGTACAGAAAATACAAGCCAAAATATATGCAGTGCAGCAATAGACAGCAGGGTAAATATATAAACCAGCTAGTGATATGCATGTGAGAGTTTAGTCATACTCAGGCTGACTACTACAGGATCAGTGTCGAAGAAACCATAGCAGTATTTTCTCGAGGAGCCAGTAAGGAACCAAAGCTCTGTATCAGAGTCTAAGGCACCGCCAGATATAAGTATTTATATTATATTATATTCAGCCTTGATATGATTATACTCTCCCCACCCCCATGTAATCTCACGTCACAGTTCCAGAATTTATCAGGTACAAGTCACGCAAGATGGAACTAATGCAATGAGTCAGGCTAGAATCTAAGCATTTAAACTGGAAATGACATGAAAATGTAATCTATACGGAATCACCATGTATATGTCAGGTAATTCCGTCACATGAACAGTGTCAGGTGTCCTGGGTTAAGCAGTTAAACAAGTTACATGTTAATCTACAAGAAATCAAGTAAAATACTATAACCAGGAATATCTGAGGATTGACAAGCTTTATGTTCCTACTGATGCAAAATTAAACCAAGAAAATATATATAGCAGCTGCAGGGTTTGGCAATGTATACTTGCCCTCTGATGTATAACTAAGTCCAGGAATTATTTAGCAAGACTGCAAGTTTTGGCGAGGTACACTTGCCTGTGGTTCTGGCTATGTTTGCAGTTCTGACCTCGGCGGGAATTGCAGGCGGGACTCCGATTGCTGAAACAAACATTACCATCAGATCCAGAAAATATCAATCAGCTAGAAACGCCTGTCCTTGGGTCCAATTTGGAGATAAGGGCAGAAACGGCAGTTTCGGATCAAAACGGGGTCCACATGTGGGCCCGCTTCGCACCGAAAAACGCGTCAGGGTCAACGGTCTCCAAATTCACCAAACTTAGTGTCAACAGGTCAGGAACGCTGATACGAACCCAACGGAACTTCCAGAATTGGATTCCAATGAGCCGAACACAAAATCGCCCGTCGAGCGGGGCCTGTGGGGCCCACGACACGCGATTTCGTCAACGTTCTCAGAATCGAACCAAACTTGGCTCACAGGACCAGCGTATTGCTACGAGTCCGATGGCGCAAGTTTCGTCTCAATTCGACGTGTGTACACCAAGTTAGGGTGACACGGGGTCTGGTTTTTCCTGTTTTTGGATCGCGGTGTGCGATCACCACAGGACGCGATGCCCCCGAACAGTTTGTCCGGACACCGAGAGGGTCATACAGGCTTCGCAACGCAATTTGCGAAATCGAAAACGGAGCTACGAACAAAAAGTTACGCGTACCTGAAGGGGGACCCGAAAAACAGGGCCAAATCGTGTCCGACTCGTGTCGGACACAGGGGATTCAAAATTAGGGTTAGGGTTAGGGTTTGGACTCAGGCGGCAGGGGACGGCGGCGGGGCGGCTCGGGGCTGGCCGGAGGGGCGGCGGCTGGTCGGCCGGGGCAGGGGCGGCCGGGCTCTCGGTGGCTGGGGACTCGCCGGCGGCCGGAGACGGCGCTGCGGGCCGCTGCTGTGCTCGCTGCTGTTGCTGCCGGCGGTGGGGGAAGCGGAGGAGGGGACTGCGGCGGGCGGCGCGTCGTCGGCGAGGGCGGCGCGGGCGGCGTAGTGGCGGGTGGCGGCTCGAGGCGGTGGAGGGGAAGATGGCTGGCCGGAGAGGGGAGGAGCGGGGTATTTATAGGCTGGGGGATGGCCGGGCGAGGCGGAGGGCTGGGTCGACGTGGGCGGGTCGTGGCGGGCAGCGCGGCGCGGGCGCGGCGGAGGCGGCGCGCGACGCGGGGCGGTTGCGGGTCCGAGCGGGGGAGAGGGATCGTGGCGGGTCGGGTTTTGCGGGTCCGGGGTCGGGTCTGTTGGATCCGACCCGACCCGCTAGGGCTCGGGTTGGGCTGGCTCTGTTAGGCCGGGCTGGGCCGGCCCAACGGGCTGGGCTAGGTTTTATTATATAATAAAAATAAAAATAATATTAAATAATATTAATAATCAGTAAATTAATTAATTAAATAAATAGTTTTCAGGCATTTAAAAATAGGTCCGGGGTCCGATAAATTCCAGAAAAATTGTCCTAAGTCCAGTTTTTCATTTTACATCCAAAAATGTTATTTTCATAATATTTTAATATCATTTAATATCAATTAAAAATCATTGAATAATTAAAACCCTGTTTTTAAATTACAGAAAATTCCCAGAAAATTCCAGAAAATTGTGAAAAATCCAGTTTTGAAAATTTTGAAAATTCAGGGGGTTTACACGCAGTCCGCGATCTATATGAGACTCACACTCGTGTAACAACTGTATCACGACCAATGAACCTAATGATGCTACATGATAATAGGGTAGTCTTATACACAAGGTCAATGCATATACATAAATAAAAATATATCACGACGGCACCGTCGTTGCATCCAAGTTTCCTTGGACGCGCATTTTATATAGCAGTTAAAATATATGAACTAAAGACAGAAAATAAAGATGCATGCAACATATAGAATATGAATAACAGTACAATGGCAAGGTATACTTGCCTAGCAAGAAGCTGCAAAATATAACGTCCAGATGTCAAACACACAGGATCAGAAGCTATGGCCTCAGAACAAACGTCTCCGGATGCTGAAATAGACATCATCAACGTTCCCAAAATAAGTGAAATAGCTAGAAAATACTACCCTTTCGTCCAATTTGGACACAGGGGCAAAACGATAATTTTGGGTCAAAGCGAGGTCCACAAGTGGCCCACTTTGTACCGAAAAGCGTGTCAGGGGTAACGGTCTCTAAATGAGACAAATTATAGGTCAAAAAAATTCTAAATGTCAGTACGAACTCAACGGTATGTCCAAATGTGAATTCCGATGAGCCGAACACAATTTCATCCAAAAAGTCAACCGTAGGGCCCGCCAATTGGCGACTTGGTCAACTATCTCAGAATTGCGTAAAAATTGGGTCACAGGACCAGCGCAATACCACGAGTCCAGTGGCATAAGTTTTGTCGCATTCTGACGAGCGTGCACTAAATGCGCAGGGCTTTTGCAAAAGCCCAACACGGAGAATTTTATGCGGATACGGGCTGATTCCGAGGCGCACACGCGTCCAAATCAGTTTTCGCAAAATCTTACATGTCCGGGTATACTTCGCGCACCTTTTGGTACACTTGATACACGAGGGGGTGGTCCCGTTTGGCGGGGCGCGCTCCGTATCACAATTTCTGAAATTTGGAAAAAGTATATTTTCGGGATTTTCCAACTGGTTTAATTCTACACACGGCAGTTAATAAATTATTGTAAAAACAAAAATTAAACTAGGTTAGGTGATCTTCGCATACCAAAAAGAAAAATCGAATTCGGATCTCTGTGGAGGGAGATATGAGTCCGTGAACATAGGTAGTTACCGCAGTTTTCTGCGATACCAAAAAGTTGTCTATTTAGTCAACTTGGACGCTGTTTTCGCCTAGGTTTACGCACTGAACGAGGTAAACTAATATACATGATTTAGAGAGAGATAGGTGGTGAACGTACCGGTGAAGACGGGATCGAATTTGGTCGAGCGAGGGCGCTGGAAACACGTTGTGAACACAGGTACTCTGTTGTTCAAAATGTTGCGGCGCGCGGTCGCGTTTGTGCGGTCGTCGGCGGGCTACCGGGGCGGCTCCGGCTGGGCGCGGTGGGTAGCGGCGGACGCAGTTAGGGCTCGACATCGGTCTGGAGTGGAAGGAGAACATTAGGATTAAGGTTTGGGGTTGAGGCGAAAGTGTATAGAGGTAGAGAGGCGGTGGGAAGATGTTACACGCGCGCGCGCGGGGGGGGGAGGTCGAGTACACGCGGGGGAAGGGGGTTAAGCGGTTGTGAGCTGCTGCTACTTTGTGATATTTGTTAACGGGTTGGGTTTTGATTTAAGGTGGGTTTGGATATAGACTAAGGGGTTGGGGTTAGAATAAGGTTTGGATTTTGGGTAGAGATCCAATAGGAAATTAAAACCCATTTTTCTTTTCTTTTCTTTTTCTTTCTTTATTTCTAATTCCTTTTTCTTTTCTTTTCTATATATATATATATATATATATATATATATATATATATATATATATATACCTAGAAATTTCTAGAATTTATATTTGTGCATACCATTAAGCTAGCAACTGTCCAAAGGATCTCCTACATGGAATAAATTAGAAAAAATTTATAATGGCTTCATAAATCCCCTAAATGCACAAACACCTCAAATAAAAATTAAATAAAATATATTTTCTCTATTTAGCTCATAATTACTATAATTCAATTAAATAATTAAAAAAATTAATACGGTTTTCAGAATTAGGGGTTTTACAGCAACTCAAATTTTCTCAATAATTTTTTTGTTATAAAATCTCACAAAAATGATGATCATATGTTAGGGTACCACAAGTTAAAGTATAAAAAAAACATTCTTTTTTTGTTGCTTCCTCTCTTTCCAAATCTCTAAACCTAAGTCTATATATATATTTTTTTTTACATATGTTCGTAGTAGATAAAGTCGCATATTTTTATTATTTCTGAAGTTTAAACAGTTATATTTTGAACGACAAATGACTGTAAAAAATTTGATAATAAATATAAAAAGATTATGTACATTTTTTTTTTAAAACAAATCTTTTGTTAAAGAAAAAAATTTGATGTTCTTTTTTGTATCGGAGCCATCCATTATTTAGACTAGTCATATTCACGTGCGTTGCATGTACAAAAATAATAAAAAAAAATATTTGATATTAAAATAGTTTAAATATGATTTGAATATATTTTAAATTAAATTTATTATATATATGTATTTAGAAATTTTGATATGTGTTCAGTTAGATAATATTATGTAGTTTGTTTCATATAATTTGAATACTAATTATATTGTAGGATTTGTTATAAATGTTTATATGAGTTTGGATATCTAAATTTTTTCTGTACAAAATTAAAATATTATTAAATTTGCTAGAGAGAACAAAGTTTGCGAAATTTATTTTGAAAGAAAAGAAACGTAGTTGGTAAGAGCGTTTTGGCCCAGCAGTAAATTTTTTTTATAAACTATTCGAAAACGCCGTTTTAAAATTTATCATATATTTTTTATTTCAAAATATTTTTTAACGTCCATACTAGAGCCATTTCGAACTTTTATTTTTTTTTCCTTTTTTTTTTTCCCTCCGCTCCTACTACCAAGAATGGTGGGGCTGGGGCCCACTGAGCGTTGGATGGAGGGGGGGGGGGGGGGGGGGGGGGGTGGAGCTTTTAAATTTATTTATTTTATTTTGATTTTGACTAAAAAAATTTGGGAAGTACGAATACTTTAATGGCTGCTGGTAGGGATTATAGGAATTTGGGAGAGGAAAAGGAAAACAAATTATTTTTTTATAGGACATAAATTTTACTAACAAATACATAACGTTTATATTTACAATAGAATTTTTTGTACAGAGCATTATACTTTAAATAAATTAGACATAGAAATATAAGTTTGGATATATTGCAATGAGAACAAAAACGTCTTTAGCAAGAACATTTTGGCTCTTTTTGATATTTAAAAATCGAAAAGACCTTACTGAGGACGTTTTTCCATTTTTTTTTATTTCTTTATTTGTTCATACTAAAATACGAGAGAGAGAAAATTATTTTAAGAAAAATGCCCTTTCTTGAAAAAAAAAAAAAAGTAAAAACCCCGATCAGAGGTGTTTTATTTGTTCTTATTTTTTTATTTTTGAAAAAAAAATAAAAAATAAAAACGTTATAATCTTTTTTCCCTGGTAGTAGTATATAAACAAAAATTAGTTAAAAACTAATTTAAAAAAATAAAAGTTGAAAACGCACATGATATGGACGTTTTAAAAAAAATTTGCAATATAATCCCCTCACTATTTGTAATATGTCAAAGTGGTGAATAAAATTATTTTATTCATTATAATTTCTTTATAATATACATTCAAATAAAAATAAAAAATAAAGATAAAGATAAATTTTTTTTATTTTTAATTTTTTGAAGACCGGACAGGAGTTTTTTTAATTGTTTTAGTCTTAAAAAAATAAAAATCTAATATTTTCAACTTTTATTAATTTATTTTTATTTAACTGAGGATTATAAAGAAATTAATTTATTTATTAAAGACCATATTACACATAATGAATTATTACGGGCTATATTGCAAAAAAAATAGAAAATAAAAAACTCTCACCCCATATGTGTTTTCAACTATTAATTTTTGTAACTAATTTTTGGGAAAAAATTACAACATTTTCATTTTTTCAAATTTTTTTTAAAAAAATAAGAAAAAATAAAACACAAAAATTAATAAAAACTTGAAAATCGATTTTATTTTATTTTTTGTCCTTTCATGAGCAAATAAAAAATAAATAAAATGGAAAAATATCCTTAATAAGGACGTTTTCGATTTTTAAATAGAAAAAGAACCAAAACGTCCTTAATAAGAACGTTTTTGTTCTTACAAAATTTATTTCTCTAAATCTAATTTATATAAATATAATGCTCTATACAAATATTTTTGTATTTACAACGGCTATTTACTAACGAATGCATAACGTTTATATTTTAACCGCTATATTTTAAGGACTAAATTTATATGTGCCGTCTTCTCTTTTGTCTATTAAACCAATTTTTAATTAATTATAAATTTATAATTAATTGATTTTTTTATATACTTGTTTAGAATTTAATATTGAAAATGTATGGAAAAAACAAATATTTAGAAGAAAAAGAAAAAGAAAAAAATTAAAAAACTTCTTACAACCACCCATTACCGCCACCCCCCTCCCTCCCCTCCAATGGTCAGATGCCACCCCAGCCCAACCAACTTGTCAACGGTGTTAGGGAAGGAAAAAAGAAAAAAAAAGAAAAAGAAACTTGAAAACGCTCCTAGTAGGACGCTTTCCCGGAAAAAAAAATTAAGTTCAAAACGTCCTAATAAGACATTTTCAATAAAATTTTCTTTTTTCCAAAAAATATATGATAAATTTGAAAACGCCCTTCTTAAAGGCATTTCCGAATAGTTTATAAAAAAAATTACTACTAGGCCAAAACGTCCTTAGCAAGAGCGTTTCTTTTCTTTCAAAATAGTTTTCACAAACTTTGTTCTCTCTAGTGAAATTAATAATATTTTTTTCTCTACAGAAAAATTTCTATTTGGATATATGTCCAGGTAGTTGAAATTTTTTTAGGTTTGTAATTTTTTTAACAAGCTAGCAATCAGGATTTTAGGAGTTAGTTTTTTTTTTTTATTAACTAATAGAGGATATACAAATAACTTAGAAGACTAAATTATTTTTTTACATACATCTCTTCTCTACTATTGTAAGACGGCTTAGAAATGGCTCAAAAATTAAGCCGTCTAAGCCGTATGTATATCATCAATTATTAAATTTAAAAAATAAGTACCATTTTCTTCTTACGTAGTTAAAGAAAAAAAATTAAAACCACCTAAACATATAATAAATTATAAAATATATTTAAAATTTTAATTATATTTAAATTAACCAAAAGTTATTATCTAATTAAATACATATCAAAAATTCAAAAAATATATTTATATCAAATAATAATTCAAATATATTCAAATTATATTTTAAATTTTCTAATATAATTTAAGATTCTATCTAATTTTTAATATTATAATAAATTTATTTACTTTCGAAGAAATTGACGTATTTTTCTTTGGTATGTACATGCCCAAGAAACCTTCCATTTCTATTATCATATATAGACCTACTTGATCATATCCCTTTGAAAACATGAGATGAAATACAACCCATGCTGCTGAACGAAGTTTTTATATTTCAGAAGTGGGACAAAGAGAGGCTTTTTTCGAGTCTTTGCCATTACCTCCTCTAAGGACAGGGAAGTAGCCCCCTGCATGTTAAGGCGGGACAATTCCGACAACCGATTTTGATGCTGCACCAGCTACGCCCTGGCATTTATGAGTGACAAAGCAAGTAAACAAGAGGTACTATTTATGGAAGAGATCAAGTAGCATGTTCTTGTTCCTGCTTACTTACTTACTGGCTGGGCTAACTGTTGCTGCAACTACATGTGGAATAGAAGTGAGATCCGGACGCAACATGGTTCTAATGATGAATCTGCACGTATTTCATGTGTATCTTACAGGGTATTTTAAAAACCCCGCGAATGAACTTGGGTTACAAGTATAGTTTTGGGTGTATTGACTACATTGGTGTAACTGGTTATTCCTTACCTCGGGACTAGTTTTTGGGCAGTTAAAATTGTGACTTACCCTTTTCTCTTTCATGCTCCATACAGATCAAGTTTTGAGGGCGAAGTATGCTTTCTCATCCACCGGGCAAGCGGGTTCCATGGGTTAGGAGGCTGCCTTTAAGTGAAAGGGGGCCCTCATTTCGACGTTGTCAGTAACGGGAAGAACGAAAGGAATCAAGACTTTTCACAAGGAACCTGGCACCCGACCGGAGGGAAGTACCACCCGGGCTTACTCACTTCACACCTTCCTCCGGTTTATCACTGGCAGTCTGTTCAGGGTTCCAAACTCAATGGACTGGAACCAAGCTTTCAAGGTAAAGCCTCATTTAGTAAGCTCCAGAAAGAACCTCAGAAGAATTGGCATCAACTGTAGTTCATTCAACATTTGATTCAAAGAACTACGCTTAGTGTAAAGACCCGTTCCTCTCAAGCGGAGAGCCGATTCAAACGACGAAAGTGCGACGATCCGTCCCACCTAGCTCGGCGAGAAGACTCGCTTGAGACAAAGGAATTAGACTTGGCCTTCATGAGTTCAGACTTAGACTTTCAAAGGAGCGCTCGACCGATGCGAATCATCGCTAATGTGGGTGGCTACGATGAACCTATCTTTGTTTGGCCTGCACACCTAATAACTTAGAATATACATGCTAGATCGCTAGGTGATAACCCATTGCATGCTAATAAAAGAAAGCAATGCACCTAGCTAAGGGAGTAATCCAATCTTATACTGCTCGCATAGAATATGGAAATAAAACTTGTATAAATGTTGGTTCCTCGCACTACCCCTTAGATCCGTGCTACCGTAAAGGCTTATGTTCTAAAGTAGACTGTATCGCACATTTCCTAATGCTTATGTTTTATACTAATGCAATGCTTGCCTGCCTTACATGCTAACTATTACTCGCTTGTCTTGTTTCAATGTTCGTCACGTAAAGTTCATACCACGACCAAGTAACACGATATGTGTCTTGCTTTCATGTAGTTCGTCGGAAGACTATCTAATAGTCGTTCCGTATAAGTATGAACCTGGAAGTATTTGGGACCGTTAGGTCGCCAAGGCAGTTCCCGAACTAGAGGATTGCATCATGTCAAGTTAAGCAACACTCGTCATGTACTGAATCTGACGGCTCGGGGAGTCGATAAGTCGTGAACAAGATCATGACTTTAATTGTACCTGATATAGATCCTTCCTTGAACCTGTACATGACTAGAGACTTGCATGGTCACGGACAACTTGGTGCACAAGGGAGATTTTTGAATCTCGTTCCGCGGATGGTCGTCGGGACACTAGGGCCGATCCGATCCGGACGAAACCTTGTGGTAGTCGCCTGCCTCGGCAAAGAATGGGTGCAATGCCTTGAGTACTCACTTGCATGCTATTTCTGCCACGAGACTACATCTGTGTCCTTTATGGCTTTGCTAGTGACCGTTTCATGTCATAGTAGTCTCAAGTACTATGCACGGGGCCTAGCATCCAATAACCATGCGAAGACTACAACTGACATATTCATATAGATTAAGTCATCTCGCTTAGAGGTAGTTCGCGTGCGAGTCATTACATTGAATCAAGTAATCGGAACACCTGTACAAATCTTGAACATTCTAGCTTAACCCGTCTGAGTAACCTGAATAACTCGTGCACATAAGTCAAAAGTTCGCTCGTGACACTTGTGCTTGCTAATGCGATTCCTTGTATTTTATTATATATATTCATGCTTGGTTTAACGTGGTTTATGCTTGAACAGGGAATGATGAATGGTAAGTTGGTAAGTTTCATCGTGTTACTTTTATATATCGCACGACGCACTGCCACACGAGTTAGGCTTTATATCTTATGCCATAAAACTGATCCTAAGACAAGGCTAGAAAGACAACTTAAATAGATGATGCACAAAACTAATTGAACGTGTTTGCATTTGTTGAACGGTCGAGAAGTTGCCCCATCAGTGCATTCAATGTACTAATAACCCACCAGATTGTTTGCAGGGTGCGGGAGGACCTCGTTCAGTGTGGAGTATTCCCTCGTGCGCGCTAAGGCGTGAAGTTCGCTCTGGAGCCTTGGAGTGTTGCGTCCAGAGCTGAAGTACATATACAGGACATAATGTTGAAATAATACTGCTAACAACTGTTGCTCCTCTTGTCCTGCGGTTCGCTGGCCCTCATGGTCTGCCTGGTGCGGAGACTGGTGCCTGTCTGGAGGCACCTCTGGCTGTCCAGATGACTGTCCCTAGGGAGCTGGGGTCAACAGAAGAACATATCCCAGTGCCGGTTCCCCAGATGATCCGGCGTCATGGGAGACATCGCCCGGCTGCGCGACACGTCCGTTACGAAGATTCATAACTCTTAAAAGAAGTCATGTTTAAGATCAGTGCTTAGGAATTAAACATGATATAATTTGGCAAAATAAAATCGAAATAGAGGTATTATGTGAAGTACTCAAGCATGTAGATGAGATCCTAATATTTATTCCTAATTGCAGGCTCGCTTGACACAGTCAGGTAACCAAGATGATTTAAATCGGACCTGTATGGGCCACCACAAAAACTATGTCACGTCCTAGTTCCAAATATAAGGAACTGAGCCACGTGGCATTAGCCAGCGGGTACACTCCGAAGGGCATCACAATCTAATAGACCCGTTGGAGTACACCTAAGCTGTAAAGTACAATAATATAACCCAATATTTAAACCATAAGCAATGTAACTAATCTCATCCACAGACATAAGAATATGAACACATAGAGAAAACAAGTTTACTAATGCGCAGAAAGAAAATAAGTCTGAAAATGTATCATAATACAATACGAAAAGCGTCTCACAGGAAAAAAAATCGCTAATACAATATTGAATGAAAGAAAGCGATAACATAACTAGGGCCGATATCTGCAAACTAGATAATGATACCGGACCCAGGGTGAAGTCACTACTGCTGATCAAGCAAAGTCCTCGGGAAGGATCTCGTCCTCTACAACAAGTCCTGCTCCTGGATATACACCTGGTTCGTACTCCTCCGAGTAGTCCTCCCCGCCTATGCCTGGAAGGGAACCGGGTCCTCAGAGGGACGTAACAAGGTACAAAAATAGTATGCTATAGTAAACCAGAAAGAAAATACCTAATATACTGGTGTAATCTAGAATAATCACCTAAGTGAGACACAACTTGAAGACAATGTTCGACACGTGGGCTTTCCAAATATAAATTTATAATTTTGAGGCATAGAGACACACGGTGCGCACCCGTAGCTCCGAGCATAGAGTCACACAGTAAGTACTACGACTCCGGATACAGGATCTCTACATAAATAATAATACATACATACATACATATATATATATATATATATATATATATATATATATATATATATAGTGCATGCGAAGTAGCCCAAGAGTCTAGTAACTATCTTTCCCTCCCAATGTGGTCAACGAGACGTACCCGCAGCTTGCTGAGCCTGAACCTCTATCTAATAGTCTCGTTATACTGAAGTAACTAGCACCAATCACGATCCGATCCTATAGTCATCACAGGTTCCGGTCATGCTGACACTATCAGGATACAGAAAGTCTGGTACGATGACAGTGTCTGAATGTGTCCTAGGGTTCCGATGTAACCAAGTAGGTACATAAAGGTATCGAGAAACATCCATCAATCGATACTAGACGTTACCGATGAACGTCTGCATCCGGATATGACCTGGACACTATGTAACGATTTCGATCCAAAATGCACACAATGTATAGATGAATTAAATAAGTAAAATTGAAACTGTGTTACAGAATGACAAGGTACACTTGCCTGGATCAGGATGCTGAAGACCGGGCTCCGGTACAACGTCCAAGTCCGAGGATCCCAAAGTACCTAAAGATGATATATAAATTAATTAATAATCTTGCTCGAAACTATCTAAAATAAGAGATGATATCATGGACTAACATAGCTTTCTGTCTTAGTTACAAAACTCACGTCTAAGGTACTAACTAAAGGGTTGACCAAAGTTGACTAGGGAACGTTATGATAAATACGAATCATCAATATCATAACGTCCTTAAATAATATCTTCAAACCCAAATATTCATCAAGTGTGATTTCGGTCATCTATAAATAATGTTCATATACTCATCCTCAATCATAACATCAAAGCTACCGAACCAAAATTTATTTGAACAACATCCTCATCATTAATGCATTTCATATATATATAACCCCAAATAGATTCTATTAAACTAAATATGGGTTTTTCTTATGGAAACATAATCCTAACTAGGGTTTCTTTTAATCAAATAGGAATAATTACAAAACACTGACGAAGGAGAAGAAGTTACCAAGGGTGGCTGCGGGTGGTGGCAGCGGTGGTGCTGCGACTTCTGTCAGTGGCGGTGTTGACTGTGGGGGTGGTGCTCATGTCGATAGTGGTGGCGGGGGTGGTGCTCGACGGTGTTGGTAGCAACCGACGGTGTTGGTGTTAGTGGTGGTGATGAGAATGGTGAGGAGGTAATGGTGGTGTTAGTGGTAGTGGTGCTCGGAGGTGACGGCGGCTGTGGTGGTGATGGTGGTGTTCAGCGGTGGTGGTGTCGACGGAGGCTGACTTGGTTTTCTGGTTTGACCATGACCGAGTTCGGCCTGAGTTCGGTCCGAACTCTGTTGGTCTATTTCCAGAATGTTGGGAACATGTTTGGTTTGGTTCAGGCAATTTTGAGTGGACCAGGTTCTAGTTTAATATGTGTTTGAGCTTCCTAGTGCCGACTGCGAACCCGATGTACATTTGGTCCCATAAACAAAATTTAAAATACATAAGAAAAAGTTGAAGACCAAGAGCAATGATGGTGCCAATCTTCTGCTGACTTGAAGATGACTTTTTTCTTGACGATAATTGTCCAAGATAGCCATATCTGAAAATCTGAATATATTTCAGGGGCTTCGTCCTTGAACCCCCACGAGGGCACTGACCTCTCGACCCCCGTCCGCTGACCGTGCAGCGGAACCCCCGAGTGCGAGGCTCCAGATAAATCATAGGCGGTTGGACAAAATCTTTGGTATAACGCCGTCTTTGGCTCATCATCATTTCTTCATATCATATGTCCACTGCTTTTCTGCACATACATGTTAGACGAACAAGGAATATATAGAAGCAAATATGATAATTTTTAATGCATATCTAGATATTGATGAGTTTAAGTAGAAGTTATTATAGTGATTGATCGATTATCATAATGATAAACTTAATCGATTAGCCATATTCAAAAACTTAACTTAAATATTGGGCTAACAATCTTTCCCTTTTTTATTATGACAAATCAGTTAAGTTTAAGGCAGATATAATCGATGCATATATCAAAACAATAAACACAAATCACTATAAGTATACTACTTAAACATATACTTACATACTTAAACTTAATTCTCCTCCTTTGACATGATCAAAAAGAAGCTTCCTCATAACAGAAGATATTATCTAAGCTTCTATATGTGCGTAAGATCCCCCGTAGTATATGAGGCGTTGGCGAATATGAAAATATTTGACATATTTCTTCTCCTTTGTCAAAATAGCTAGTTTACGGCTCCCCCACAAACGAAAAAAATGTATCATGAAGACAAGGTGAGAACATAAAGCATATAACATGATCATGTGGTAAATGAAGAGTAAGTAGCTAAAATGTCAGCAGATCATAGAAATGATTTCAACCACATGTAGACATATTAAATGCATAACATAAAATTACTATTAAATATTGGGTAACAATAATACAAGAGAAGCATAGCTGAATATTCAAAGAGACAATTAAACAACTTCTCTCAGATATCCCAATCTCAACATTAAACTATGTATATCATAGCCTGACATCGAATAACGTACTAGGAAAGAAATATGCATATCATTGTAACTAGCCAAAGTCTAAACTCAAATTTAAACTAAGTGACATAGTTCTAAAATAATTAGAAATATCCAAGGTGACTAGTAGTGCTTACTAAAAGTCATAGTGTCACAGTCTACACTAAAAGTTGATAACTTTAAGTCAAAAAGTAGGGCTCAGATTTGTTATTGTATTCTGAAAATAATTGCAAATAGACCTTAACAAATCTTTATTCAATAAAGTATTGATCATCTTGGGTTAGATGTAGGGGCCGGATCCCAGCTAGCGGTGGTCACGAAGATACTTAAGTACCGTGTCGCTTAGGCTATTTATGCCTTTTTTTACAGAAGGACCCTTTCGGCTTATAACAAAAAGTAATCTTAACTTTAAAGAACTTAGATTTAATAGCTATATATGCTAATCATAACATCATACAACATCGTAATCCAAAATCCTAACTCTTGACGAATATAGTTTGCTAAATGATATAAAGCATGCATAGACAATTGCGTTATATTAATAGAAAGTAAATAATTGATTCCATAGTGTGAACTAATCAATAACTAGCCATGAACCAAAAGAGAATTAAGCTAATGCTAGTTTCATATATCTCAACTAAATACCAATTAAAAGAAATAAATAAGAGATAGTGACAAAACATTGATTAAAAAAAATATGTTAGATTCAATAAATTTATCCATTATAGGAAGAATCAATTTGCACGATATCAAAATATCTCAAGTAGCTATATTTATGTTGGTGCAATTGCTTGAAAGATGTCCTTTGTAGCTTTGCAATCACCAATGCTCTCCTTGGTGCTAAGTCCCGATATAAATTATTCTACCTACATCATTAGGCAGAGACTTTGGTATCCAAATAAATTTGGATCCATATTTGTTAGCTTTGGGAAGCCAATTCATATCAACTTGTTTTCTAACATAGCATTGTCTAGACATGTGTAATTTCTAACCATAATAGTGACATGTAACATGACTATTTGTGTTTGAAGTAGGTGTATAGGTACGGTGTGTGATATGAACATTCTTCCATGGTTGTGCATAGATAAAGGTGTGATTGTTAAAGCTTTAGCTTTGCTTGCTTCCTTTAGAAATGATCTGCCGCGTGTGTCTTTGTGATGAGTCATGTGTCTTGTATAAGACTGAGTCATAGGTTCCATTACTTGTTTTCCAAGTCTAATCTCTAACTTTTTAGAGTTAGCATATAGAGTATCATATTTAACAATGAGAGCATCAATTCTTTGTGAAGCAATAGAATACTTCTTCTTTTCTGATTCCAATTCCTCCTTAAGATTAGCATTTTCTTGAGTGCTTTTCTCAAAGAATTCAAGTGTCTCTTGCAGTCTAAGCTTAAGTATGAAAATCTCATCATAAGCATCAGAAGAGGAAGTATCTCTAACATTATCCAATAAACAAGTAAGCTTTTCATTCTCAAGCTGATAAGACTTAGTATCTTTTCTAACTTGCTTATAGTTATTCCTTAGCTTCTTGTGATCTTCAAATAAATCATTGAAAGCATCAGATAACTCATCAAAGGTAAAGTCTTCATAGATAGGATTTGCAGATACCTGATTAAATGCCATCAAACATACGTTTGCTGCATTTTAAGGATTTTCTTCTTCCTCCGAGTTGCTAGCTTCACTTTCGTGCCATATGCTCTTGTTTGTATTTTGAGGACTTTCTTCTTCGTCTTCGAAATTGCTTGCCTCTCTTTCATACCTGTTCTCATAGGTAACTTCAAGGAGTTTCCAGATCTCATGAGATGTTGTGCAGGCAAAAATATGATTGAATACATGAATAACATTTATTGCCTTAGCATCAAGGCTAGCTGCTACTTTTTCTTCCTTCGTTTAGTCATAATAAGGTTTGTTAACTACATTGAAAGTAAGAGAAGAAATAATAGCAGGCTTTTTGTAATCGTGAATAATATTATTCCATAAGTCAAAGTCAAAAGAATTAAGATAAAAGCTCATGCGTGTCTTCCAATATGTGTAGTTGGTACCATCAAATAGGGGCGGCCTATTTGTGGACTGGCCTGTCGTGCAGTTTCCATAGATCTGCTCTAGGGTGTTAATCCTTTATCAAGAGAACCGTACTCTGATATCAATTATAGGAGCAATTGGGATCGGAAACTAATTCAGAGAGTATCTGCTTTGATACCAATTGTAGGATCGTGTGGCAACTCTAGAGGGGAGAATAGAGTAAGTGCGTATGCAGCAAAAAATAATCATCAATTAAAAATTTTAAGTTTTAGGCTAACTTATAAACTACAGTAACAAAACGAGAATAAGTAGAGTATAAGTAAAGTTTATAATATCAAACTCTAACATAGAGAATTTTATCCTGGTTTTCCTCGTGGAGGACTAGTCCAGGCCCGAGAACTTTTGCTCGATGGTAATATACTATTTGTGAAATAGGGTATATACGCGCCTTTGATCCGGCACGCTAACTTCTTACAACACTAGCTTTGATCCGAAGGACTCGCGACTTCTTACAACCACAAGCTTTTGATCCAAAGAGCTTGCTGACTTTAAATTTGTATGAAAGATGAACTTGTAAACCAAGCTTTACAACTCGATCAGACTTCTAAATCGAAATTGCACTTGGCATTAGAAGGCTGAGAGTTGATCTTGGAAATATGAAAGGTTTATAGCTCAGGCTAACACTAAAGAATAGATGAGAAGAATGAAGAATGGATGAGTGAATGGCTTGATGAAAATTCTTCTTTATTTATAGAATTCTTATGAACCAAGTTCGAGCAGAGTTCGGATGCCCAACGTTCAGAAGTTCGAACGTTAAAGCATGATCATCCGGAAGAGGAGGCTGACTCAGTTTTCTGGTTTGACCCTGACCGAGTTCGGCCCGAGCTTCGGTCTGAACTCTGTTGGTCTATTAGGGTTGGCACATAATCAGGCAAGAAAATAAATCATCCGCGCATAATGGGCCAAAACCACTATTGGCGCACAAATGACCAAAAACAACATTGGCGTACAAATGGCCAAAAACAGCATTGGCGCACAAATCACTAGTCCAGGCAGTTCTAGCGCAATTTGATACAAAAAGTGTTCCGAACAAAAGATGGCGCACAAATGATACTAAACCGCACTTCTAGAACCTTGGCGCACAATGATAGAAGTGCGCGAGTCAGGAGCTTGGCACACTTTTATCAATCTTGCCAGCAGGGAGGTTGGCGTACAATGATAAAAGTACAAAAGCTATAAAGACGCACTTTCACCAAGTATACCAGGATGGAGGTTTGGCGCACAAACAAGCGAAGGAAGGTATACTAAAAGATAAAACATGTCTCAAAGTATGGCACAACAGTCGATACACGACATTTGAGAACACGATAGTCGAGACGATGCCAAAGTCAAGGCTCACCCATTAAGAATACTCAGAGAAATGAATTAGTGCGCCAACAGAGGCTTGACGTACTTTTTCTTGATTGACGAGGTTGAACGCTTAAATGTGCGCCGCTGAGGTTTCCCTCAAAAGTGTGCCCAAATTTTTGATAGCCTTTGCGCACTTTTGCAAGGGTTTGATTAGATGACATTCGTACAAAACGTATGCATGAGGAGTAAAGTGCGCCGAGAGTACTCAACATATCTTGGCATACTTTTGCAAGGATTTGAATGATGTGCTGAATGCAAGCATTTTTACAAGGATTTGAATGTTGTGTTGAACACAAGCTTTTATGAGATAACACACTACGCTCAAGTTTTTCAAGGGTCTCATGCACACTTTTCATAGAATTGCTCATTCTTCTTCGACCAACACACTTTGTGCTCCGACTTTGTTGTTCTTATTTTTTCCGTTCAAGATCAAATAAGAGTGCAGCAAAACCAGTGTTACAAAAGAGTCTACTACGCAGTTCTAAGCTACTAAAGTTATGCAAATAACTAAACTAGCAAATTGTCACGCCCCAGTCCCAAACTACCGAGGGATCGGACGCGTGATAATGGCCAGCAGTACGCACCGATGGACCAACTCAATATAATGGATCCATCAGGGCATACTTAAGCTGTAAAACAAGTCTACGACAATCATGGCACAACTAATCTCATCCACACAAGATATAAAATATGATCCACATAATAAATGAGGAATGTAAATCATCAGCAAGTCTCACAAAGTACTTCGGGGAACAACCCGATAAATATCTAGTACAATGGTTCTACAGACCAGAAAAGAAAAGACTGAAATAATAAATAAAAACTGAGCATGAACATGGATGCTCAAGAGAAGTCTTCAGCTAAGACCTCGCCATCAGATGGTGGTACAGCTCCTGGATCGGCTCCTCCTGCTGCAGTCCCGTAAACCTCGGGGTAAACCTGTTCTGCAAAATCTGGGGACAAAATCCATATCCAGGTCCTCAGGGGACATAGCAAGGTACAGGAAATAAAACAAGCCAGAATATAAACAGTGCAGCAATAATGAGATAAGCAGGGTAAGTATGTAACATCTGTATAATGCAAGAGAGAATATCAATAGTACTCAGGTTGAACCTCTACAAGCTCTGTGTAGGGGAGCCTGTAGCAGGGGTATCATGGGGTGGTCTAGCTCAGCGGGAGACTGAGTAGCCGACATAATAATATCAACCTGTAGCCTGTGAATCTATCCAGCAATAGATGGAACAATAAGGGAATACTAAAATAACCAGCTAAGTGATATGCAAGATAAGAGCAGCACTAGAACTCAGGCTGAAGCATACTACAAGCTCTGTGTAGGGGAGCCGGTAGCAGCAGTAAATATGAGTAATGGGCCAAGCTCGGCTATAGAGTCTTGTGCCTCACGGTAATAGGGGTGTATATATATAATCAGCCTGTAGTCTGTGTGTCTCTCCCCACCCAATGTAACCACACAAATCCTGAACATAACGTCTCACGTCCATGTCCGCGGGGTCATAACTAATGCACAAGTCATAATGTATCTAGAATATAGTATCTCTATAAGTCCTGCAACCTATACAGGATCACCACGAATATCTCGGGAAGATCCTGTCTCATGATCAGTGTCCAGTGTCCTGGGTCAAGTGTACTTGGTATGACCAGTACGAGAAGATAAAGTGTCACGTATGTCCATATCTAGATGACATTACCCAACACCGCGTACGATGTTGGCACCCGACTGATAATCGGACGCTAAGTATGTCAAACGGTCCTAGGTTGAGCATGCACAGTAATATATATATAGCAAGGAAAATAAATAACTAAGCTGCAGAGTTTGGCAAGGTACACTTGCCTGATGTCCGAATATCAACTGTCATCCTGGGATCTGTGGAACCGGTAGGGGCTACTCCAGATGCTGTAATAAATATCATCAACAGTCTCAGAAGGTATCAAACTGCTAGAAATGCCTGTCCTTACGTCCAATTTGGACACAGGGGCAAAATGGTCATTTCCGGACCAAAGCGGGTTCCACTTGTGGGCCACTTTGCACCGAAAAGCGTGTCAGGGTCAAAGGTCTCCAAATTAGTCAAACTCAGTGCCTACAAGTCAGGAACGATGATACGAACCCAACGGAACTTCCAGAATTGGATTCCGATGAGCCGATCACAAAATCACCGGTCAAGTGGAGCCTGTGGGGCCCACGATACGTGGTTTTGTCAACGTCCTCAGAATCGAACCAAACTTGGCTCACAGGACCAGCGTATTGCTACGAGTCCGATGGCGCAAGTTTCGTCTCGATCCGACGTGTGTACACGAAGTTACAGCGCGTTCCAGAAAGGACGGATACGGTGTGTCGTCGGCGGATACGCGTTGATTCCGAGGTGCACGCACCTCTGAATCGACTTCTGCGAAATCCTACACGACCGTATCAACGTCGCGCACAGTTTGGTAAGGACCGCGTGCGACCAAGTCGTCCCGATTGGCGGGGCGGACTCAGTTCCGGGGTGAAACGGGGTGTTATTTTTCCTGTTTTTGGATCGCGGTGTGCGATCACCACAGGACGCGATGCTCCGAGCGAATTGCACGGGCACCGAGAGGGTTATACAGTCTACGCATAGTAATTTACAGAAACGGAATCGGAGTTGCGATGAGGGTGAAAACAGTACCTGAACAGGGCTCCGTGAATTCTGTTTTTCACGTGACCGAGAGTCCAATATGTGTCCTGGTCGTGTCCTCACGTGCTGCTGCTCGCGTCTCGTGTCCGCGGAGACGCTGTGAGGCGGAGGAGTTGTGCTCGGGGTCGCTGTGCTCGCGGCGGGGGGGTGAAGCCGCGCTCGGGGTTGCTGGGCGAACTCGGCGGCGGGGTGAAGCCGCGCTCGGGGTCGCTTGTGCTCGCGGCGGAGGGTCGACGAGCGGATGGGGGTTGCTGGGCGAACTCGGCGGAGGGTCGACGAGCGGATGGGGGTGTCGATGGGAGGCGTCGGGGTTGATGACTGACGGATCGCGGTGGAGGGGTGTCGATCGGTGGTGAAGGGGTGCTGGGAACTAGGGTTCCGGTGGGCGAACGGATTCTGGAGAAAGCGGCGCTGCTCGGGCTCGTATATCGAGGATGGCGGCTGCGGCTGCTTTAATAGCTGCTACAGTGCAATCCGGCGGGGCTAGGGCTTGCTGTGCGGGTTTCGGGTTGGTGGGTTTGGGTTTGGTTCGTTTGGGTTCGGTTTACAATCCAATTGCTTTTGGTCCTCGATACGTTGCTCCGGTGTCCGATTAATTCACCGAAAAATGCCATGCGTCCGGTTCTCCATCATACACAATAAATTTTTACTTCCAGAATATTTTAACCCCATCTAGCCACACTTAAAATTATTTCTTTAAATCACACTCATCCTGGTTTTAAGTTTCCAAAAATTCCCAAAACGAAATAACTTCATTTAAAATTATTCTCAAAAATTTAGGGTGTTTACAATCTTCCCTCCTTAAAAGGATTGCGTCCTCGCAATCAAAGAATAAGTTACTAAAGAAGGGTTATGGAAATACAAGGTGACCTAGTTTACAACTGCCTCCTCGAACAAATGGGGATATCGTTGACGCATACTATCTTCTCGTTCCCAAGTCGATTCGCCTGGTGAATGATGTTTCCATGCTACTCGGACCAGTCTGATTGTCTGTCCCCGCAATGTCTTCTCACTGACGTCGAGGATGCCAACTGGTTGTTCCTCATACCTCAAGCTCGGGCCTACTGCGATCTCTGAATGATCGACTACGTGACTTGGGTCGGTCACGTACCTTCGCAGCTGTGAGACGTGGAATACGTCATGCACTCCCTCTAAGGATGGAGGTAATGCAAGACGATAAGCCACCTCACCAACGCGCTCTAGAATGTCAAATGGCCCAATATACCTTGGGCTCAGCTTGCCTCTGCTCCCAAATCTGATAGTACCCCGAGTGGGCAAAATCCTCAAGAATACGTGATCCCCTTCTTTGAACTCTAGGGGACGTCTGTGCGTGTCTGCCCAATGCTTCTGCCGGTCCTGAGCTGCCCGTAGATGATTCTGAATCTGCTTCACCTTCTCCACTGTCTGTGTGACCAATTCTGGTCCCAGTATCTGACGTTCACCGACGTCACTCCAGCATATAGGTGACCTGCACTTTCTTCCGTATAAAGCTTCGAAGGGTGCCATCTGAATGCTGGCCTGATAACTGTTATTGTAGGAGAACTCTACTAAATGCAAATGATCTTCCCAAGATCCTCCAAAGTCTAGCATACATGATCGCAACATGTCCTCCAATATCTGAATGGTGCGTTCCGATTGGCCATCTGTCTGCGGGTGGTATGTCGTGCTGAACTTGAGTCTGGTGCCGAGACTCTCTTGCATGCTTCTCCAGAAATGAGATGTAAATCTCGAATCTCGATCCGATACAATACTAACAGGTACTCCATGTAATTTGACGATTTGTCGCATATACATGTCAGCTAGTACCTCTGTGGTCTGTCCAACTCTAAATGGCAAGAAGTGTGCCGATTTAGTGAGTCGATCCACGATCACCCATACTGCGTCTCTTCCGCTGGGGCTCTTCGGAAATCCTGTGACAAAGTCCATCGTGATGTGCTCCCACTTCCATTCCGGTATCGGAAGCGGCTGTAACATCCCTGCGGTCCTCTGATGCTCGGCCTTTACCCGCTGGCAGACTAAGCATCTAGCCACAAACCTTGCGATCTCTCTCTTCATTCCATGCCACCAGTAATACTGTCTCAAGTCCCTGTACATCTTAGTTCCTCCCGGGTGAACAGAGTACATAGAGCTATGTGCTTCCGTTATCAACTCCTGTCTCAATTCTCCGTTTGGAACATACAGGCGATTTCCAAACCTCAAGGTCCCGTCTTCGTGGATGCGAAGTCCTGTCTGAATGCCGGCTTCTGTCCTTTCTTTGAGTCTTCGGAATCTAGCATCGGTGGGCAATGCCTCCTTAATCTTCTCCACGAGGGATGACTGAATCTCAAGATTAGCCATCAATCCATTCTGTCCCGGTAAGATGACCTCTATCTGTAACTCCTGCAAATCTCTCAATAACTCGGGCTGCACCGTCAAGAAATAGGCCATAGGCTTCCTGCTCAGTGCGTCTGCAACAACATTCGCCTTCCCCGGATGATACTGCAGATCGATGTCAAAATCTACCATCAGTTCCAGCCAGCGTCTCTGCCTCATGTTTAGCTCCTTCTGAGTATATACATACTTCAGACTCTTGTGATCGGTGAAGATTTATACCCTCTCTCCATAAAGATAGTGCCTCCATATCTTCAATGCAAATATCACTGCTGCTAATTCCAGATCATGTGTTGGGTAGTTCTTCTCGTGGTCCTTCAACTGTCTCGACGCATAAGCAATGACCTTGCCATGTTGCATCAAAACACATCCTAGTCCACTGCCTGATGCATCACTGTAAACAACAAAACCTCCCGACCCCGAAGGAAGAGTCAAGACAGGTGCTGTTGTTAATCTTCTCTTCAGTTCTTCAAAAGCCTTCTGGCAGTCTTCTGTCCATATAAACTCCTGGTCCTTCCGTGTCAGCTTCGTCATTGGTTCTGCAATCCTTGAGAAATTTTCTACGAACCTTCGGTAATATTCCGCAAGTCCGAGAAAACTTCTCACCTCTGCGACTGATGTGGGTGTAGGCCAAGTCTCTATTGCTGCCACCTTCTCTGGATCTACGGAAAGTCCTTCTCCTGATATGATGTGTCCCAAGAAAGGTACTTTGTCCATACAGAACTCACACTTACTAAGCTTGGCATATAACTTCTCCTGTCTCAAGGTCTCTAACACGATTCTAAGATGTTCCTCGTGCTCTTCAGGGCTCTTGGAATATATGAGGATGTCGTCAATGAATACCACTACGAATTTATCCAAGAACTGATGAAAGACCCTGTTCATTAAGCTCATAAACACTGCTGGTGCGTTGGTTAAGCCAAACGGCATCACCAAGAACTCATAATGCCCATACTTTGTCCTGAAAGCTGTCTTCGGGATGTCTTCCTTCCTTACCTTGATCTGATGATAGCCGGATCGAAGGTCAATCTTCGAAAATACTCTTGCACCACTCAATTGATCGAATAGATCATCAATGCGGGGTAGGGGATACCTGTTCTTGATGGTTACAGCATTGAGTGCCCGGTAATCAATGCATAACCGTACTGTTCCATCCTTCTTCGGCACAAATAATATGGGTGCCCCCCAAGGTGAAACACTGGGCCGAATGAAACCCTTCTCCAAAAGATCATCAACCTGTGCTTTCAACTCAACTAACTCCTTGGGTGCTAGTCGATAAACTGTTGAAGTGATTGGCTCTGCTCCTGGAGTTAAGTCTATTATGAATTCTATTTCCCGATCAGGCGGTAAACCTGGAAGATCATCAGGAAATACATCCACAAACTCTGATATGACTCTCGGGTAACCTGTCTCCCCTTCTACAGATAGTACCCTAAGAGTAGGCTGAACTCCTTGCTCTACTGCTCCTCGGAGAAACTCAAATTCTGGATGTCCAGGCGGTCTAAATATAACCCGCCCAATTCGGCAATCAAGAGTCGCATGGTACTGACTTAACCAGTCCATACCAAGTACGATATCATAATCCGGCATAGAAAATATCAGAAACTGTGCTCGCATTTCTCGGCCACATACGACTACAGAACATGATCTACAGACATCACTAACTGGAATAATACCGCCTCCCGTAAGAATCCTCTTCATCTTCGGGAGGGGTGCGGTAGCTACTCTATGGGTGGCTACAAAGCTAGCTGCTATAAATGAATGTGATGCTCCAGAATCAAATAATGCTACTGCAGGTAATGAAGCTACTAAAATAGTACCTGCGATGACCTCGCCTGCTGTAGCCTCCTCCTCAACAGCTAAGGTGAATGCCTGTCCTCGGCCCTGGGCTTGGCCTCGCTGCTGCTGAGCCTGCTGAAATAAAGCTGCCTGCGGTGCTAGGGGTGGTCTCTGCTGATTCCCTCCTGGGGCTGGTGGTCTGACTACCCCAACTCCTGCCTGCTGTGCTCCTACGGCTGGATGCGCTGGTCGTGGTGCAGGCAAAGCTAATCTCGGTGCTCCCTCTCTTCGCTCGGTGCAGTCTCTGGTCTGATGCTGGTTGGACCCGCAAGCTAGGCAGAGTCCCAACTTGCGTCGGCATTCTCTCTCAATGTGTCCTACCTTGCCGCAGTGATGACAAGTAGGAAGGGATATGGCCCTGTGCGCTGCTCTATCTGGCGTACTCCTCTGGAATCGTTTTGCAGAATCTCCATGTGCTGCCTTGGTTGGTGCGGAGGTGTTTGGCCTCTTCAGATTCGATTCCCTTCTAGTGACGCGCTCCATGCGTCGCGCTGCTGCTAGAACATCAGTATAATTTGTAGGTGCCACTGAGCCAATCAATCTTTGGAGTTCGAACTTCAACCCGTCAAAGAACTTTTCCGCTTTCTTCTCCTCTGTCGAAATCAATGTTGGAGCAAAGCGGCTCAGGCGAATAAATTCAGAATTGTATTCTTCTACTGTCATGCTGCCCTGGATGAGGCGGTTGAACTTGTCCCTGAGCTCTGACCTTGCAACTGCCGGGATGTACATCTCTTGGAAGAGTCTGGAGAACTCTTCCCATGTGACTCTGTCCTGTCCAAGTCTCCTTTCTTCTGCTAACCACCAGTGGTGCGCATTATCAGTTAACTGCATTCTGACTGCAGTCATCCATCTCTCTCTTGGAAGTTCGGCGGCTTCCAGCTGATGCTGAATGTTTGTGAGCCACTCATGAACTTCCGTTGGCCCTTCTTTACCAGAAAATGTGCGAGGCTTGAGATGACGGAAGTCGGTGATAGATCCCGTCGATGTTCGCCTCGCTGCTGGATTAGCCTGCTCCAATGCGGATACCAGGCTGGTCCTCAGATACTCGGCCTCCTGCCGATGGGCCTCTTGCTGAATCTGCTGCTGTGCTTGCATCATAGCATACATCATCTGAAACATTTGTTGCCCATCCATGGCTTGTCCTGGTGGGAAAGCTGGCATCTGGGGAGTGAACTGTGGTGGAGGTGGGATGTCATCTCTCCGGAACCTTGGATTAGGCTGACCGGTTTGATCGCTCTGCGATGCTTGTCCTCCACTTCCAGGGGTCACTCCATCTCCATAAGTAATCACAGCGTCGTGTGGTGTCTCCAAAGGAATATCATCTCTGTTCTCGGAATCCATTGCTCTGAAATCAAAAGATAAACTATGAGAACGCTCAGAGGAATCAATACAGGATGCAGTTCAAGTAAAAATTTCGAGTTCGATATAGAGTTCAACAAATGGTTAAATGATGGATGAGATCCTATAGTTTATACTATCCTTAGGGCAGGCTGGTCCGGTCCCTAAGTTGAAACCGAACTATTTAGTCGTAGACCTGCATGGGCCACCACAAAAACCATGTCACGCCCCAGTCCCAAACTACCGAGGGATCGGACGCGTGATAATGGCCAGCAGTACGCACCGATGGACCAACTCAATATAATGGATCCATCAGGGCATACTTAAGCTGTAAAACAAGTCTACGACAATCATGGCACAACTAATCTCATCCACACAAGATATAAAATATGATCCACATAATAAATGAGGAATGTAAATCATCAGCAAGTCTCACAAAGTACTTCGGGGAACAACCCGATAAATATCTAGTACAATGGTTCTACAGACCAGAAAAGAAAAGACTGAAATAATAAATAAAAACTGAGCATGAACATGGATGCTCAAGAGAAGTCTTCAGCTAAGACCTCGCCATCAGATGGTGGTACAGCTCCTGGATCGGCTCCTCCTGCTGCAGTCCCGTAAACCTCGGGGTAAACCTGTTCTGCAAAATCTGGGGACAAAATCCATATCCAGGTCCTCAGGGGACATAGCAAGGTACAGGAAATAAAATAAGCCAGAATATAAACAGTGCAGCAATAATGAGATAAGCAGGGTAAGTATGTAACATCTGTATAATGCAAGAGAGAATATCAATAGTACTCAGGTTGAACCTCTACAAGCTCTGTGTAGGGGAGCCTGTAGCAGGGGTATCATGGGGTGGTCTAGCTCAGCGGGAGACTGAGTAGCCGACATAATAATATCAACCTGTAGCCTGTGAATCTATCCAGCAATAGATGGAACAATAAGGGAATACTAAAATAACCAGCTAAGTGATATGCAAGATAAGAGCAGCACTAGAACTCAGGCTGAAGCATACTACAAGCTCTGTGTAGGGGAGCCGGTAGCAGCAGTAAATATGAGTAATGGGCCAAGCTCGGCTATAGAGTCTTGTGCCTCACGGTAATAGGGGTGTATATATATAATCAGCCTGTAGTCTGTGTGTCTCTCCCCACCCAATGTAACCACACAAATCCTGAACATAACGTCTCACGTCCATGTCCGCGGGGTCATAACTAATGCACAAGTCATAATGTATCTAGAATATAGTATCTCTATAAGTCCTGCAACCTATACAGGATCACCACGAATATCTCGGGAAGATCCTGTCTCATGATCAGTGTCCAGTGTCCTGGGTCAAGTGTACTTGGTATGACCAGTACGAGAAGATAAAGTGTCACGTATGTCCATATCTAGATGACATTACCCAACACCGCGTACGATGTTGGCACCCGACTGATAATCGGACGCTAAGTATGTCAAACGGTCCTAGGTTGAGCATGCACAGTAATATATATATAGCAAGGAAAATAAATAACTAAGCTGCAGAGTTTGGCAAGGTACACTTGCCTGATGTCCGAATATCAACTGTCGTCCTGGGATCTGTGGAACCGGTAGGGGCTACTCCAGATGCTGTAATAAATATCATCAACAGTCTCAGAAGGTATCAAACTGCTAGAAATGCCTGTCCTTACGTCCAATTTGGACACAGGGGCAAAATGGTCATTTCCGGACCAAAGCGGGTTCCACTTGTGGGCCACTTTGCACCGAAAAGCGTATCAGGGTCAAAGGTCTCCAAATTAGTCAAACTCAGTGCCTACAAGTCAGGAACGATGATACGAACCCAACGGAACTTCCAGAATTGGATTCCGATGAGCCGATCACAAAATCACCGGTCAAGTGGAGCCTGTGGGGCCCACGATACGTGGTTTTGTCAACGTCCTCAGAATCGAACCAAACTTGGCTCACAGGACCAGCGTATTGCTACGAGTCCGATGGCGTAAGTTTCGTCTCGATCCGACGTGTGTACACGAAGTTACAGCGCGTTCCAGAAAGGACGGATACGGTGTGTCGTCGGCGGATACGCGTTGATTCCGGGGTGCACGCACCTCTGAATCGACTTCTGCGAAATCCTACACGACCGTATCAACGTCGCGCACAGTTTGGTAAGGACCGCGTGCGACCAAGTCGTCCCGATTGGCGGGGCGGACTCAGTTCCGGGGTGAAACGGGGTGTTATTTTTCCTGTTTTTGGATCGCGGTGTGCGATCACCACAGGACGCGATGCTCCGAGCGAATTGCACGGGCACCGAGAGGGTTATACAGTCTACGCATAGTAATTTACAGAAACGGAATCGGAGTTGCGATGAGGGTGAAAACAGTACCTGAACAGGGCTCCGTGAATTCTGTTTTTCACGTGACCGAGAGTCCAATATGTGTCCTGGTCGTGTCCTCACGTGCTGCTGCTCGCGTCTCGTGTCCGCGGAGACGCTGTGAGGCGGAGGAGTTGTGCTCGGGGTCGCTGTGCTCGCGGCGGGGGGGTGAAGCCGCGCTCGGGGTTGCTGGGCGAACTCGGCGGCGGGGTGAAGCCGCGCTCGGGGTCGCTTGTGCTCGCGGCGGAGGGTCGACGAGCGGATGGGGGTTGCTGGGCGAACTCGGCGGAGGGTCGACGAGCGGATGGGGGTGTCGATGGGAGGCGTCGGGGTTGATGACTGACGGATCGCGGTGGAGGGGTGTCGATCGGTGGTGAAGGGGTGCTGGGAACTAGGGTTCCGGTGGGCGAACGGATTCTGGAGAAAGCGGCGCTGCTCGGGCTCGTATATCGAGGATGGCGGCTGCGGCTGCTTTAATAGCTGCTACAGTGCAATCCGGCGGGGCTAGGGCTTGCTGTGCGGGTTTCGGGTTGGTGGGTTTGGGTTTGGTTCGTTTGGGTTCGGTTTACAATCCAATTGCTTTTGGTCCTCGATACGTTGCTCCGGTGTCCGATTAATTCACCGAAAAATGCCATGCGTCCGGTTCTCCATCATACACAATAAATTTTTACTTCCAGAATATTTTAACCCCATCTAGCCACACTTAAAATTATTTCTTTAAATCACACTCATCCTGGTTTTAAGTTTCCAAAAATTCCCAAAATGAAATAACTTCATTTAAAATTATTCTCAAAAATTTAGGGTGTTTACACAAATAAATGTAAACTTAGGTTTATCAAGAAGCTCCCAATCATGGGTTCACTCGGTTGGTAAGATGTACTTACCTATGGTCAAGTTCTAGCCTAATACCAACACTACCAAGTCACCCACGGCCAAGGCAAAGCTCGGCTGCTGCTCTCGGCTGGGGAAGAAGTGAAGGAAGAAAGAGAAATAAAAGGAAAAAAAAGTGAAGGAAAGAGAAATATTGAGTATATATAGGAAAAGATAGGATTGTAGGCCATTGGATCATAATCTATGCCCCTTACCCGGGTTCATCACAACCACACACAAGAAAACCAAGGGACCAACGGTCCAAAGCATGCAACTAAGAAAAATTTACAAAAATAACCTAAACAATGCATGAATGACATAAAACATAAAGTAAACAACTAAACAATAAGCAAGCTATACGCGTATCTCGCGTATCTCATGTACGTATACTAGAACAGTGAGACGAGTCTCACATGATGACAACTCGGTTAGCGTCAGCATCAAAAGACATCATGGTGTGTACTTATACTTTTTGTACTATCTGAATATCCTAATCTAATAAATGCCAAATGCTTAAAACTGACTGATATACTCGTCCTGCAACGACCTTTATTTTGTAGTTCGTAGATGTTTTTGTTTATGGTTAATTACAATATGGAATTTTTTTTGGATCTTCATTGTCTCTTTTCTTTATCCCCACAAGGCTAGAAGCTAATAATTCATTGACTTTACCCGTTTCAAAATATTTTATTTTGGATGCTTTCATGCTTGGCCAAATTGTAACTACTCGTTTGGCTATTATTCAAAAGGCTAAATTATGATTTAGTACTTACAGGTTTATAAGTACCATTATTGCAGTATTCCAAATCAGTAACAACAATTTAGACTTTAATCTATGTTTTTGTTCATACATGCTCATTACATCATCAAAGAAATTTGATTTCCTAGCTAACTTGATTTTTTTGTTACCAAAAAAGTTACTGGTTTATTATATTTGCATTGAAAATGTTTTTTTGTACACTTAATGATAGAATTATGATTTTCTTGTCTAATTGGATGTGTGAAGGTTACCTTGCAGTATATGGTATCACATTTGGACATATTTTAATGAGTATCAGAACAATTGTGGATACATTTTGTCCAATATCTACTCTGGCGAAACTGAGACATTTAGTTAGTGCTTAGTAGGATTAGATAGTCACCATGCCCTTGCGTATATACATTCAAATTTAGGTAAAACAAAGCAACTTGGTTGTCTGCTACAACAGCCAATTACTTCTAGTTTGAAGCACACCATTCTTGCTTTCTTTGTTAAGCTTCCATCTTTCGATCAACAATATACGAAAATTTTAAGGGAAGTGGTGTGTTGGAGGTGCTGCTTGATCTTAATTAGCAACACAAGTATATCTTTAGTGTAGAGCATCAAAATATGGTCTCTAGTACCCGTGATAGGTGTATTTGATGTTTATAATAGATGTTTGAAGCTAAACATGTCAAAATCTCAACGTGTGCAGGGTTCTGAGGCAATGGTGTCTTGACAAGCAAATCTTCTATTTGAGCCTATCCAATTTGAGGTATGAAACTTTCTTGAAATCTTTTGAGCTGCAGCAATTGGCAGCAATATAGCTCCTATATACTCTAAAGCTAATTAAATCTTAAGAGAGATATTTTAAGCTAGCTTTTCTCAGTTAATCATAAAGTAGGAAATTCATTCAATTATTGCACTACTGCCAAACAACAATGGGTTGATTTTAAATAGATATTATTACACTCACTGAACTTAATATGAAGACTAAGTTCAAATGACCTGTTATACTAAACAAGGATTTTATATGAAGTTTCTTCCTTTTGTAATATAGGAAATGTATGTATTGGTGCACAAAGGTATCTATGAGGCTGACAAGGAATCGATATATCAACAGATGTTGCCAGAAGTTCAAGCTCACTTGGAGTCTCGGGGTAGCTCTGCTACTATCCGCTTCACTGGCCATTCACTCTAGGTGGAAACCTCTCTACTCGTGAATCTCATGCTAATAATAAGAGAAGAAGCACCACTCTCGACCTTAGTACCTGTGATAACATTTGGTGCCCCGACCATCATGTGTGGAGGGGACTACTTACAATTACTTTTTGTTTTTCTAGTTTCAGTACTAAACACTTAGTAGTAGTATTCTTTTTTCTTTTCTTTTTTTTGGAGCTATATGTACATAAAAGACCAAATTTTTATATGAATACTTTTTTTGATTATTTACTTATATGCAATATCAATTGTTTATATAATGAATGATTGTTGTTGTTTATATACTGAATAATTGGACTTGTTTATATGCAATATTAGTTCAAGTTACTAGAATGGTTTATATGCATTATCAGTTGAGCTATTGAATGATTGGAGTTGTTTATATATCTTTATATGTTGTGTACAGTTTTTTGAATTATATTTACCGAAAAACGACTGATCATATCGGTCCCAAAGTATAAAAAATTCAAAGTTTATTTGACGGATATAGTCTGTCAATTAATATAAGACAAACTTTATCTGTCTTTTAATTTAGTGCATATTTACGGTTTAGAACTGTCGTTAATTTTTGCTGTGGTATTTTTTTCATTGGACCATCTGACTGTCTGAAACTGTTGGAAATCATAATTTACGACGGTTTGGAACCGTCAGAATCGTAAAATTTGGAGTAGTGCGCGAACCAAAAGTATCGAACGGTTCCGCAGAACCTTCTCCTTGCGGTCTAAAATTTGCACAGGTTCCTCCGAGTATGACAAGTCTGCGCTCAACAACCAGTTGATCGAAGTTAACTATGTGACTAGGGTCATGTACGTACTTTCGTAGTTGTAAAATGTGGAAGACATCGTGCACATCCGCTAAGGCCGGTGGTAGTGCAATCTGATAAGCTACCGCTGCCACTCTCTCGAGAATCTCGAAGGCACTAACAAACCTTGGACTAAGTTTGCCTTTAACTCCGAACCGCATTACGCCTCGCATCAGAGTAACTTTCAAGAACACGTGATCCCCGACCATGAATTCCAATGGTCTCCGATGGGTATCTGCATAACTCTTCTGTCGACTCTGCGTGATACGAAGTATGTCTCGAATCATGTGGACCTTCTCGACGGCCTGCTTAACTAGTTCCGGTCTGAGTACTTGTCACTCGTCGACTTCCTCTCAGCATATCGGTGATCGACATTTCCTTCTATATAGCGCTTCATATGGTGCCATCTGAATGCTCGACTGATAACTATTGTTATACGCAAATTCCGCTAACGACAAGTGCGTGTCCCAACTAGTTTTCAAGTTTATAGCATACAGCCGCAACATATCTTCAAGTATATGATTTACCCTCTCCGTATGGCCATATGTTTGAGGATGATATGCGGTACTAAAATTCAACTTTGTTCCCATTGTAGATTGTAGGCTCGTCCAGAAATGCGACAAGAATCGCCCGTCTCTATCCGAAATGATTGTGACGGGTACCCCGTGGAGTCGAACAATCTTGTCAAAGTAAATCTGCACTAACCGATCGACGCTCCATGTTACTTTGATCGCGATAAAATGTGCTGACTTGGTCAATCTATCAACAATGACCCAAATTGTATCATTCTCCCGCGGCGTCTTCGAAAAACCGACGATGAAGTCCATTGCGATATTGTCCAATTTTTACTCGGGAATAGCCAGGTTCTGCAGCACCCCGCCTGGCCATTGGTGTTCGGCATTTACTTGTTGACAAGTCATACACTGTGACACAAAGGTTGCCACAGCTCGTTTCATGCCATGCCACCAAAAAGTTGTGCGCAAGTCCTTATACATTTGGTTGCTCCACGGATGTAAATAATACTTCGCATAGTGAGCTTCCGACATTATTTCTCTTCTGAGTTCATGATTGTGAGGAATACACAATCTTTCCTTCAATTGCAATATTCCACTCGGGTCTTCCGCAAAGTCGGTCGTCTTTCCTGTCAAAATCAGCTCGTGCATATTCTTCAGGAATATGTCGTCCTTCTGAACAGACTTTATCTTTTCTCGTAAACTCGGGTGAAGTTGTAGTTCAGCCAGCTGCGCCTCTTGGCCTTGAACTCTGAGTTTGATGCCCATTGCCTCTAGATCTTGTAGTACTCGGCCGTCTATTGATAGTGAACCCACGAACTTCCGACTCAAAGCGTCTGCTACCATATTTTCTTTGCCCGGTGAGTAAGCGATCATCAAGTCATAGTCCTTTATGAGTTCCAACCAACGTCTCTGCCGTAAGTTCAATTTTTGTTAGGTAAAAAGGTACTTGAGGCTCTTGTGATCCGTGTAGATTTTGTAAACGATACCATAGAGGTAATGTCGCCACAATTTAAGTGCGAAGATAATTGCCGCCAGTTATAGATCATACGTTGGATAATTCTTCTCGTGCGGCTTTAACTGCCTCGAAGCGTAAGAGATAATCTTATCCCGCTGCATTAGAACGCAACCTATGCCGAGCCCCGATGCATCATTGTAAATCTGAAATCCTTTAGGCCCTTCCGTAAGCACAAGGATCAGAACTGAGACGAGCCATTTCTTTAACTCGTGAAAACTAATTTCATAGTCGCCGCTCCATATGAATGCGATTCCCTTCTGGGTGAGGTGAGTCATAGGTGATGCCACTCTAGAAAAGTTCTTTATGAATATGCGATAATAGCCAGCTAAGCCTAGGAAACTTTGAATCTCGCTAGCCGACGTAGGCTGCCTCCAGTCTACTATCGCTTTAATTTTTATTGGGTCTACCGAGATGCCTTCTGCTGAAATAATGTGTCCTAGGAATAACACACTACTCATCCAGAATTCGTATTTACTTAGTTTGGCAAATAACTTATGTTCTCGCAGGGTTTGCAGTACGGTCTTCAAGTGTTCCACGTGCTCTTCCTTGCACTTTGAATATATAAGGATATCGTCGATGAACACGACCACACATTTATCTACGAAGGGTCGGAAGACACTGTTCATCATATCCATGAATGCGGCTGGAGCGTTCGTCAAACCGAATGACATCACTAGGAATTCATAATGCCCGTATCTGGTTCGAAACACTGACTTCGTCACGTCTTCAGGCTTAATCTTTAGTTGGTGATAGCCCGACCGGAGATCAATCTTGGAGAACACCGTTGCTCCCTGAAGTTGATCAAACATGTCGTCTATCCGAAGCAAAGGATACTGATTCTGCACCATGGCCTTGTTTAGTTCTCGATAGTCAATGCATAACCGCATTGATCCGTCCTTCTTTTTCACGAACAGTACCGGAGTGCCCAGGGAGAAACGCTTGAACGGATGTAGCCTCGGTCAAGCAACTTTTGTAACTATACCTTGAGTTCTTTTAATTCTGCTGGCGCCATCCTATACGGTTCCTTCGATATCGGTCGCGTATCCGGAAAGGTGTCGATAGTGAACTCTATATCCTGATCCGGTAGCATTCCGGGTAGCTCGTCTGGAAACACATCAAAGAATTCTGATACGACGTCCGCCCGAGTCGCGTTTGCACCTTCCTTACGAGTGTCTCTAACCGAAGCTAAGTACCCTTCACAGCCAGAATATATTAAGCGCCTTGCCGTCAACGCCAATACTATCATTGCTGTCTTTGACGCCGAGCCACAAGAATACGAGAACTCTGCTTCGCCAAGTAGACGGAACACAACTATTTTCTCCCCACAGTCGATCGTGGCATGGCATGCACCTAACCAATCCATGCCTAGGATTATATCGTACTCCGTGATGTCTAGTACGATGACATCCAATGATAACTTCCTTCCTCTGATGCAGAGATAACCGTTACTACAAATTAAACTTACAGGCATGTCTATCCCTGATGGGGTACTAACACAAAGGTTCATATCTAACGATGTTGTAGCTAATTTACTTTCTTCAGCAAATTCAGCAGATATAAAGCTATGCGTTGCCCACGAATCAAAAGTACTCTAGGAGGTATATCTTTATATAATAATATACCTGTTACAACCGTGTCGGAAGCGAACGCTTCCTCCTGAGTCAATGCATAGACTCTGACTTGCGCTCCCTGACGCTGATTTTGTGGGTTCACTGGCATCAAATTCGCGCCTCGAAGTGGAGGTCCCCTGTTTTGATTCAGAGAGTTCTTCGGAGGATTTTGATTCTGATTGTTGTTCCCTGGAGGATTCTGACGCATCTGACAATACTGAGTCTTGTGGTTAAAGCGACCACACTTAAGGCATGCTCTTGCATAGCATTCCTCCGTGTTGTGCCCATTTCTGTCGCACTTAGTACAATGTCCCATGTTCTCATACGGAGTTGGATGCTTGTACGCACCGGATCTTTCTACGTCATTAGGACGTTTGTTGAAATTATTGTGGACGACCGGTCCCGACTTCTGTGAACTGCGTCCAAATAGCTACTCACTTTTTAGGACAGTTTCATAACACTCTCGGTAAGATGCACGTCGTTGATTCATGACGTCCCGACGAAGGTCATCATTCAATCCCTATTCGAAACGGTTGCACCACGATTGCTTATCAGGTAGAAAGTCCCCCACAAACTTTGCTAACTTTGTGAAGGATGAGTCGTAGTCATCCACAGACATGTTGCCTTGTTTCAATGTGGAGAACTCATCCTCCTTTTACTGACGTACCGTTGGAGGAATGTATTGCTCAAGGAAGGCGTCCTTTGAACATTTCCCAAGTAATTTTGTAGTTTGGGTAGACGTCGTATATCCCTTGCTTGGTTGCCTCCCACCAGTCATGTGCCCTCAGTTCTAACTACCCCGCGGCGCACGCTACTCGCTTCGACCCTTTTAGGCTAAGGAGGCCGAACAGTCCCTCAAGCTTGGCGATCCACCCTATTACAACGTCTGGTTCAACCTTTCTAGTAATCGTTGGCGCGTGCATCTTTGTAAACTCGCCTGCTCTGCAAGAAATCCTGGCCGAGTGCTGGACTTCTTCTTCTTCTTCTTCTTCTTCTTCTTCTTCTTCTTCTTCTCTGTCTTCCTCCGCCACGCTCGCGGCGTGGGCGCCACCACAGCCGTGTTGTTGCTAGGCACCAAGGTTATGATGACCTGCATCATCGCATCCATATGTTTTTATTGCGCACCAAATTGAGCTTGTATTTGCGCCTGTTGGATCGTTGCTAGCCTCTGTTGCATTTCCATCATATGCAACATCCTTTCCGTCGTATCGCTTGAATCCGTCCCTCCGGATTAGTCAGAACTTTGCACGTCGTTCCGAGTAGATGGATCACTACTTATCGCGGCAATATTGTTCTTCTTGCCATTGCTACAAAAGAGAGTAAACCCGTTAGTACTTCAAAAAATATTTATGGGTTTACTGTATGGGACTATTATTTCATGTAGCAGCATATATCGAAAGCATTCCTTCAAGAAATTGCATCAAAACCTCAAGAAAACATTTTTGAAAAATCCGAGGAAGTGAACCTAGTGCTTTGATACCACTTGTCATGCCCCAACTCCGTAAAGTCGATAATCGTCCCCTGGACGTGATGCCGTGCGTGCATAGTTTGCCCAACGTACAAGGCAAGAACGTGTATTTTTGATAATTCGTTTGAAACACAGAGTATAAGTCACATTGCAGCATAAATATTGAGACGCATCATTTGAATAGGAAGAGACTTGCTTTTTCATTCATAACTTGAAATATATTACATTCAAAATGAAGTACATTGCTTATGCCGAGTCGGCTATATTTGATTGAATAAAAGACAAACAAACTGCCATGAATAATACTTGTTGTCCCATACTGCAAACCCCCTCACCCAAATTTAGGTATATATAGTTTAGTGTGATATTATAATTTATTTTGGAATAATTAGGGTTAGGAAAATAGAGTTATTATACATACTTTAATTATGATATCTTTGGTGCACCTTACTATAGTTTCAATATTTGAAACACTATAATATCCCTTGCTGACCAACAACTTTTACACTCTTAATCCAGACAGACCAATCTTCAATCCTGACCCTAGTGTCACTCTCAAACTCACACTTTTGTATTATATTTTTAGCTACACAACATTCTTGACACTTATGCGTCATAAAATCTCAACTTTCCACCTAGTGACCATAGCTTAAATTTCTGATGAAGAATACTGACCAAATTCCTACAACCAAATGTCTGACACTAACCTACATTGAGACTACCCTAACCTAATTCTTTGGGTCACATCTATTTTTATATATTTTACATGCTAATTTAATAGATGTGACACATTGAACCCTTTGAGCTTAATTTGACTCAACCTAGAGCCAACCCACAAACCCAACCTTAAAAATCTAATTAAGTGGTCAAGTAGAACACCAAACGCCCTCTCTAAACTCACAAAATACCAAACACAATAGTCCATACACAAAAACCTATTTTTATAAGAATAAATTCAGCATATAACCCCCTCTCCTTTCATCTTCCCACTCATACCAAAGTATGTAACCCCCAAACTCTTCCTCTCTCCACTAGCAAAAGTTGTAACCCCAAACTCTTTCACTTCCCACTAGGCTGTCCATAACCCCCCTCTCTTCACCTCCTCCATTCAAACCACCTGAAGAACACTTCTTCCTAACTCTCTTTCTCACATTTTTAATTCACAAACCATCTCCATCTCCTTCCACACCTCCATCTATCCAACCCTACCTAGGCTGAATCCGAATTCAGCAACACCCACACCAATCCCGACCTATGTCCCTCCACTGTAAGTATCTTTCTCTCAAATTTTTTATTATTCTTCCTCTCCCTGTCCTTATCACTTTCTCTTCACAAACCTTCCATCAAAACCCACTCTAAGGTCCTCAAAACATCTCTCCATCAGGGTACTTATGATGAATCTGAATTTAGTGTATCCTCTTCTCAGGCCACTCCACCACCTCCATAGACTCCAAACTACCACCAAAGTACCCAAATATCCTTCTCCTACCTCTACTTAACAAGTTTCTTATACAACTCAGCACATAAATCATCCCACAACTCCCTCAAACACCCCCTACAAACCAAAGACACCCTGCTGAACCCGCCAACAATAGCACAACTTCAACACCTTGTTGCTCCACTTCCAGCACCAAAACTCCTTAACAAACTACCCTATACTTATACTCTACCTTTCTCCTAATCTATCTAAGCCCTACAACACTTGAAGAAATATTTTGAAGCCCCAGACAGCAGCTACGAGCCGAAGTATCCAAATCTGGACAGATTTGTGCAAGCAGTGTACGGTCCTCTTTTGCTTTCCCATTTCACTTTGGTAAGAACTCAAACTACACCTACTCAACCATCTCTACATGTACTTCACATTCCTCTTAAATTTTACCAACTTTCTATTCATATTTTTCATGATATTACACTAAGAACACTTACTACTTCTCATATCTAGACTTGAATGTAATTTATGCATTTATTGTCCTATTCACTTTGTCATGATCTAAAATCCAAGTAACCACTTATAAAATATGATTTTTACTCCAATTGTCACTAAATTTCAGAATATATAAGTTTTTTTTAGGGTATTATATATAAATAAATGCATGGTTGAGACATAATTAAACGTTGTGCAACTAGTAGTGCACTTTGCCTAGATTTTGTGCTAGCTAGTTTTAGTGTTTATAAACACTATGTTAGAATGTAGAAGATGCCATGCTAGGGTTGTGCACTAGTTGTAGTAGTATTTGCATACATGTTTCATGACAAATGCAAGTTGGGAATGAGGTATATGCCATGATCTTATTATAAATTCAGATTTGACTTCTCTATGTATACTTGACATTTTGTAGTATAAAGAGAGTTGTATATAGTGGGATGAATGAATATAATTGAGGAATAGAGTATGTGATTGTTTGTGATGACCCTAACTTGACCTATTGTTAACGCTCATGTGCATATTTTAATAGACAAAACTAACCGTAGGTTAGTTAACATAGTTTGACACTTAGTGAATACCAAGGTTGATGATATGTTGTATATGGAAACCTAGTGTGAGAACACCTAGTACCTACATGAACCTTAGTTATAACCATGTTTATATTATATGAGAAGTTGTACATTTAGAGGTCTTGATGATGTTATGTGACTAGTAGGCTTGGTGTTTACATACTTTTTTGGTCCTTGACTAGTGAACCTTAGCCAACATACTTTAGTTAGAACCCCTAATTATTTTAGACTCTAAATAACTGATGTCATTGGTAAGTTGTACCCTTGATTAATTTAGACCCTAATTGTCTAATGATTAATGACGTAGATTAGTTGTACTATTGTGCATGCTTAGTGAACTGTATCATAGTGACTGATTTTATGATATTATATATTTAGGCTCTTGGGATCGCACGAGCATGGATTAGAGAGCAGGTTCTTTGTATTATCAGCTTGGAGTTCCAGGCAAGTGTACCTTGCCTTTGTTATAGTATTCTGTGCTTATTGCTATTACTAGCTTTGGATATTATATTTCTAGTTCTTTGCATATATGTTATTGTGACCCTAGGACCGTTGCGATACTTAGCGTCCGAATTGTATTTGGGTGCCGACTTTCGTACGCAGAATCAGGTATCGTTAGATTGCATTATCATCGAATTATTTTGTTCGTACTAATTCTTGCACGATATACCTTAGGACACTGGACACGAATTGCATGTACATAAGCCTTACTTAAGACATTCAAGGTTCTCGGCTTCTGTGTCAGGATTTAGGATCCGTTACTTGAGATAGTTGACATGAGTTTATCTACACATAGACTCGCGATATAGTTAGTGATTGATTTTGCGTGATATCGACATGAGACATGAGATACATGGGGACTGGGAAGAACCAACCGTACTGCTGGGCTACCACACAATACTTGCTACCGATGCTTGCGCTTCAATCCCTATAGTGCTGCAGGTACCATGGTGGGACCTGTACGCACCTACTACTACTACTACTACTACTACTACTACTACTACTACTACTACTACTAGCTACTGTTGTGTCTATGTAAGAGAAGAGGTTTATACGAAACCCTTCTTTTTTTGGCTTACAAACAAGAAAAAGAGTACAATTAATCCTATACGAGGATATTAAGTACAATCAAATAATTCTGGGGAAGTATTGCTATAGAAGTCTGATCTGCGGTCGATCACTTTGTTCCTTGGACCACACGATGATAAAGAAGTGCTGTAGAAGAAGCTTCAAACTTTCTCTGAACTGAAGGCAAAATTCAGCCAAAGGAAAGTTGCAAGTAGGATTCAACTCAATTTGAATACAAAATACTATCAGAGGTCATATGGACATGATAGGTTTTGAAGTTTTAAATTAGTTAAACATATCTATTCAGAGGTCATATGAACATGATAGAATATGATTCCTCCTCCTTCTCCTTTCTGATCTCTCCTTCTAGGCTGATCCCCCCGTCCTGTGCCGATCCTCCTGTGATCAGGGGTCTCTATTTATAGAGATCAGTCAAATAACTGTCCAGTTGGCGTAGAAGCCAAACTGTAAAGAAAGTTGCATCTTTTACGCAGCGGTTATAATAACTGCTATCCACGTTCCAATTGTCTTCTGAATCTGTGTGTGACACGTATTTCTTTATAAGGTAACGTGTATAACTGCTTTCCGAAGATCACGGCATGCAAGCCATGTAGGTAACTGCCCCTGCGTAAAGATAGTTGGCGTAAAAGCCAAATAACTGTCTTGTTGGCGTAAAAGCCAAAGAGCTGTCTTGTTGGCGTAAAAGCCAAATAGCTGTCTTGTTGGCATAAAAGCAAAATAGCTGTCTTGTTGGCGTAAAAGCCAAATAGCTATTTTGTTGGCGTAAAAGCCAAATAGCTGTCTTGTTGGCGTAAAAGGCTAAGCTGTGAAGAAGACTGCCTCCTTTACGCTGCGGTTATGACAACTGCTATCCACGTTCAAATAATCTTCTGAATCTGCGTGTGACACGTATCCCTTTATAAGGTAACGCGTATAACTACTCGTCGAAGATCATGGCATGCAAGCCATGTAGGTAACTGTACCTTGCGTAAAGATGGTTGGCGTAAAAGTCAAATAACTGTCTTGTTGACGTAAAAGCCAAACTGTGAAGAAGACCGCCTCCTTTACGCTGCGGTTATGACAACTTCTACCCACGTTCAAATAATCTTCTGAATCTGCGTGTGACACGTATCTCTTTATAAGGTAACGCGTATAACTGCTTCTCGAAGATCATGGCATGCAAGCCACGTAGGTAACTGCCCCTGCGTAAAACTTGACGATAATAGATAACCAGCGTAAAATAGCCAATTATCCTTCTCGACTGAGGTCTTGAGCATATTCTGGACTAAATAGCCTTATCACATACCTTTGCAAATATAGCCGAGTTGGCGTATTTCGAGGAGATAGCATACGACGTACTCCTATAGTTGAAAATAGCCTGGTTGGCGTAAAATGCAAGGATGGTGATGTGAGCGTATTAGTCACAGTCTTAGCTTTCCCAGTCAATTATCTATCACGACTGAGGTCTTGAGTGTATTCTGGGCTAAATATCCTTATCACGTAACTTTGCAAATATAGCCAAGTTGGCGTATTTCGAGGAGATAGCATACGGTGTACTCCTATAGTTAAAAATAGCCTGGTTGGCATAAAATGCAAGGATGGTGATGTGAGCGTATTAGTCACAGTCTTAGCTCTCCCAGTCATGACAAAATCTGAAGAATAGAACAAAATCTCGTGCATTAAATGCAGAGATATACCTCCAACTCTGTACAGGAAACAGCTTTTGACGTGGCGTCTGATTTTGTCTTATCTTGAGCGTAAAAACTCATTTCTGGGTCTTTGTGCAAAATCATCATTACAGCCGTTCTTTATGCAGGAAGGTATAGCAACATTTTATGCCAAACAGCCTTGAAGCTCTGTTTTACGCGTACAGCTCTTTACGCCAAAAAAGTCTTGAAGCGTAAACTTTTACGCGTACAGCTCTGAAGCTCTGCTTTACGCCAACAACTTTGAAGCTCTGTTTTACGCGGACAATTTCCAGCATTTTTCATGCTTCTACAAGACCCCCTTCAAAGTTTTTAAAACTTGAACAAGTTTTGAAATACTTTGAAAAAGAAGCATGAAAGAGAGTTTTGACATGGGAATGAATATCCTGCTAGAGGTGATATGTACAGGGTAGTACATTCCATTCCCTTGGAGAATTTTAATAGACTTATTATCCAAGGCGTACCTAAGACTAGGTACAGATAACAAGTTGAAATGACTGACACTATCAGGGGTTATACGAACGCGATAGTAGAAAGTCGAAGAGAAGAACTTTACTCAGACGTAATATGAACATGAAAAAGTTCTAAAAATATCTTGCTCCGAGGTAATGTGGATGTGGTAAGATATCATGATATATACTTTTTTAGGATATCCCGCTAGGGGATCTTTGGAGGACCTATTACCTTTTGTGCACTGGAGTGCAAGTAATAAGTTTAAAGCAAGCCCAACCAGAGGTAATATGGACGTGGTGGGTTTTGTAGACTTAATCATCGCTGGCGTACTTAGAATTAAGTACGGGTGATAAGTTTAGACGATGACTGATGATAGTCGTAGGGAGAAGTTTGCTCAGAGGTAATATGGACATGGCAAACCCTCGGGGGGAAATATTAGGATGGTAGTTCTGAGGTAATATGGACATGAACTAATATCTGGAACACTCACTGGGGAGTTGTTTGTTGAGTGTGGTCTATCCGAGAATGAAGATGGACCTGAGGATTGATCCGCTGGGGAAATTGGTAGGATAATAGCTCAGAGGTAATAGGTACATGGCTAGCGTCTAACGAGATTGGTTTTAGTGGTCACCGCGGCAGTGTGCGAGTAGACCTGAGGAATGCTCCGCTGGGGAAATTTATGGGATGACAGCTCAGAGGTAACATGTACATGGCTAGCACTACTGGGGAGGATGTGAGGGTAGTAGTTCAGAGGTAATATGGACGTGAACTAATGGCCAAGAGATTGTAGATGGACCTGAGGGTTGGTTGATCCGCTGTGGAGATCGTTAGAATGATAGCTCAGCGGTAAATGTGAACATGGCTAGCATCTAACAGTATTGGTTTAGGTGGTATGTCTACCCCCACACGTAGTTGAATCGGAGGAACAGGTGATCGATACTCAAATAGGGAAGTTTGCTCAGAGGTAAGATGAACATGGCAAACTCTTATGGACTTAACACCACTGGGTACTTAGAGTTAAGTACGGGTGCTAAGTTGAGATGACAACCGATATCAGAGGTAATATGGACATGATAATCGATAGCCGAATCTGGAAGGTTTGCTTAGAGGTAATATGGACATGGCAAACTTTTGTGGACTTAACACCGCTGGCGTACTTAGAATTAAGTACGGGTGCTAAGTTGAGATGACAACCGATATCAGAGGTAATATGGACATGATAATCGATAGCCGAACCCGAAAGGTTTGCTCGGAGGTAATCTGGACATGGCAAACTTTTGTGAACTTAACACCACTGGCGTACTTAGAATTAAGTACGGGTGCTTAGTTGAGATGACAACCGATATCAGAGGTAATATGGACATGATAACCGATAGCCGAATCTGGAAGGTTTGCTCAGAGGTAATATGGACATGGCAAACTTTTGTGGACTTAACACCGCTGGCGTACTTAGAATTAAGTACGGGTGCTAAGTTGAGATGACAACCGATATCAGAGGTAATATGGACATGATAATCGATAGCCGAACCCGGAAGGTTTGCTCAGAGGTAATCTGGACATGGCAAACTTTTGTGAACTTAACACCACTGGCATACTTAGAATTAAGTACGGGTGCTAAGTTGAGATGACAGCCGATATCAGAGGTAATATGGACATGATAATCGATAGCCGAATCTGGAAGGTTTGCTCAGAGGTAATATGGACATGGCAAACTTTTGTGGACTTAACACCGCTGGCGTACTTAGAATTAAGTACGGGTGCTAAGTTGAGATGACAACCGATATCAGAGGTAACATAGACATGATAATCGATAGCCGAATCTGGAAGGTTTGCTCAGAGGTAATATGGACATGGCAAACTTTTATGAACTTAACACCACCGACGTACTTAGAATTAAGTACGGGTGCTAAGTTGAGATGACAACCGATATCAGAGGTAATATGGACATGATAATCGATAGGCGAATCTGGAAGGTTTGCTCAGAGGTAATCTGGACATGGCAAACTTTTGTGAACTTAACACCACTGGCGTACTTAGAATTAAGTACGGGTGCTAAGTTGAGATGACAACCGATATCAGAGGTAATATGGACATGATAATCGATAGCAGAATATGGAAGGTTTGCTCAGAGGTAATCTGGACATGGCAAACTTTTGTGAACTTAACACCACTGGCGTACTTAGAATTAAGTACGGGTGCTAAGTTGAGATGACAACCGATATCAGAGGTAATATGGACATGATAATCGATAGCCGAATCTGGAAGGTTTGCTCAGAGGTAATATGGACATGGCAAAAATATTTGAACTTAACACCACTGGCGTACTTAGAATTAAGCACGGGTGCTAAGTTGAGATGACAACCGATATCAGAGATAATATGGACATGATAATCGATAGCCGAACCTGGAAGGTTTGCTCAGAGGTAATCTGGACATGGCAAACTTTTGTGAACTTAACACCACTGGCGTACTTAGAATTAAGTACGGGTGCTAAGTTGAGATGACAACCGATATCAAAGGTAATATGGACATGGCAAACTTTTGTGAACTTAACACCACTGGCGTACTTAGAGTTAAGTACGGGTGCTAAGTTGAGATGACAACCGATATCAGAGGTAATATGGACATGATAATCGATAGCCGAATCTGGAAGGTTTGCTCAGAGGTAATATAGACATGGCAAACTTTTGTGAACTTAACACCACTGGCGTACTTAGAGTTAAGTATGGGGGCTAAGTTGAGATGACAACCGATATCAGAGGTAATATGGACATGACAATCGATAGGCGAATCTAGAAGGTTTGCTCAGAGGTAATATGGACATGACAAACTTTTGTGGACTTAACACCGCTGGCATACTTAGAATTAAGTACGGGTGCTAAGTTGAGATGACAACCGATATCAGAGGTAATATGGACATAATAATCGATAGCCGAACCCGGAAGGTTTGCTCAGAGGTAATCTGGACATGGCAAACTTTTGTAAACTTAACACCACTGGCATACTTAGAATTAAGTACGGGTGCTAAGTTGAGATGACAATCGATATCAGAGGTAATATGGACATGACAATCGATAGCCGAATCTGGAAGGTTTGCTCAGAGGTAATATGGACATGGCAAACTTTTGTGGACTTAACACTAATGGGGTACTTAGAATTAAGTACGGGTGCTAAGTTGAGATGACAACCGATATCAGAGGTAATATGGACATGATAATCGATAGCCGAACCTGGAAGGTTTGCTCAGAGGTATTCTAGACATGGCAAACTTTTGTGAACTTAACATCACTGGCGTACTTAGAATTAAGTACGGGTGCTAAGTTGAGATGACAATCGATATCAGAGGTAATATGGACATGATAATCGATAGCCGAACCTGGAAGGTTTTCTCAGAGGTAATCTGGATATGACAAACTTTTGTGAACTTAACACCACTGGCGTACTTAGAATTAAGTACGAGTGCTAAGTTAAGATGACAACTGATATCAGAGGTAATATGGACATGATAATCGATAGCCGAACCTAGAAGGTTTGCTCAGAGGTAATATGGACATGGCAAACTTTTGTGAACTTAACACCACTGGCGTACTTAGAGTTAAGTACGGGTGCTAAGTTGAGATGACAACCGATATCAGAGGTAATATGGACATGACAATCGATAGCCGAATCTGGAAGGTTTGTTCAGAGGTAATATGGACATGGAAAACTTTTGTGAACTTAACACCACTGGCGTACTTAGAGTTAAGTACGGGTGCTAAGTTGAGATGACAACCGATATCAGAGGTAATATGGACATGATAATCGATAGCCGAACCCGAAAGGTTTGCTCAGAGGTAATATGGACATGGCAAACTTTTGTGGACTTAACACCGCTGGCGTACTTAGAATTAAGTACGGGTGCTAAGTTGAGATGACAACCGATATCAGAGGTAATATGAACATGATAATCGATAGCCGAATCTGGAAGGTTTGCTCAGAGGTAATATGGACATGGCAAACTTTTGTGGACTTAACACCGCTGGCGTACTTAGAATTAAGTATGGGTGCTAAGTTGAGATGACAACCGATGTTAGAGGTAATATGGACATGATAATCGATAGCCGAACCCGGAAGGTTTGCTCAGAGGTAATATGGACATAGCAAACTTCTTGAGGGGGAAAATTGCCAAATTGGAGTAAGATCATGTTTGCAAAGTGATGACTTTGGCATCGATCAACTCCTGGATTTTCTTTTTTAGTACATAGCATGCCTTTGTGGGGTGATGAATCTACCGATGAAAGAGACAATATTTTGGGTCATCGACCTTGCCAGACTTTTCAGGGTATCTGATGTTGGGTAGCCGAAGTTTGTTTTCCTTCATCAATATATTGAAGATTTCAATAATGTTATCATCATTGCAGGAGAAAGTCCCCTTTGGATTTAGGGCTTCCGATACCTGAGTGGTACGGTCCTCAGGGAAGACGGTCATAGTTGCTTCATCTTCGGACTCAAAGGAGATGCTACTCTCAGTTTCAGATGATGCTCTGACTATTCGAGGGTGACTCCCCCTAGGCATGTCATTGTCTGATTCTTGGGAATCATCGTCCTCACGGCATGACGGGTTGGTATGGATCATCAGAAGATTGATACTCCCGGCTTGCAGAGTTACTGTGGGTCTTGAGGTCAGCAGGACCATGTTTGCCTTGAGGGCCAGAGTTTGCATTGTGGAACTCATGGTGTGCATCATTACCTCAAGAGTATCGAGTCGTTGGCGATCGCTGAGCCCTTCCGCCTTGGGTTCTTAAGTCGCACTGTCCTCAGGGAAGACGGTCATAATAGCATCTTCTTTGTTTACCACGTCACAGACGGGAGACGAAGGTTTACGCACAGGGCGTGTTTGAGACTTCTGGATTGGCACTGAGGCATTGCCAGAAGTTATGTCTACCACGTCACAGACGGGAGATGAAGGTTTACGCGCAGTGCGTGTTTGGGACTTCTGGATTGGCACTGAGGCATTGCCAGAAGTTGTGTCTACCGCGTCACAGACGGGAGACAAAGGTTTACGCAAAGAGCGTGTTTGAGACTTCTAGATTGGCACTGAGGCATTGCCAGAAGTTGTGTCTACCACGTCACAGATGGGAGATAAAGTTTTACACGCAAGGCATGTTTGAGACTTCTGGATTGGCACTGAGGCATTGCCAGAAGTTTTGTCTACCGCGTCACAGACGGGAGACGAAGTTTTACGCGCAAGGCGTGTCTGAGACTTCTGGATTGGCACTGAGGCATTGCCAGGAGTCTTGTCTACCACGTCACAGACAGGAGACAAAATTTTACGTACAGGACGGGTTGGCTGTGTCGTCACAACCTTGTTGATCAGTGAGTGAGAGCTTGCAGGAAGGGTAGAGGACGTCTTAGGCATACATACTTTACGCAGCTTCCTGTTGTTCTGGACAGAGGAGGAATGAGAACTACCCCCTGCATGAAGCATATCTTCATAGGCAGATTGGTTGAACTGGGCGACCAAAGTCTTCTTCTTCGATCCGATGGATATAGCATCGTGTTGAGCAACTACTTTCTCGTCAGAGAAGAAAGTCTTCCCCAGCAGAGTCGCCATTTTTTTTTAAGATAAACAAATAAAGTGAAGAGGTTTATACGAAACCCTTCTTTTTTTTGCTTACAAACAAGAAAAGAGTACAATTAATCCTATACGAGGATATTAAGTACAATCAAATGATTCTGGGGAAGTATTACTATAAAAGTCTGATCTGCGGTCGATCACTTTGTTCCTTGGACCACACGATGATGAAGAAGTGCTGTAGAAGAAGCTTCAAACTTTCTCTGAACTGAAGGCAAAAGCCAGCCAAAGGAAAGTTGCAAGTAGGATTTAACTCAATTTGAATACAAAACACTATCAGAGGTAATATGAACATGATAGGTTTTGAAGTTTCAAATTAGTTAAACATATCTATTCAGATATCATATGAACATAATAGAATATGATTCCTCCTCCTACTCCTTTCTGATCTCTCCTTCTAGGCTGATCCCCCCGTCCTGTGCCGATCCCCTTGTGATCAGGGGTCTCTATTTATAGAGATCAGTCAAATAACTGTCCAGTTGGTGTAGAAGCCAAACTGTGAAGAAAGTTGCATCTTTTACGTGGCGGTTATAATAACTGCTACCCACGTTCCCATTGTCTTCTGAATATGCGTGTGACACGTATCCCTTTATAAGGTAACGCATATAACTGCTTTCCGAAGATCACGGCATGCAAGCCACGTAGGTAACTGTCCCTGTGTAAAGATAGTTGGCGTAAAAGCCAAATAACTGTCTTGTTGGCGTAAAAGCCAAAGAGCTGTCTTGTTGGCGTAAAAGCCAAATAGCTGTCTTGTTGGCGTAAAAGCCAAATAGCTGTCTTGTTGGCGTAAAAGCCAAATAGCTATCTTGTTGGCGTAAAAGGCCAAGTTGTGAAGAAGACTGCCTCATTTACGCTGCAGTTATGACAACTGCTATCCACGTTCAAATAATCTTCTGAATCTGCGTGTGACACGTATCCCTTTATAAGGTAACATGTATAACTGCTCCTCGAAGATTATGGCATGCAAGCCACATAGGTAACTGCACCTTGTGTAAAGATGTTTGGCGTAAAAGCCAAATAACTGTCTTGTTGGCGTAAAAGCCAAACTGTGAAGAAGACCGCCTCCTTTACGCTGCGATTATGACAACTGCTACCCACGTTCAAATAATCTTTTGAATCTGCATGTGACACGTATCCCTTTATAAAGTAACGCGTATAACTGTTTCTCGAAGATCATGGCATGCAAGCCACGTAGGTAACTGCCCCTGCGTAAAACTTGACGATAATAGATAACCAGCGTAAAATAGTCGATTATCCTTCTTGACTGAGGTCTTGAGCATATTCTGGACTAAATAGCCTTATCACATACCTTTGTAAATATAGCCGAGTTGGCGTATTTCGAGGAGATAGCATACGGCGTACTCCTATAGTTGAAAATAGCCTGGTTGGCGTAAAAACCTGGTTGGCGTAAAATGCAAGGATGGTGATGTGAGCGTATTAGTCACGGTCTTAGCTTTCCCAGTCAATTATCCATCACGACTGAGGTCTTGAGCGTATTTTGGGCTAAATAGCCTTATCACGTACCTTTGCAAATATAGCCGAGTTGGCGTATTTTGAGGAGATAGCCTACGACATACTCCTTAGTTAAAAATAGCCTGGTTGGCGTAAAATGCAAGGATGGTGATGTGAGCGTATTAGTCACAGTCTTAGCTCTCCCAGTCATGACAAAATCTGAAGAATAGAACAAAATCTCGTGCATTAAATGCAGAGATATGCCTCCAGCTCTGTACAGGAAATAACTTTTGACGTGGCGTCTGATTTTGTCTTATCCTGAGCGTAAAAACTCATTTCTGGGTCTCTGTGCAAAATCATCATTACAGCCATTTTTTACGCAGGAAGGTATAGAAACATTTTACGTCAAACAGCCTTGAAGCTCTATTTTACGCGTACAGCTCTTTACGCCAAAAAAAGTCTTGAAGCGTAAACTTTTACGCGTACAGCTCTGAAGCTCTGCTTTACGCCAACAACTTTGAAGCTCTGCTTTACGCGGAAAATTCCCATCATTTTTCATGCTTCTACAGTACGCACCTACTACTACTACTACTACTACTACTACTACTACTACTACTTGCTACTAGTACTACTAGCTACTGTTGTGTCTATGCAGACCTACAGGCCCAGGTGGTTTAGCGGACAAGTATGTTCTCACTTGTATTCACTTAGCTGGTTATGATAGGTACCCTTGAGCACATTGCTTATTATTTTACTGTTACATTGGCATGTTGTTTCTTGTACTTTGTTACGTCCCTCTGAGGACCTGGTCCCTTGCTAGTTTTGCATCATAGATCACTGTGGAGCCTGCCTGGAGTTGCTAATATTTGTTGATTTGTTATACGGGCATTGATACCAGGTACTTATATCATTTCTACCAGAGATATGTTTATTTATTCATATTGCTGATTCATCTACTGATATAGCCTAGTTTTTATAGACTCATATTTCTTTTTTGAGTCTATTCGAGTTTGTGTGTTACTAGACAGTCGACTTTAGCACATGTAGCCCATTTTTTGATGTATTTTGTTCATTGTGGATTGAGCCATATATATATTTACTGTTTTATATAGATATTGACCATAATATTATATCTTATACGTATTCGAGTCGGACCAAAGTCTGGTCGAATGCGTAGCTGGCATGTTACGTATTCTTAGTCCTACATATTTTAGGACTGGGCGAGACAGCTAGGGTTAGGATTTGTTTTTTTTGTTTTGTTGGAGAGAGAGAGAGAGAGAGAGAGAGAGAGAGAGAGAGAGAGAGAGAGAGAGAGAGGAGAGGGGGTTATGACTCTGATACCATATAGAATTTGAATAATTGAATAATTTTTATAGATGAGAAATACTACATATATATATAGGATATGCTGACCCCTCTCTCTATTATTCTACCCGATGTGGGACTAAATTCCACTACCTAATATAACGCTTAACACCTACGACCATGTTGTTTCTCTTATAAGGTGGTAAGCATGAGCATGGGAGACGAAGGAGAAGAAGAGAGAGTGATTATCCCTAATTGGGTGGAGAAATAATATATAGAGAAAAGCATCCTACCTCCCCAATTGAGGAGTAATCTTATCTACGAATATAGGAATACATTTAGAAATACAAGAAAGTCCTCAAAACTCTAAAACATATTATCCAAAATCGGCTACAATAATTTTGTCTGACCTATAACCTAAGTAAATATCATATAGCCGGATCTTACCGGTCAAGAAGAAATGTTTTTTTTTGTGGGGCCAGAATTTCGATTCTCCCCCTATTTCGTAACAATCGCTTATATAATGTTAGACGTGGTTCTACTGGATGTGCGAAGTCATCTTGGGAGTCCTATTTGTTGGACGGAGATGTTATTCACTATCAGCAAGAATACAAGTATATGTTGCTGCCAAACACAATTGAGATTCTGTAAAACCCCTAATTCTAAAAATCGTATTAATCTTTTTAAATTAATTATTTAATTGATTTATAATAATTATTATCTGATTAGGAGAAATAGAATTTATTTAATTTTTATTTAGGTGTTTGTGCATTTAGGGGATTTATGGAGCAATTATAAATTTTTTCTAATTTATTCCATGTAGGAGACTCTTTGGACAGCTGAGTAGATTTATTGTATGCACTAAAATAATTTTTAAAATTATATATATATATATATATATATATATATATATATGGTTTTTTAAATAGAAATTAGAAATGAAAAATAATTAGAAAGAAAGAATGAAAAAGAGAAAGAAAAAGAAAAGAATTCCTTAATGGACTTAAACCCTACCCATAGCCCCTAAGTCCTACCCTAACCCGCTTAGCTACCCCGGCCGCTTAAGCAAAATCAGCAGCAGCGGCAGGAAGGATCTTCCCCCGCGCGCAAGTATAACCCCCCGCTACATAAGTATATATATATCATACGATCACCATACAACCCTAACCCTAAACTTATCATCCCAAACCCGAGCCCGCCGCCTCCAGCCAGACCGTCGCCCGCCGCGTCGCCGCCACGCGCAAAACCCCGCGACAGCAAATACACAGCAGCAACTTACCTGTGTTCACGTTACGTTTCCCGTGCCCCCGCTCAACCAAACTCGACCCTGTCTTCACTGGTACATTCACGACTTAACCTCCTTCCATATTGGTATGTTAGTTGACCTCGAACAACGCATAAACCTAGGCGAAAACAGCGACCAAGTTGGCAAAAAATGACAACTTTTGGGATCGCAGAAAACTGCGATAACTACCTATGTTCAAGGATTCGTATCTCCCACCACAGAGATCCGAATTCGGTTTTTCTTTTTGGTACGCGAAGACCACCTATCCTAGTTTATTTTCTGTGAAATATAATAATTTATTAACTGCTGTATGTTAAATTAAATTAGATGGAAAACCCCAAACACCTACTTTTTCTTATTTTCAGAAATTACAATACGGAGCGCGCCCCACCAAATGGGACCGTCCCGTCGTGTACCAAGTGTACAAAAAGGTGCGCACAGTATACCCAGACGTGTGGGCTTACGCAAAAACTGATTTAGAGGCGTGTGCGCATCGGAATCACCCCGTGTCCGCAGAAATTTTCTGTGTCGTAACTTTTGCAAAATCCTGCGCCATTTAGTACACGCTCGTTAGAATGCGATAAAACTTGCGCCACTGGACTCGTGATATCGCGCTGGTTCTGTGACCCAATTTTTACGTAATTCTGAGATAGTTGACCAAGTCACCAATTGGCGGGCCCCACGGTTGACTTTTTCGGCAAAATTGTGTTCGGCTCACCGAATTCCATATTTGGACATACCGTTGAGTTCGTACTGACTTTTAAAGTTCGTTTGACCTATAATTTGTCCTATTTAGAGACCGTTACCCCTGACACGCTTTTCGGTGCAAAGTGGGCCACATGTGGAGACCGTTACCCTTTCGTCCAATCACCAACCGTTACCCCTGACAAGCTAGAAATTACTACCGTTTTGTCCCTGTGTCCAAATTGGACGAAAGGGTAGTAATTTCTAGCTATCTCGCTGATTCCAGAAACGTTGGTGATGTCTATTTCAGCATCCGAAGACGTTTGTTCGGAGCCATTAGTTTCTGATTCCGTGTCCTTGACATTTGGACGCTTACACTATACAGATTTCTTGCCAGACAAGTATACCTTGCCTTTGTACTTTGTTTATATTCCATAAGAGGCATGCATATTTTATTTTTGCTTATTTTTAGTTTATTTATTTTAACTGTTATATAAACTGCGCGTCCAAGGAAACTTGGGTGCAACTACGGTGTCGTCGTATTATGTTTTTATTTATGTATATGCATTGGACCTACTTTATGAGACCACCCCATTATTGTGAGGCATTTTATGTTTCATTGGCCATGACACTATTCTTACACGAGTGTGAGTCACATGTAGGACACGGACTTGCGTACTCGGCTGGCCACTGGTACGTATAGGTCGTGCGACGGATAGGGATAACTACCGATAGAAACTTTGCATGCTAGTAGACCTGGCAGTTATTAGAGGTATTATCGTGTCATGGATGTGACATGCTTAGAGCATGGGATGGAGAGAATAATAAGTAAGGCGTTTGGGCTCTTTTGCACTTTTCTTTGTTCGCCCGGACGCTCCGCTGGAGCGACGGGTGGTGATGACCACTATATATTATATATTATCAGGCGGCCTCTGGCGTTCAAAAGACGACATGCTTTTTAGGCCCCTGGATCTCTAAGAGAACCATGCCAATCCCATTTTGGCCAGATAGCCCACGTGTTGGAAAGTTGTTCTTAAACTGCATTCACTTAGATGGTTAGGCGACCCATTGGATATTTATTTTCAGTATTTTATTGGCATATTATTATGTATCTTGTTACGTCTCTCTGAGGACCTGGTACCTTTCCAGATATAGACGAGCAGGAGTATCCGCAGGAGTACGAACCTGGACCTGACGCTACTTATCAGACTGAGGAGGTCTTACCTTCGGAGTATCTTTGATCCATTTCAGCTATTAGAGATTATGTTGCTATTCTTTTAGAGACATTTATTCTTATATTAGAGTTGATTCTCTTCTCTCTTTTAGCAGTTTAGTATAGTCGATTTGCAATGGATTTGTTTCCATCCGACTATCATACTTTGATACTTCATCCTTGATATTCAGTTATTTATTTCCTTATTTCTTTATTTGTGCTGTGGATGAGATATAGATTGCATGTGACTTGTTGAGATAGTATATTACTACTGGTGGATTGGATATTCATATACAACGTACGTGTGTATATAGTTTCCATATATTGGAGTTCGTATATATACGGCTGGCGTGTTACGTATTTCTAGTTCTACGTATTTTGGGACTAGGACATGATATATTTTTGTGGTGGCCCATGCAGGTCGAGAATATATTATCTCAATTACATAACTGTATCGAACTAGCCTGTGTATAGGAATAGAGTATAAGGATCTCATCCACGCTTGACTAAAACTCATCATTCCTATTTAAATGCTTGCATCCTGTTTGATTCCTGTACTTCTTCTAATCGTTTCGACCACCTCTTGCAGAGAGATGGATTCGTGTAGTGGATGTACTGCCGCCGATGGCAACACACCTTCAGGAGTCAATGGTCAGACTCAAGAAGGGACCTCAACGATTCCTAGACTTCCGGGACATGATGGACAGACTCACAATCCAATTCTATCTGATCTTCCCGCTTCACCTAATGGGAACCTTCCAGATTCATCGATACCACAGGATGGCCAGACACAACTGTTCCAATTCTTTCAGATGATAATGCAGGAACAGCGACAACAGGCCGCCATACTAGTTGCAGAGCAGAGGCAGCAGAGCAGAGGCAAGTATTTCTGGCAGCACTTGAGAGGATGTCTGCACAGGCTACTATACCAGCTCAAGCACTAGTGTACCTCGAGCTAGAGTTGGTTCAGTAAATGACTTTATACAGATGGATCCTAAACCGTACAAAGGCACTGAAAGCCCAGAGGAGACTACAAATTGGATCACCCACACTCAGAAGCTATTGGAAGCATCGCAGTTACCTGTAGACTTATGGATGACAGGCGTAAGGACGCTACTAGATGGTAATGCCCATCACTGGTGGGAATCAATGGAACGCCAGTTGGGTACATACCAGACTTGGGAGCAATTCTTAGAGTGCTTTGAGAGGAAGTACTTTCCGGACACCGTGAGAGATGCATTGTACGATTAGTTTCTTCACTTGGAGGAGGGGAACAGAACAGTTGACGAATATGATGCCGAGTTTAGTCGTCTTAGTAAATATGGCGCTGCCCTGATACCGGATGATTTGGCCAAGGCTAAGAGATTTCACCGTGGGTTGACTCAGGAGCTCCAACACTATACTAGCTTACAGTCCCGGATCTCTTATGCCGAGTTACTGACAGAAGCCAGATTGCAAGAGACCATCAGCAGATGAAAAGGAGGTCAGCTGAGGACACAACAAGGACCAGCTAGGACACAGTAAGGACCAGCAAGGACGCAACAAGGAGGACCTATCAAACGTCCTTTAGCTCAGCAACAGCAGTACCAATACAGAGCAGGACCGTACCGGATTACGGAGAAGCCCCACTGCAGTTATTGTGGGAGATGCGGACACATTTCGAGAGATTGTCGGACTCGTTTGGGACAATGTATGAGATGTGGTTCCGGACAACACCTGGCGAGAGACTGCCTTATGCAACATGCATTGACATTTCTACCGCCAGTACAGAGACTAGCGCTTCCAGTACCGAAGCCAGCTCAACAGATGGCTAGACCAGGAGCACCTCGACCTCCAACAGTAGGAGGATTTTAGCGAGGACCACCGCTACCTACTCAGGAGGATCAGTTTACGAGGGCCAGACATGGACAACCACAGAGGAATGGACAAGCTTTTGTATTAGAAGTGGATGACATAGATCACGAGATTGATGTCATAGCAGGTATTACTCTTGCTTTTACTTTTTCTGCTGTGACATTGTTTGATACGGGAGCCACCCACTCATTCATATCATCTAGTTTTATGGCCAAACACAATATTGCCTGTACACCTTTATTTAGTTGTGTTAGAATTCTCACCGAAGGAGGAGTTGTACATGTTAGTCGAATTTGTAGATCGTGTCCTATAGTGATACGTGGCAGAGAGATGAAAGCCCGACTCTTAGTCCTTCCTATGCCAACTTTTGATATTGTGCTTGGAATGGACTAGTTAAGCAAGTACCACGCTTTCTTCGATTGTTTTGGAGGAAGCATTCTTTTTAAGGTACCAGGCCAGCCTGAACTTGAGTTTGCACGAGGATCCACAGAAATTCTTTATGGTATACAGCTCGCAATGGACGATGTTGTCTATTATCCCATTATTTCAGAATTTCAAGACGTCTTTCCAGAGGAATTGCCAGGACTACCCCTAGACAGAGACGTAGAGTTTTCAATTGAATTAGCACCGGGAGCAGCACCTATAGCATCGCATGTTTACAGATTGGCGAAGAAGGAGATGGATGAACTGAAGGCACAGTTAAAAGAACTAGAGGAGAAAGGTTTCATCCGACCGAGTGCATCACCCTGGGGAGCACCAGTGTTATTTGTACCAAAGAAGGATGGGTCAGTGCGTATGTGCATTAACTACAGAGCCTTAAATACAGTGACTGTGAAGAATAAATACCCATTGCCACGCATTAATTGTAACACCCCGTTCCGTTCAAGCGGACTGCCGACTCAAACGACAATAGTGCAACTGTCCCGACCCGCCTTGCCTCAAACGAGAAGCAAAGGATATCCAGACTTGTCCCTACAGGAAATCAACTTCGGCTTTCAGAGGCTCGCTTGACGTATCGCTCTACCGAGGCGAATCATCGCTAAGGTGGGTGGCTACGGTGAACTTGTCTTTGCTTAGCCAGCACACATAAAATCTGGAATATTCATGCTAGTCGCTAGGTGATTCACCCCCTGCATGCTAATAAATCCAACGCACCTAGCTAAGAGAATAATCCCAACTTGTATTGCTATGCTAGAACATGGAAAATAAAATACTGCTTATGTATGTTCAGACCCTCGCATGCTAAGTCCCTAACGGTTTCATCTCTCGGCTTACCTTCGGGCCCGAGCAACGTGTTTACTTATGTTCCTTAGAAACGCATGCTTGTCTGCTTGAATGATGCCTTGTTTTCATCCAAACCCCGGAAGACTACTAAGTAGTCATTCCGTGCATGATTGTACCTGCAAGTGTAAACCCCCTGATTTTTCAAAATTTTAAAAACTGGAATTTTCACAATTTTCTGGAATTTTCTGGGATTTTCTGCAATTTAAAATAAGGGTTTTAATTATTCAATGATTTTTAAATGATAATAAACAGCATTAAAATATTATGGAAATAATATTTTTGGATGTAAAATAAAAAACTGGACTTAGGGCAATTTTTCTGGAATTTATCGGACCCCGGACCTATTTTTAAATGCCTAAAAAGTATTTACTTATTTAATTAATTAATTATTAATTAATTACTGATTTTATATTTATTATTATTATTATTATTATTATTATTATTATTATTAAACCGGCCCGGCCCACTGGGCCCAAACCCGTAACCCGGCCCACGGCCCAACCCGCAGCTGCTAGCGGATCGGGTCGGGTCTGACCGCCGCCCGACCCGCCGGCCCGTACCCGAACCCCCTCTCTCCCCCGTGCCGAGTCTCCGCCGCGTTTCTCGCCGCCCGCCGCGCCCGGCCACCACCCCACGACCTCCGCCCGCTGCGCCTGACCCCGCCCTCGCCGCCGCCTTGCTCGGCTTCCCCAACCGCCGCCTCCGCCTTTAAAAACCCCTCTTCTTCCCCCGATCTCCCCCACGCCGCCACCGCTCCCCACCGTGCTCGCCGCCGCCGACCGCCCCATCGCCTCCGCCGGACCCGCGCTGCCCGCCGCAGCCAGCCCCCGCCTCGCCGTCTCCCGCCTCGCCACCGGCGGCCACCGCAGCGCAGAAACCAACAGCAGCAGCCGCTCGACGACGACGAGCCGCCCCGCACCGCAGCGGCCAGCGCCGAGCCGCCGTCCCCGAGCCGCCTCGCCTCCGCCTCGCCGCCGCGCGCCTCGCCGCCTGAGCACCGGCCACCCTCCGCCGCAGCGCCGCCGGCTAGACGGAAAACCCTAGCCCTAACCCTAGATTTCTCTCCCCGTGTCCGACACGAGTCGGACACGTGTCGGACACGGTTCGACCCCGGTTTCCGGGTCCCCTTCAGGTGCGTGTATCTTTTCACTCGTAGCTCCGTTTTCGATTCCGCAAATTGCGTTGCGAAGCCTGTATGACCCTCTCGGTGTCCGGACAAACTGTTCGGGGCATCGCGTCCTGTGGGGATCGCACACCGCGATCCAAAAACCGGAAAACCCAGACCCTGTTTCACCCCGGAACTGAGTACGCCCCGCCAAACGGGACGACTTGGTCGCGCGCGGTCTTCGCAGATACGTGCGCCTCGTCGATACGGACGTGTGGGTTTTCGCGGAAGCTGATTCGGGTGTGCGTGCACACCGGAATCAACGCGTATCCGCAGGACATCGTCCCGTATCTGCCCTTTCTGCAATTCGACCTAACTTTGTGTACACACGTCGGATCGAGATGAAACTTGCGCCATCGGACTCGTAGCGATACGCTGGTCCTGTGGGTCAAGTTTGGTTCGATTCTGAGAACGTTGACGAAATCGCGTGTCGTGGGCCCCACAGGCCCCGCTCGACGGGCGATTTTGTGTTCGGCTCATCGGAATCCAAATCTGGAAGTTCCGTTGGGTTCGTATCATCGTTCCTGACCTGTTGACACTAAGTTTGGTGAATTTGGAGACCGTTGACCTGGACACGTTTTTCGGTGCAAAGCGGGCCCAACGGCGGACCCCGTTTTGACCCGAAACTGTCGTTTTTGCCCTTGTCTCCAAATTGGACCCAAGGACAGGCGTTTCTAGCTATTTGACATCTTCTGAGCATGATGGTAATGTCTATTTCAGCTTCTGGACTCATCTCTGGACTTTTCCCCCAAGAACCTAACTAATCAGATCCAAACAACAGGCAAGTACCTGCACTTCAAGTTAATCTTTATATTGTAATAATTAAATTCCCTGCTCTACTAGTACTCTTGCTGATTACACCTAGTGTTAGAAATATTGAATTTCATGTCTTGAATATTGGTAGTTCCTGTCTTGTTTTTCATGTCGGGTGGGAGAATACCTAGAAGGCATGTAGTTTACCCTTTCCCCTGGATTGACTAATAGTTGTTGGTACACGACTGTCCATCAGCCGGATCTCGATTGAATTGTCTAATAGCCGTTTATGACGGCCGGATTAGCCTTATAAACCCCTACATGCCAACTATGTATTCTAAAAACAAACACAAGTTCACACAGATAGTTCTGGTCATGTTATATTTCTTGCTGGCTATTGTAGTTTCATTTCCTGTTTCATTTATTTCAGTTTCTCATATTCCTGTTTACAGCTAACTCTGAGATAATAATGTTCTGCTAATGCTGTTTCTCAACATGATATCCAATATTTAATTGTCATAAAATATTTAGTTTAATCTTGTCGTGCACTGTGTACTTTGCTCCTTTCCTGACTGGATCTGTTGTTTAGGCGATGATGAGAACCTTGCCCCCACCTATTATGGCCCCTATGAGGCAGCAGGTGATACAGCTGCAGAACCAGTTCTCGCACAGGAAGCTACTCCTGCTGAGTAGTTAGCAGTAGTTATCTTAGTTTTGCTCTTCATCTTATTTAATCGGGTTTGTCCCCGATTCGAATATTGAATTTTTGTACTTAAACATTTGAATCTGTTGTTACATTTATTTCCAGTTGCAAATCTTAAGTTTCATTTCTCCTTATTATCTTGCCCATGTTGTTGTGAATGAGCTAGTTAGTAAATCTGGACTTGACCTAGACAGCGTACTACCGCCGATTCTGCGGCGTAGGCTGGACGTACCCACGCACTCGTGCCCGAATTTCCGGGTGCGGGTCGTGACACGTTTTTATGGTGGCCCATGCAGGTCAAACGACTAAATTGTTCGGTTTCAACTTAGGGACCGAACAGGCCTGCAATAAGATTGAGGAATCTAGGAAAAGCTCATTCACAGTATAGGGTCCTGATTTCAATTCTTAATATCACTTCTGATCAATTTTTCCCTATCGCCCTTGATTTCCAAGTAATCTATTCTGAACTCCCTACCCCTTCATCTTTCAGAATGGTCCAGACAAGGAACACAGTAGGAGGCATATCAGAACCAGCTGAGCAGAATGTGCCCGAGACCCTTGCACTCCCGCCGCCTCCATCTGTTCCGGCAGTTACTCTGGATGGAGCACAGCTACTTGGAGTGTTCCAGGGATTGGTGGAATCCCAGAAAGAGCAGACTGCACTTCTGCGGACCAGCCTCTCAGAAGCTATTAAGTCCCAGGAGTCGCCACAAAGGAGGCCAGGAAGTGCCAAAGATTTCAAGAACCTAAGACCCCTGGAATTCTACGGAACTGAAGGCATTCTCTATGCCGATGAATGGATAGAGAACGTAGAGAGACTCCTGAAGACTGCCCGGGTTCCCGATGATCTCAAAGTGGAGTCCGCAAGCCTGCAACTGTTCGACATAGCTCGAACCTGGTTCAGAGATGAACCCCAACTATCAGCTCCTGACCTCACCTGGGAAGATTTTAAGAGACTGTTCAAGGAGAAATTCTACCCCGAAGTGGCTCGGGAAGCTCTCGAAAGCCAATTCGAGAGACTGGAACAAGGTAACCTAACTGTTGATGAATATACTGCTGAATTTAGCAGGTTAAGCCACTTTGCGGAGTACATGGTTCGTACCCCGGAGGACAGAGCCCGAAGATTCAAGAAGGGGCTATCTCCGGATATTCGCCTTGCTGTCACCACCAGCCGAGCTCGCACATATGAGGAAATCTTAAACGTGGCACAAGGCGTTGAGAGAGACATGGGGCATAAGCTAAAGCGAGAAAGAGATACCGGAAATGCGGGGCCCAACAAACGCCCTTTTCAACAAGAACAACAGCAGAGATCCCCGCAACAAGCTCAGCGTCCTCTCCCTCGAGCTCCAGCACCCCAACACCAGGCCCAGGGACAGAACCAACAAGCTGCTGCTTGTAACTATTGTCATAGACCAGGCCATACTTGGCAAGTTTGCAGAAAGAGGCTAGGTGTTTGTCTACTTTGTGGCTCAGCAGAACATCGAGTGAGGGACTGCCCCACTGCTCAAGGACGCGGACAGGCTTACGTAATGACCATGGAGAACGCGCAAACTTTGGAAGCAGCTAATGCGCGTAAGTGATTCGTAGATATCTTTTCTAGTATTATTTTTGTGCCTATTGGTTCGTGACCTCAGCCCCAACCTAGTAATTTTGAACTTGCTAAATAACCTAGTATATTTTAAATTGATAACTGTATAGATTCTTTAGACTTTTGCTATTGTGTTATTTTGTGAACTTCAATAATTTGTACCTCCTTTCATCATTAACTAGCGCACTTAAATTTTGCTGAACTTGACATATGCCGCTATTATAGCCTAGTTTTTGCAAGCTTATTCCTTGTCGAGCTTGTTCATGACATATGTATTATTGGGGAGGCCCACAATAATACATTTCAGAATCAGTGTATTAAGGTCTGGCCAATCTTAGTACGCTTGATTCGCCCTTCGTAACGCTACTTTACGTGGATTGAGATATGTAGTGATTAGTGGACGAATATACTTGCCCTAGACATGACTGACTTACCGTATTAGTTACATAACTGTACTAATACGAGCATGCGAACAAAGGATTACCAGAATAGGATTTCAATCCACAACTGCTTGACGATTCCCATTTGAATCCTTTACACGCCTTGATACCAATACTTCTATTCTATTACCTCTCCCTTGAACTCTTTATTATTTATCTCCGTCTTCCCTTATTTCGGAAAGACGAAATATCGTGCTTGGTATAAGTTGATGTATAGGTAGTACTAGATAGACCCCGTAGGCAGGTCGCATGATTTGTGACCCTTTATAATGGTTAAGGGCATATCATGGATAACGTGGATAGTGTTAAAAACTATGAGGATTCAATAACATGATTTGGGCCATAGTTTCTTAGATAGCCTTAGATGATACATGGGTAAATTCTAAGTCGGGTCGAGACCGCAATGTTCACTTGAGAGGAATCCACCCCGAAGACGCAGACAAGCTTCAGCGAAGACCGTGGAGAACGTGCCGACTCGTGGAATAGCTGATGCGCGTGAGTGATTCGTAGTTTTACCGTTTCTAGTCTTGTCGTAGTTCGTGCCCGTTGGTTCGTGACCTCAGCCCCAACCTAGTAAATTGTAACTTGTTAATAACAACCTGGTTTTCATAATAATTTTAACTAGATTTTCCTGGAAGGTGTAAACTTTCAATTTTTGGGAAACGGTATTTCCCTGAAGTCTCTTGTGATATGTTTTCAAACGATACTTGCGACCGCGTCATCTCTGTTGACCGGTTATTCTTTGATTGCGAGGACGCAATCCTCTTAAGGGGGGTAGATTGTAAACCCCCTGATTTTTCAAAATTTTAAAAACTGGAATTTTCACAATTTTCTGGAATTTTCTGGGATTTTCTGCAATTTAAAATAAGGGTTTTAATTATTCAATAATTTTTAAATGATAATAAACAGCATTAAAATATTATGGAAATAATATTTTTGGATGTAAAATGAAAAACTGGACTTAGGGCAATTTTTCTGGAATTTATCGGACCCCGGACCTATTTTTAAATGCCTAAAAAGTATTTACTTATTTAATTAATTAATTATTAATTAATTACTGATTTTATATTTATTATTATTATTATTATTATTATTATTATTATTATTAAACCGGCCCGGCCCACTGGGCCCAAACCCGTAACCCGGCCCACGGCCCAACCCGCAGCTGCTAGCGGATCGGGTCGGGTCTGACCGCCGCCCGACCCGCCGGCCCGTACCCGAACCCCCTCTCTCCCCCGTGCCGAGTCTCCGCCGCGTTTCTCGCCGCCCGCCGCGCCCGGCCACCACCCCACGACCTCCGCCCGCTGCGCCTGACCCCGCCCTCGCCGCCGCCTTGCTCGGCTTCCCCAACCGCCGCCTCCGCCTTTAAAAACCCCTCTTCTTCCCCCGATCTCCCCCACGCCGCCACCGCTCCCCACCGTGCTCGCCGCCGCCGACCGCCCCATCGCCTCCGCCGGACCCGCGCTGCCCGCCGCAGCCAGCCCCCGCCTCGCCGTCTCCCGCCTCGCCACCGGCGGCCACCGCAGCGCAGAAACCAACAGCAGCAGCCGCTCGACGACGACGAGCCGCCCCGCACCGCAGCGGCCAGCGCCGAGCCGCCGTCCCCGAGCCGCCTCGCCTCCGCCTCGCCGCCGCGCGCCTCGCCGCCTGAGCACCGGCCACCCTCCGCCGCAGCGCCGCCGGCCAGACGGAAAACCCTAGCCCTAACCCTAGATTTCTCTCCCCGTGTCCGACACGAGTCGGACACTTGTCGGACACGGTTCGACCCCGGTTTCCGGGTCCCCTTCAGGTGCGTGTATCTTTTCACTCGTAGCTCCGTTTTCGATTCCGCAAATTGCGTTGCGAAGCCTGTATGACCCTCTCGGTGTCCGGACAAACTGTTCGGGGCATCGCGTCCTGTGGTGATCGCACACCGCGATCCAAAAACAGGAAAACCCAGACCCTGTTTCACCCCGGAACTGAGTACGCCCCGCCAAACGGGACGACTTGGTCGCGCGCGGTCTTCGCAGATACGTGCGCCTCGTCGATACGGACGTGTGGGTTTTCGCGGAAGCTGATTCGGGTGTGCGTGCACACCGGAATCAACGCGTATCCGCAGGACATCGTCCCGTATCCGCCCTTTCTGCAATTCGACCTAACTTTGTGTACACACGTCGGATCGAGACGAAACTTGCGCCATCGGACTCGTAGCGATACGCTGGTCCTGTGGGTCAAGTTTGGTTCGATTCTGAGAACGTTGACGAAATCGCGTGTCGTGGGCCCCACAGGCCCCGCTCGACGGGCGATTTTGTGTTCGGCTCATCGGAATCCAAATCTGGAAGTTCCATTGGGTTCGTATCATCGTTCCTGACCTGTTGACACTAAGTTTGGTGAATTTGGAGACCGTTGACCTGGACACGTTTTTCGGTGCAAAGCGGGCCCAACGGCGGACCCCGTTTTGACCCGAAACTGCCGTTTTTGCCCTTGTCTCCAAATTGGACCCAAGGATAGGCGTTTCTAGCTATTTGACATCTTCTGAGCATGATGGTAATGTCTATTTCAGCTTCTGGACTCATCTCTGGACTTTTCCCCCAAGAACCTAACTAATCAGATCCAAACAACAGGCAAGTACCTGCACTTCAAGTTAATCTTTATATTGTGATAATTAAATTCCCTGCTCTACTAATACTCTTGCTGATTACACCTAGTGTTAGAAATATTGAATTTCATGTCTTGAATATTGGTAGTTCCTGTCTTGTTTTTCATGTCGGGTGGGAGAATACCTAGAAGGCATGTAGTTTACCCTTTCCCCTGGATTGACTAATAGCTGTTGGTACACGACTATCCATCAGCCGGATCTCGATTGAATTGTCTAATAGCCGTTTATGACGGCCGGATTAGCCTTATAAACCCCTACATGCCAACTATGTATTCTAAAAACAAACACAAGTTCACACAGATAGTTCTGGTCATGTTATATTTCTTGCTGGCTATTGTAGTTTCATTTCCTGTTTCATTTATTTCAGTTTCTCATATTCCTGTTTACAGCTAACTCTGAGATAATAATGTTCTGCTAATGCTGTTTCTCAACATGATATCCAATATTTAATTGTCATAAAATATTTAGTTTAATCTTGTCGTGCACTGTGTACTTTGCTCCTTTCCTGACTGGATCTGTTGTTTAGGCGATGATGAGAACCTTGCCCCCACCTATTATGGCCCCTATGAGGCAGCAGGTGATACAGCTGCAGAACCAGTTCTCGCACAGGAAGCTACTCCTGCTGAGTAGTTAGCAGTAGTTATCTTAGTTTTGCTCTTCATCTTATTTAATCGGGTTTGTCCCCGATTCGAATATTGAATTTTTGTACTTAAACATTTGAATCTGTTGTTACATTTATTTCCAGTTGCAAATCTTAAGTTTCATTTCTCCTTATTATCTTGCCCATGTTGTTGTGAATGAGCTAGTTAGTAAATCTGGACTTGACCTAGACAGCGTACTACCGCCGATTCTGCGGCGTAGGCTGGACGTACCCACGCACTCGTGCCCGAATTTCCGGGTGCGGGTCGTGACAGCAAGTATCCAAGACCGTTGGGTCACCAGGCAGCCCCGAGCCAGGGGAATGCATCAAGGCAAGTTACTGTACAGAATCATGATTCAAGTATCCCGTGTACTCGTGTTCTTGTGTGCACTCGTGTTCTCTTGTTCTAGTGCACTCTTGTTCTCGTGTATTCCGTGATAATTGAAAGACCCAACGATTGCATGTCGCGGACAACTCGAAAACGAGGTATAGTTCCACGGACGGTCACCGGGGCACTGGGACCGATCCGATCCGGATGGAACTCACGTTATTGTACAGTCCATTGTGCTGGACGAGATGGCATGCAGCGCTCCTTGTTCTTTCGCTGCATACCATTCTCTCTAGTGACTGAACCGTATTATATAGTCCATTGTGTTGGACGGGATGGCATGTAGCGCCCCTTGTACTTTTGCTGCATACCATTACCGCCAGTGACTATTGTCCTTTATGGCTATGCCAGCGACAAACGTTCATATAGATAAGTCATCCTCGCTTAGCGGCTATCCGCGTGCGAGTCATTGCATCGCATCAAGAACAACTGAACACCTGAACGATCATGTTAAAATGACTCGCATGTTTGCATATGCTATGCCTCCTGAATGCTTATACTTGCCGTGCTTGAATTAACCATGTTGCCTCAATGTTTGCCTTGGACAGGAAAGGAGATGGTAAGTTGGTAAGTCTTGCCGTGTTTCCTCAAACATCGCACGGCGTACTGCTCGACATGTTAGGCTATTCAATGTTTGCATGAAACTGATCTTAAGGCAACTAGAAAGACAACTTAATAGTTGTGCACGAAACCTGTATTACGTGTTTAGATTTGTCGAGCGGGCGAGTAGCTTCCCCACCAGTGCATTCAATGTACTGATAATCCACCAGTTTGTATGCAGGGTGTGGGATAACCTCGTTCGGTGCGGATGCCTCCAACGTGCGTGCTAAGGCGTGAAGATCACTCCGAAGCAACGGTGCGTCCGGGACTGAAGAACATATACAAGACATAATGTTGGAGCGTCGCCTGAACATCGCCTGTACAATCATTCCACTATTGTAGCCGATTGGCACGCTTTATGTTCAGAGAGAGAGGCTTGAGCGACTTGTAATCTCGGCTATACGCCGCTTGTAACACTTGTTCATATCAATAAAATAGCTTGCTTTACTTCAACTTGTGTTTTAATGCTTCCGCTATATTGTCGACTCAGAGAACTTGTTACCGAATCGCTATGCATTCATGACTCCGCTGCACTCGGACAATCTGTGCGACTCTGTGGCTTAGAACTCTTACCGCCAGCCAATGAACCATGGCCTTGCACGGGCATGGCTCACGCTCGTGCGGCATCACGCCCGGATGGGTCAAGCGATCGTTCCGCGGGAGCGCTGGCGAGGGTGATTCCTGCCTAGCGGGAACGGCCGATTTGCCTGCGGAAGATCGGGGCGTGACATGTTGGTATCAAAGCCTGGCTTCTACGCCTTTGGACTTTGATTCGATATCTCTGTTTCGAAAGCTCGTTCGTGGGTTATTTGCACGCTCTCTCTCAATGCCTCGATGGGATGTTCCAATAATAAGTCTAAATACTTTCAAAATACGTTTTGATTGATATGATTGCTTGTCTGGTTGTATGCTGCGAGTGGTCTTTGTGCCAACCTGTACGAACCCTTGAGAGTATCGCTAGTAGCTTGTCCGATTTTCACTAACTCTAAGTTTGGTTGAATGCATCTATTCGAGGGATGCCTTAAACTAGTGCACCATCCAAGACTTAAGAAAATGTGAAACTCGAGTGCTGAGACTTCGCTATCACTTAGCTGGTTGACGTGTTCACGCTAAAGGGGCCCTTCGAAAGTGCGCACGATCCAGTCTAAGCGATATACTGATTTCGAAACTTGTGCAAGTGAATATCCAAATGAATAAGTACAACGACTTATCTAGGATTGCCTCAACCTAGATTACTGCTTGTCCTCAGTAAGTCTCGAGGACGAGACTTTTTCTGAGTTGGGTAGGATGTAACACCCCGTTCCGTTCAAGCTGACTGCCGACTCAAACGGCAATAGTACAACTGTCCCGACCCGCCTTGCCTCAAACGAGAAGCAAAGGATATCCAGACTTGTCCCTACAGAAAATCAACTTCGGCTTCCAGAGGCTCGCTTGACGTATCGCTCTACCGAGGCGAATCATCGCTAAGGTGGGTGGCTACGGTAAACTTGTCTTTGCTTAGCCAGCACACATAAAATCTGGAATATTCATGCTAGTCGCTAGGTGATTCACCCCCTGCATGCTAATAAATCCAACGCACCTAGCAAAGAGAATAATCCCAACTTGTATTGCTATGCTAGAACATGGAAAATAAAATACTGCTTATGTATGTTCAGACCCTCGCATGCTAAGTCCCTAACGGTTTATCTCTCGGCTTACCTTCGGGCCCGAGCAACGTGTTTACTTATGTTCCTTAGAAACGCATGCTTGTCTGCTTGAATGATGCCTTGTTTTCATCCAAACCCCGGAAGACTACTAAGTAGTCGTTCCGTGCATGATTGTACCTGCAAGTATCCAAGACCGTTGGGTCACCAGGCAGCCCCGAGCCAGGGGAATGCATCAAGGCAAGTTACTGTACAGAATCATGATTCAAGTATCCCGCGTACTCGTATTCTTGTGTGCACTCGTGTTCTCTTGTTCTAGTGCACTCTTGTTCTCGTGTATTCCGTGATAATTGAAAGACCCAACGATTGCATGTCGCGGACAACTCGGAAACGAGGTATAGTTCCACGGACGATCATCGGGGCACTGGGACCGATCCGATCCGGATGGAACTCACGTTATTGTACAGTCCATTGTGCTGGACGAGATGGCATGCAGCGCTCCTTGTTCTTTCGCTGCATACCATTCTCTCCAGTAACTGAACCGTATTGTATAGTCCATTGTGCTGGACGGGATGGCATGTAGCACCCCTTGTACTTTTGCTGCATACCATTACCGCCAGTGACTATTGTCCTTTATGGCTATGCCAGCGACAAACGTTCATATAGATAAGACATCCTCGCTTAGCGGCTATCCGTGTGCGAGTCATTGCATCGCATTAAGAACAACTGAACACCTGAACGATCATGTTAAAATGACCCGCATGTTTGCATATGCTATGCCTCCTGAATGCTTATACTTGCCGTGCTTGAATTAACCATGTTGCCTCAATGTTTGCCTTGGACAGGGAAGGAGATGGTAAGTTGGTAAGTCTCGCCGTGTTTCCTCAAACATCGTACGGCGCACTGCCCGACACGTTAGGCTATTCAATGTTTGCATGAAACTGATCTTAAGGCAACTAGAAAGATAACTTAATAGTTGTGCACGAAACCTGTATTACGTGTTTGGATTTGTCGAGCGGGCGAGTAGCTTCCCCACCAGTGCATTCAATGTACTGATAATCCACCAGTTTGTATGCAGGGTGTGGGATAACCTCGTTCGGTGCGGATGCCTCCAACGTACGTGCTAAGGCGTGAAGATCACTCTGAAGCAACGGTGCCTCCGAGACTGAAGCACATATATAAGACATAATGTTGGAGCGTCGCCTGAACATCGCCTGTACAATCATTCCACTATTGTAGCCGCTTGGCACGCTTTATGTTCAGAGAGAGAGGCTTGAGCGACTTGTAATCTCGGCTATACGCCGCTTGTAACACTTGTTCATATCAATAAAATAGCTTGCTTTACTTTAACTTGTGTTTTAATGCTTCCGCTATATTGTCGACTCAGAGAACTTGTTACCGAATCGCTATGCGTTCATGACTCCGTTGCACTCGGACAATCTGTGCGACTCTGTGGCTTAGAACTCTTACCGCCAGCCAATGAACCATGGCCTTGCACGGACGTGGCTCACGCTCGTGCGGCATCACGCCCGGATGGGTCAAGCGATCGTTCCGCGGGAGCGCTGGCGAGGGTGATTCTCGCCTAACGGGAACGACCGATTTGCCTGCGGGAGATCGGGGCGTGACATTGATGACCTATTTGATCAGCTTAGTGGAGCTAAGGTACTCTCGAAGATAGATTTGAGATCGGGATATCACCAGGTGAAGGTACGAAAGCAGGACATCCCGAAGACCGTATTCAGGACAAGGTATGGACACTAGGAGTTTCTGGTCATGCCATTTGGATTAACCAATGCTCCCGCTATCTTTATGGACTTAATGAATCGAGTCTTCCACCAATATTTGGACCTGTTCGTGGTCGTCTTCATAGATATTATACTTGTCTATTCGAAGAGCCACGAGGAGCACGAGAAGCACCTGGGGATTGTTCTAGAGACCTTAAGGAGAGAGCAGTTATATGTGAAACTTAGTAAATATAAGTTCTTCTTGGACATAGTTTCATTTCTTGGGGATGTCATTACAAGATATGGTATTTCTGTTGATCCAGAAAAGATCTCGACAGTTGATACATGGCATGTTCCTAAATCAGCATCAGAGGTGAGAAGTTTCCTTGGACTTGCGGGATATTATCGACGGTTCGTGGAGAAATTCTCAAGGATAGCAGCACCTATAACTCGTTTGACTTGTAAGGACCAAAAATTCTTATGGACCGACGAGTGTCAAGCTACTTTTGAAGAGTTGAAGAAGCGACTGACCACAGCACCAGTATTGACTATTCTATCAGGATCAGGAGGTTATGTGATCTACAGTGACGCATCAGGGAAATGCTTGGGATGCGTATTGATGCAACATGGCAAGAAGATTGCATATGCATCTAGACAGTTATGAGTGCATGAGAAGAATTATCCGACTCATGACTTAGAACTTGTAGCCGTTGTATTTGCTCTGAAGCTATGGAGATATTACTTATATGGGGAACGAGTGGAGATCTATACAGACCACAAAAGCCTCAAGCACGTCTTCACGCAGAAGGAGTTAAATATGAGGCAACGTCGATGGCTTGAGTTAATGAAAGATTTCGAGATAGAGCTACATTATCACCCAGGCAAGGCTAACGTTGTAGCAGACACGTTAAGCCATAAACCAGCAGCTTACTTCTTGACAACACAGAGAGAATTATTGGAGGACTTGAAAGAGCTTGGCATAGAAGTGATATTACCCGGAGCAGATGGGACACTAGCCAACTTGCAAGTACAATCATCACTAGTAGAGAGGATCAAGGCAGCTTTGCCTACAGACGCCAGATTCAGGAGATTGAAGAAAATAACAGAGGCCGGAGAGCAGACATGATTGCACATTCATGAAGATGGGATATTACGGTGTGGTGATCGTTTATATATTTCCAATAGAGAGATTAGACATGAGCTGATAACAGAAGCTCATAGTTCGATATATTCTATTCATCTTGGAGGCACCAAGATGTATCGTGACTTACGACAACACTTTTGGTGGCATGGAATGAAAAGAGAGATAGCTCGCTTTGTAGCTAAATTATGTCTGGTATGTCAACAAGTAAAGGCGGAGCACCAGAGAACAACATGATTATTGCAACCACTTTCGATTCCAGAGTGGAAGTGGAAGCACATCACTATGGACTTCGTCACAGGTTTTCCTAAGAGTCCAAGTGGGAGAGATGCAGTATGGGTAATAGTAGATCGACTCACCAAGTCAGCCCATTTCTTACCTTTTAGAGTGGGTCAGTCTACAGAAGCTTTGGCCGACCTATATATAGGCAGATTATGAGATTGCACGGCATACCAGTCAGTATTCTATCAGACAGGGATTCACGTTTCATATCGCACTTTTGGAGGAGCATGTAAGAGAGTCTTGGAACTCATCTGAAGTTCAGTACATCTTATCACCCGCAGACAGATGGGCAGTCAGAGCGTACTATTCAGACATTAAAGGATATATTGAGGGCTTGTATGTTGGACTTTGGAGGATCATGGGAGGACCACCTGCATCTTGTAGAGTTTTCTTACAACAATAGCTATCAAGCGATTATCCAGATGGCTCCATTTGAAGTATTGTATGAAAGAAAGTGTAGGTCTCCTATGTGTTGGAGTGACGTGGGAGAACGTCAGATTCTGGGACCAGAGTTGGTGGTCAACACTGTAGAGACAGTTAAGAAGATACAAGGGCACTTGCGAGCAGCGCAAGACAGGCAGAAGCAGTGGACAGACCTTCATCGTCGTCCCTTGGAGTTTAAAGAGGACGATCATGTCTTCTTGAGGATATCACCTACCATCGGCACCATTCGATTCAGAGGGCACGACAAGTTGAGTCCAAGGTACATTGGACCATTTGACGTGCTAGAGAGAGTGGGAGAAGTGGCATATCGACTTGCGCTACCACATTCACTGGAGGAAGTACATAACGTATTCCATGTGTCGCAGTTTAGGCGATATGTGGCAGACAGCAGTCATGTTCTCGACCATTCTGAGATCACCATTAGCCCGAGCTTGTCATACCAAGAGTAACCCGTGGGAATCCTTGATCGTAGAAAGAAAGTGTTGAGGAACCAGTCTATTCCCTTGATTCGCGTGGCATGGAAGCATGGCGCGCCAGGAGAATCAACTTGGGAGCACGAGGACGACATGCGCAAGCATTTTTCGAACCTATTCGCAGACCAAGGTATGAAATTACTTTGTTAATTTATATCTTATATCATCCTTGACTTTCTATCATGGCTTAGTTTTAATTTCGAGGACAAAATTTTTATAAGTTGGGTAGAATGTAAAACCCCTAATTCAAAAAATTATATTAATCTTTTTAAATTAATTATTTAATTAATTTTAGTAATTATTAGCTAATTAGGAGAAATAGAATTTATTTAATTTTTATTTAGGTGTTTGTGCATTTAGGGGATTTATGGAGCAATTATAAATTTTTTCTAACTTATTCCATGTAGGAGACCCTTTGGACAGCTGAGTAGATTTATTGTATGCACTAAAATAATTTTTAGAATTATATATATATATATATATATATATATGGTTTTTTAAATAGAAATTAGAAATAAAAAAGAAATAGAAAGAATGAATGAAAAAGAGAAAGAAAAAGAAAAGAATTCCTTAATGGACTTAAACCTACCCAATAGCCCCTAAGCCCTACCCTAACCCGCTTAGCTACCCGGCCGCTTAAGCAAAATCAGCAGCAGTGGCAGGAAGGATCTTCCCCCGCGCGCAAGTATAACCCCCCGCTACATAAGTATATATATATATATATATATATATATATATATATATATATATATATATATATATATATATATATATATCATACGATCACCATACAACCCTAACCCTAAACTTATCATCCCAAACCCGAGCCCGTATACTCCAGCCAGACCACCGACCAGAGCCGCCGAGCAGACCGCCACCCGCCGCGTCGCCGCCACGCGCAAAACCCCGCGACAGCAAATATACAGCAGCAACTTACCTGTGTTCACGCTCCGTTTTTCATGCCCCCGCTCGACCAAACTCGACCCCATCTTCACTGGTACATTCACGACTTAACTCCCTTCCATATCGGTATGTTAGTTGATCTCGAACAACGCGTAAACCTAGGCAAAAACAACGACCAAGTTGGCAAAAAATGATAACTTTTGGGATCGCAGAAAACTGCGGTAACTACCTATGTTCACCGATTCGTATCTTCCACCACAGAGATCCGAATTTGATTTTTTTTTTTGGTATGCGAAGACCACCTGACCTAGTTTATTTCCCGTCGAATACAATAATTTATTAACTATTGTATGTTAAACTAAATTAGATAAAAAATCCTGAAAACCTACTTTTTCTTATTTCCAGAAATTTTGATACGGAGCGCGTCCCGCCAAACGGGACCGCCCCGTCGTATACCAAGTGTAACAAAAGATGTGCACAGTATTCCCAGATGTGTGGGCTTTCATGGAAACTGATTTGGACGCGTGTGCGTGTCGTAATCAACCCGTATCCGCAAAAATTCTCCGTATCGCAACTTTTGTAAAATTCTGCGCCATTTAGTGCACGCTCGTCAGTAAGCGGCGAAACTTACGCCACTGGACTCGTGGTATCGTGTTGGTCCTGTGATCCAATTTTTACGCAATTCTGAGACAGTTGACCAAGTCGCTAATTGGCGGGCCCACAGTTGACTTTTTGGGTGAAATTATGTTCGGCTCACCGGATTTCATATTTGGACATACCGTTGAGTTCGTACTGACTTTTAGAGTTCGTTTGACCTATAATTTGTCCCATTTAGAGACCGTTACTCCTGACACGCTTTTTGGTACAAAGTGGGCCACATGTGGACCCCACTTTGACCCAAAATTATCGTTTTGCCCCTGTGTCCAAATTGGACGAAAGGGTAGTGATTTCTAGCTATCTCGCTGATTTTGGAAATGTGGTGAAGTCTATTCAACACCCGGAGACGTTTGTTCGGAGCCATTAGTTTCTAATTCCGTGTCCTTGACATTGGGACGCTTACACTATACATATTTCTTGCCAGACAAGTATACCTTGTCATTGTACTTTATTTACATTCTATATGATGCATGCATATTTTATTTCTGCTTTTTTTAGTTCATTTATTTTAACTGTTATATAAACTGCGCGTCCAAGGAAACTTGGGTGCAACGACGGTATCGTCGTATTATGTTTTTATTTATGTATATGCATTGGACCTACTTTATGAGACCACCCCATTATTGTGAGGTATTTTATGTTTTATTGGCCATGACACTATTCTTATACGAGTGCGAGTCACATGTAGGACACGGACTTACGTACTCGGCTGGCCACTGGTACGTATAGGTCGTACGTCGGATAGGGATAACTGCCGATAGAAACTTTGCATGCTAGTAGACCTGGCAGTTATTAGAGGTATTATCGTATCATGGATGTGACATACTTAGAGCATGGGGTGGGGAGAACAACAAGTAAGACGTTTGGGCTCCTTTGCACTTTCCTTTGTTCGCCCGGACGCTCCGCCGGAGCGACAGGTGGTGATGACCACTATATATTATATATTATCAGGCGGCCTTTGGCGTTCAAAAGACGACATGCTTTTTAGGCCCCTGGATCTCCAAGAGAACCATGCCAATCCCATTTTGGCCAGATAGCCCACGTGTTGGAAAGTTATTCTTAAACTGCATTCACTTAGATGGTTAGGCGACCCATTGGATATTTATTTTCAATACTTTATTGGCATGTTATTATGTATCTTGTTACGTCCCTCTGAGGACCTGGTCCCTTTCCAGATATAGACGAGCAGGAGTATCCGCAGGAGTATGGACCTGGACCTGACGCTACTTATCACACTGAGGAGGTCTTACCTTCGGAGTATCTTTGATCCATTTCAGCTATTAGAGATTCTGTTGTTATTCTTTTAGAGACATTTATTCTTATATTAGAGTTGACACTCTTCTCTCTTTTAGCAGTTTAGTATAGTCGATTTGCAGTGGATTTGTTTCCATCCGACTATCATACTTTGATACTTCATCCTTGATATTCAGTTATTTATTTCCTTATTTCTTTATTTATGATGTGGATGAGATATAGATTGCGTGTGACTTGTTGAGATAATATATTACCATTGGTGTATTGGATATTCATGTACAACGTATATGTGTATATGGTTTCCATATATTGGAGTTCGTATACATACGGCTGATGTCACGCCCCAATCTCCTGCAAGCTCAATAGTCTCCGCTGAACGTGAATCACCACGTTACAGCTCTCCCGTAGGACAATCATTCTCATCGAGACGTGATGCCGTACGAGCCTGGAGTTGCGCTCGTACAAGGCGATATTGTCAAACACCAAAGTTATCATCGAAACGACCAAGTTGCAGCGAAAGTCAAGTATTGTGTACCAAGCACACATCAGAGTAAAATGCAGCGAAGCTCTCGAAAGGGTCCAAATGAAATGCCACAAAGGCGATTGCCTCAAAGGCGATGAAATACTCTTGCTCTTTCTCTAGCCCACAAAGGTACTTACAGTTCATACATCATGTCCCGTATATCCAAGCAGCGCCACTACACCTGCGTACATGAAATAATGCCCACAAACGTGGGTCAGTACACAGTCGTACTGGTGAGCGGGGTAACCGACTTGTCTAAGCCGACACTAAGTAAAATAGTGAATGCAAACAGTTATGTGGTAATCTTTCTAGTTGAATCCTAGATTCGTTTCATGGCATAGGGATGCCATGTTAAGGAAAGCTGTAAAGCAGTTTAAGCATGCAAGCATTCAACTCAATCCAATCGACAAGCAATAAATAACCAACCCGAAGGATTCTAGCATGCAAACCATCCTACTCAAAGCCCAAGCAACACGAGAAACCATCGAACCATCAACCAAGCCTCAATATCCATCCTCAACCAAAACTTACAATCTGATCTCAATATGCACACTCTTGCCGAGGCAATGTGGCCGCGCCTACACGAAGCACAAACCAACCAAAGAAAAGCAAGCCAACACTTATCTATATGAAGTCACTGGCCAAGCCATAAAGGACATTGATCGGACTAATCAATAGGCAGTTCTACCCGATCCAGCAATGGGCAACTATCCCCCTCTGGTTCGTATCGAACTACCGATACCGCGCCCAAGACACGTTACCCTTGTCTCCTCCATGGCCGAACGGTCCCGGTGTCACGCCCCGGTCCCGCAGGGTCGTTCATCCTCGCTTTGGTCCCTACGGAACCGATCGTCCTCGCTCGGACGTGATGCCGTGCAAGCCTAAAGTGCGCTTGCACAAGGCCAAAGCTTTGAACAAGGGCAAGTAAGCTATTCAATATCTGAAGCAGCGGCACACATATTGCAGAAAAGTAAAGAACACAATGGCACATGAAAATAGGCTCTTTTATTGATATTCAAAAGTGTTACAAGCGGCGCAAGGCCGAGGTTACAGATCTCTCAAGCACTATTCTCTCGATTACAATGACACCGTTCCATACATTATATTCCTCTATACAAAAGCAGCTCAAAGCAATCTCGATACGGCTCAGGGCATCGACTCCAGATTTTCGGTTCCTTGGGATGAGGCACGACTATCGCTTTCTCGCACGAAAATGCACTTGAGAACAAGCAAACTGTTGGTGGGTCAGTACTTTATACAAGTACTGGTGAGATAAAATAACTGAACAGAAGCTACACCCCCTGAAATCCACACTAAGTAATCATGTGGCAAAATATTGCATTACTAGTGATCTTGCTACTTTTACCTAAGTTTATTTCATGCAGCTCAGAACTATAGTCAGATTACATCTTTTTGAAAACACGAGTTGGAAACCAGTTTTGCATATTCGATACTCAAGCATTCAAGCAACTATAAGGGGGCAGTGTTTTCATCGTGCAGTGCGCAGCATGTAATGTGCATCGAGACTAACTCTTTGGGGCAAAGTTATCTAGCAGACTGATCATATCGAATTAAGGCAAACATATCAAGTAGACTGTCATTACTCAAGCAATCAAGGCAACACATCTATATGATTTCGGTCCCCGAGAAACTCAAGATTGGCAGCGGTAATCCAGCTAATCCAATGACTCACATACTGGTACTATTAGCAGCTGTGACCAAGGTTCAGCTCTGCACTAATAGCCATTGTCCAACCGATGCAGATGAAATGAAGCTCTATCAGATAAATCACGATGCATACTGAATGAACAAGCAGGCTATATATATAAACTTATATCATTTCTCTTACCCACGGCCGAACGGTTATCCCTGCAGCAGACACACAAGTTAGCAACAATTTGCATAACATAATGTATACAGTTCTCTAGTTTCCTGTTCGTCCCTGCATCAAACAGTTAGGTATGCAAGAAGGCTAGCCTAGCATGCGCCCTAACTACATGATGGTCCCCTCAATAGGATTAGCAGTTGGGACGTACAAGCCCATCCCACTAATAGACGGGTCTACCCTCCCGTAAGTAAGGTGTGTTAAGCCTCAGGGTATCTAGATCTCTCCTAGGCCGAACGATCCCAGTGCCCCAGGAACGTCCGAGAGATGACCTTGTGCACAAGTTGTCCCGACCAAATGCAATGCAAGCTCCTATCAGTACAAGATTATGCACATAATCCAGAACAAGCAAGCAAACACATCGATCAAGTCCAGATAGCCGAAGCCACTCTCTTAATGCACATTGCCTAATAGCCACACACACCCCCGTAAGTAAGGTGTGTTAAGCCTCAGGGTGGACTATTAGTCTAGATCACAAGTTTACGCCATTCACCAAGTTCCATCTTATGACAAGCAATCAATGAAGCATGTTCAAGCAAAGCTAACTCATTAAACAAGTAACAAGCAAGAACAGTTCTTATAACTCTAGCATGCAAATTCTATCTCTTGTGGACAAGCATTCAAGTATTCCAGTCTAGCATATGATATCAAGAATAAGTGCAAGCAATCCTCTTTACTCTTGTTATTAGCATGGCAAGGTTCTATCTCATTTTCGACAAGCATTTCCAGTTCTCTTATTAGGCAAGCAAGCAGATTCATTTTAATGACAATCTATGTGAGTTCTCTTATTAGCATACTGAGTCGGTTCTATCATTCTTCTTATGAAACAATCTTCTTTAGCAACAAGCATTCAAAAACTCAGATTCATTATTAAGTCGTGCAAGAATCAGAGAATGTAGTTCTGCCCACCCACATTGATTAATCGGTCGGGAACCCTCCGAAAAGACTTCCGTTCGAGCAAGCAAGGCGATCTCACTTGTACATAGTGCCTACGCGGAGCGGGGCACTACATACTTACCCACCAATAAAGAGTTTCGTCCTCGAAACTCAAGGAGAAACTCACGAAAACACAGAGTAGCGATAGTCTTCATCCCTCACCTTCCTTAATCAAAACTCAGCAAATCCAGAAATCACAAATCACATCACAAGCAATGAAAATAAATCCAGAAAACTTTTGCGCGCATCTTTGAGAATATCTATGGACTTATTGTATGGAATGTTTATTTCAATACAATCACAACTCAGAGTCGGAGGCAACGGAATGGGCAAAGAATCGAGTCGCTCTGATACCATTATGTCACGTCCCGGTCCCGCAGGATCGTTCGTCCTCGCTTTGGTCCCTACGGAACCGATCGTTCTCGCTCGGGCGTGATGCCGTGCAAGCCTAAAGTGCGCTTGCACAAGGCCAAAGCTTTGAACAAGGGCAAGTAAGCTATTCAATATCTGAAGTAGCGGCACACATATTGCAGAAAAGTATAGAACACAATGGCACATGAAAATAGGCTCTTTTATTGATATTCAGAAGTGTTACAAGCGGCGTAAGGCCGAGGTTACAGATCGCTCAAGCACTCTTCTCTCGATTACAATGACACCGTTCCATACATTATATCCCTCTATACAAAAGCAGCTCAAAGCAATCTCGATACGGCTCAGGGCATCGACTCCAGATTTCCGGTTTCTTGGGATGAGGCACGGCTATCGCTTTCTCGCACGAACAGGCACCTGAGAACAAGCAAACTGTTGGTGGGTCAGCACTTTATACAAGTACTGGTGAGATAAAACAACTGAACAGAAGCTACACCCCCTGAAACCCACACTAATTAATCATATGGCAAAATATTACATTACTAGTGATCTTGCTACTTTTACCTAAGTTTATTTCATGCAGCTCAGAACTATAGTCAGATTACATCTTTTTGAAAACACGAGTTGGAAACCAGTTTTGCATATTCGATACTCAAGCATTCAAGCAACTATAAGGGGGCAATGTTTTCATCGTGCAGTGCGCAGCATGTAATGTGCATTGAGACTAACTCTTTGGGGCAAAGTTATCTAGCAGACTGATCATATCGAATTAAGGCAAACATATCAAGTAGATTGTCATTACTCAAGCAATCAAGGCAACACATCTATATGATTTCGGTCCCCGAGAAACTCAAGATTGGCAGCGGTAATCCAGCTAATCCAATGACTCACATACTGGTACTATTAGCAGCTGTGACCAAGGTTCAGCTCTGCACTAATAGCCATTGTCCACCCGATGCAGATGAAATGAAGCTCTATCAGATAAATCACGATGCATACTGAATGAACAAGCAGGCTATATATATAAACTTATATCATTTCTCTTACCCACGGCCGAACGGTTATCCCTGCAACAGACACACAAGTTAGCAACAATTTGCATAACATAATGTATACAGTTCTCTAGTTTCCTGTTTGTCCCTGCATCAAATAGTTAGGTATGCAAGAAGGCTAGCCTAGCATGCGCCCTAACTACATGATGGTCCCCTCAACGGAATTAGCAGTTGGGACGTACAAGCCCATCCCACTAATAGACGGGTCTACCCTCCCGAAAGTAAGGTGTGTTAAGCCTCAGGGTATCTAGATCTCTCCTAGGCCGAACGATCCCAGTGCCCCAGGAACGCCCGAGAGATGACCTTGTGCACAAGTTGTCTTGACCAAATGCAATGCAAGCTCCTATCAATACAAGATTATGCACATGATCCAGAACAAGCAAGCAAACACATCGATCAAGTCCAGATAGCCGAAGCTCACTCTCTTAATGCACATTGCCTAATAGCCACACCCCCCCCGTAAGTAAGGTGTGTTAAGCCTCAGGGTGGACTATTAGTCTAGATCACAAGTTCACGCCATTCACCAAGTTCCATCTCATGACAAGCAATCAATGAAGCATGTTCAAGCAAAGCTAACTCATTAAACAAGTAACAAGCAAGAACAGTTCTTATAACTCTAGCATGCAAATTCTATCTCTTGTGGACAAGCATTCAAGTATTCCAGTCTAGCATACGATATCAAGAATAAGTGCAAGCAATCCTCTTTACTCTTGTTATTAGCATGGCAAGGTTCTATCTCATTTTCGACAAGCATTTCCAGTTCTCTTATTAGGCAAGCAAGCAGATTCATTTTAATGACAAGCTATGTGAGTTCTCTTATTAGCATACTGAGTCGGTTCTATCATTCTTCTTATGAAACAATCTTCTTTAGCAACAAGCATTCAAAAACTCAGATTCATTATTAAGTCGTGCAAGAATTAGAGAATGCAGTTCTGCCCACTCACATTGATTAATCGGTTAGGAACCCTCCGAGAAGACTTTCGTTCTAGCAAGCAAGGCGATCTCACTCGTACATAGTGCCTACACGGAGCGGGGCACTACACCCGGTGCCCCGGAGCCTCTCCCGTTCGAGGAAACAAAACCTTGTGCAACACAGGTTGTCCGTGACATGCAGACACCAAGTAGATATGACGAGAGGATCGAACATTCTCGCCCCACCAAGCGATCCTAGACTCATTCAACCAAATATCCAACCAAAATATCCATAACCATTCTTCCAACATATAGCCCAAGGCACCAAATCTCAAGTTATCCCCATAGGCACTATGTCGCTTCTCAACACAGTATTCCAATTGGTGCAACACCCCACGCTGAGAACAATCCTGTGGCACAATGCCCCAACAGTGGCACAATGCCCTCGCCGATGCAGTTGTTCGGTTTTAAACCATAACCGCTCGCTTTGCAAGACAAAGCGTCCAAGTGATACTCGTGCACGGATGCACGCTCGCTCGCCCAAATTCTCGATATTCCCAATGCCTCAATATTTTATTCCAATTGTCCAAGCATAATCCCAATCATTCCTACAACTTTCCCAAATATAATCTAACTCTTGCTCCAACTATCCTGCACGAAAACCAACACAAGCCACAAATATATCCAAGCAAACAACGTACACTCTATGCACGCCTCAGTGTAGTGATTCTCAAATTCTAGTCCAAGTGTTCAAGCCTATTACATGTGTTCCATATTATTAGACATGAAGGAGTAGAGGAGAAGGGACAGAGCCCACTCTCAATGTTTGATTCCGTTAAGCATCATGTCCTGCCGATACGGTCGATTCCTTGAACCCGTGGTCCGAAGCAAAGCACGATCTACTCAACTGGTATGACCGTACGAGCAGGCCATGCTCTCCAAATCATCTGACCGATCAGACTAAGGAAGACGGCATTATCGCTCTAATCCAGCTATCTCAGTACTGCTCTGAACGAACACCTGATTTCCATTGAACTACGCTAGCCATTGCACATGAAACCAACTCAATCAATACTTCTTCCCAAAATCCAACAAATCAAATGTAACCAGCAATTGTTTTATTCGATCCGACTCAGCGTAACGTACCGTGCGGTTGTGGGACGTTACATAATATACCACTTAGAAATTTGGTTCATCCATGAACCGTGCTGGTACTCATTCCTATCACATGTCGCTTGTCCAATTCATAACTCTGCTCTATGCAACTCTCATACTCACGATCCTGACTCAGCATCCCGCTCTGCTGAACGCTCATACAAATTCTATATTCCCACACCCTCCTTGCAGCTCAATACGAATTCCTCGTATCGCTTAATTTTGGATCGTACACATATTTAAGGCGTCCATAAAATACATGCATTTCAGCCGAGCTTTGCAATAGCGAATTTGGACAAGTTACAAGGGTATCTTTATGTCCGATGCATCTATTTGCTTTTCTTCCAATTGAGCCAATCCTGATTTTCATTCCAACATATTCGCTTGAGCACTATTCTCAAATATGATAATTTTCCACCGACTCAATCAGTTCGTGTTCCAACTCAATCCATCCAACTATTTCTGAATCCACACTAGAAACATCTCCAAATATATCTCATGCATCAAACGATCATCTCAACTGATACTACCCCAACTAGGCGACTTACCCAAATATCAAACTTTGCTTTTAGATCATCTCAGCCAAACACCTATTCCTTAATCTCAATTCCTCACTGGGTGAACATCTATATTAAGGTTCATGTGATCCACAAAGATCTCGCCGCCACGCCAAAGGGATAGTGTCGCCACGATTTCAATGTGGACACACTCGCCACAATTCCTAGGTTGCGCATGGAATAGTTCTTCGTGCTGCTTCCACTGCCTAAAAGCACATGATATCCCGTTTGCCTTCAGAACGAGCACACTTCCCAGACTAAGTTCCGATGCATCTTGTAAATCTGAGGCACATATGTCCCTTCCAGTATTCGTAAAGATTTGATCTGAACGAGACGCTTCTTTAACTTCACGAGCTAGTTTCACAGTCGTCAATTCATATGAATGCTATTTCCTTTCGGGACACGATGAGTCAGAGGCGATGCCATCTACAAAAAAATCTGCGACTCTGAATCTCATCAGTTGACTTAGGCCATTTCCACCATCACTCCGGTCTTCCGGTTGCTTCATCAGCTGAAGGCTATCCCAAGGGTCTCTCAAATCCAATACTCAGTCATATCTCCAAATATTCATCGCTCATATCCACCCTCGACGCATTTCCAAATACGCCGCCACAAGGATCGTTCTATGGGTCTACAATATTCATCTCTGATCTGGCGGTCAAGTCGCTAGGGTCAGTTGTCCCGAAGCTACGCTCGATAATTATAAGTCATCATGATGGACAATTATTATGAACCATGCTATATCTCATCTGCAAATCCGAGCCATAATCCAACCATTCCATCCGAGCGAACTTTCGAATCCGAGCACTTCATGCACTACCTTTGATGATCTGTCAACCAAATACCGCTTAACCACCTAGAGTCTTGCTATCTATCCAAGCCACAAACCGAGAACTGTGATCATTGAAACCGTATTTCCATTAATCCGTCGTTCTTCCCTGAATCCATCAAATTTCCGAATTGCCATGTTCGTCTACTCACACTACCAATTGCAACGATTCTCGAAACTCAAGACTTGTTCAAATTCTTATCCGTTTGTAGTATTTCACAATGCACGTCCAACTTGCCCAAATAGTACAGTGATTTGCTCTGACGTTGCTCCCACGTTTAGCTATCTTCAAAAGTCTTTCCGCCACAATCTTTGCCTTCAGTTATTGCCTCAATCCGTTCACGTCTTCCGGAGAATCCGTCTACCATCGTTGCACCATTTTACCTAAAATTTTACTTCCGCTAAACCTGAGTCGACTTCTCGAGCAGCAATATCCAAAATCCTTCAAGTCCATTTAAATCCATCGTATTGTCCCTCCAAGTCAGATCGTGTTTTATTACTCAATTAACAGCTCAAATGTGTTACCCAAAATTGTAGTCCGTGCTCGCTATCTTTCGAATCACCCATCGCTCCGCTCAAGCTTATTCCAATTGTTTGTTCCTTATGCTCAACTCTCTCTTTGCATCCAATTGAATGTTCTAATGAATTCCCAAATTGTGCAAGCGAACTCTGGTATTCAGCTTTTTATCTGATCGATCTCAACTTGTTTCCAATTCTTGGTCTGCCTCAATCCTTCAAATTCCAAACACTCTTTCCATCCGTTTATTCCGATCTTGCTCATCTCTCAAGTTCAACGATACTTCCATTTGCACAAGTCCGTTCTTGATTGCTCAACTCAATATTCGCTTGCTCCATTTTTTATTCCTTCCAACTCAACCGATGTGCACCAACCAACTTATATTTCTGTTATCCGAATTCGTTCAGGCAATTTCCATTGATGTCTATCCAAAATATTTCAATGCCTTCTCACTATGTGGTATAGCATATACCACTCCAAATCAAGCCGCTACTCGCATCATGATCCCTTGCACTGATCCAAGATCCGCTCGAACTATCCCTTATGCATGATCCTGCCATCCCCAACTCAAGTCTGACACTAGACTCACCCAATGCTTTAACCATCCAACCCTTTCCATCAATCTCGCTATACAACTTGTGCTATGTTCCATTCTCAATATTTTTAGCTATTCTCAACACAGTCTGATACTTTCGCAACACGAGCAACCCGTGCAACGATCTCTTCCAAGTAGTCTAACCCAATACCCAACTGTTCCTTATATTTGTTGTACGAGCAACTCGTGCAATATTATCTTGATATTTCCAAGCCAAACTCAAACCTGGCTCTGATACCAATATGTCACGCCCCAATCTCCCGCAAGCTCAATAGTCCCCGCTGAACATGAATTACCATGTTACAGCTCTCCTGCAGGACAATCGTTCTCATCGGGATGTGATGCCGTACGAGCCTGGAGTTGCGCTCGTACAAGGCGATGTTGTCAAACACCAAAGTTATCATCGAAACGACCAAGTTACAGCAAAAGTCAAGTATTGTGTACCAAGCACACATAAGAGTAAACGCAGGGAAGCTCTCGATAGGGTGCAAATGAAATGCCACAAAGGCGATTGCCTCAAAGGCGATGAAATACTCTTGCTCTTTCTCTAGCCCACAAAGGTACTTACAGTTCATACATCATGTTCCGTATATCCAAGCAGCACCACTACACCTGCGTACCTGAAATAATGCCAACAAACGTGGGTCAGTACACAGCCGTACTGGTGATCGGGGTAACCCACTCGTCTAAGACGACACTAAGTAAAATAGTGAATGCAAACAGTTATAAGGTGATATTTCTAGTTGAATCCTAAATTCGTTTCATGGCATAGGGATGACATGTTAAGGAAAGCTGTAAAGCAGTTTAGGCATGCAAGCATTCAACTCAATCCAATCGACAAGCAATAAATAACCAAGCCGAAGGATTCTAGCATGCAAACTATCCTACTCAAAGCCCAAGCAACACGAGAAACCATAGAACCATCAACCAAGCCTCAATATCCATCCTCAACCAAAACTTACAATCCAATCTCAATATGCACACTCTTGCTGAGGCAAGGTGGCCGCGCCTACATGAAGCACAAACCAACCAAAGAAAAGCAAGCCAACACTTATCTATATGAAGTCACTGGCCAAGCCATAAAGGACATTGATCGGACTAATCAATAGGCAGTTCTACCCAATCCAACAATGGGAAGCTATCCCCCTCTGGTTCGTATCGAACTACCGACACCGCGCCCAAGACGCGTTACCCTTGTCTCCTCCATGGCCGAACGGTCCCGGTGCCCCGGAACCTCTCCCGTTCAAGGAAACGAAATCCTATGCAACATAGGTTGTCAATGACATGCAGACACCAAGTAGGTATGACGAGAGGATCGAACATTCTCGTCCCACCAAGCGATCCTAGACTCATTCAACCAAATATCCAACCAAAATATCCAAAACCATTCTTCCAACATATAGCCCAAGGCACCAAATCTCAAGTTATCCCCATAGGCACTATGCCGCTTCTCAACACAGTGTTCCAATTGGTGCAACACCCCACGCTCAGAACAATCCCGTGGAACAATGCCCCAATAGTGGCACAATGCCCTTGCCGATGCAGTTGTTCGGTTTCGAACCACAACCGCTCGTTTTGCAAGACAAAGCGCCCAAGTGATACTCGTGCACGGATGCACGCTCGCTCGTCCGAATTCTCGATATTTCTAATGCCTCAATGTTTCATTCCAACTGTCCAAGCATAATCCTAATCATTCCTCCAACTGCCCCAAATGTAATCCAACTCTAGCTCCAACTATCCTGCGCAAAAACCAACACAAGCCAAAAATCTATCCAAGCAAACGACGTATACTCTATGCACGCCTCAGTGTAGTGATTCTCAAATTCCAGTCCAAGTGTTCAAGCCTATTACGTTTGTTCCATATTATTAGACATGAAGGAGTAGAGGAGAAGGGACAGAGCCCACTCACAATGTTTGATTCCGTTAAGCATCATGTCCTGCCGATACGACCGATTTCTTGAACCCGTGGTCCGAAGCAAAGCGCGATCTACTCAACTGGTATGACCGTGCGAGCATGCCGTGCTCTCCAAATCATCTAACCGATCGGACTAAGGAAGACGGCATTATCGCTCCAATTCAGCTATCTCAGTACTGCTCCGAACGAACTCCTGATTTCCATCGAACTCCGCTAGCCATCTGTACATGAAACCAACTCAATCAATACTTCTTACCAAAATCCAATAAATCAAATATAACCAGCTATTGTTTTATTCAATCCGACTCAGCGTAACGCACAGTGCGGTTGCGGGACGTTACAGCTGACGTGTTACGTATTCCTAGTCCTACGTATTTTGGGACTGGGGCATGACAGACTCAACTTTACCTCATGACAATATTGCAATCCAAGCACATAATGAATGCTTGCGTGGAGTCTTTGTTGTCCAATCAAGGTAGCGTGGAGTTTGGGATTCAATTCAAATAGAGATGAGTAAATTGGGAGTCCTAATCCGAAAGTAGAAGTTGATCAAGCCGTCTTCAAGACATATATTCCAAGATGCAAGGCAAGTGTCCAACCAAGCTAGTTGGTAAGAAGACATACAAGGCCAAGCAAGATGGGACAAGCCCACTCGCCTAAACCTGAGATGTTGGCTATCAGTACGCCTACTTTGTTCTGGTGAGCGGGACGAGCCCACTCGCCTAAACCGACGCTACTTATTAAATGGACGCATGCATTGAATATTATCTTCTATCAAGAACTAGAGTGAATTTGTAGTTTATATCATAGGCATATTTGAAAGCAGTAAGTTGAATATATAACGCACGCATCAGTGATAACTTATTCACCCGACGCGCGCGTCCCTGCATTGAAACATAGAATACTTAACGCATGTACAAGACAATACATTAGCATGAGTACTATCTTATATGCGATCATTGGTGATATTGAAGGCACCATGATGGACTATTTTAAGGCATTTTGGTGATAGTCTCTCAGTCGAGTTACGAGCTCTCTGGAGGTACCGCAATGTCCCGCGCCTTAGCACGTTCCATTATTTACCCCTAGGTCGATTCGATTCCGGTGCCCCGGATACCGTTTCAAGAAAACTTTAACCTTGTGCACAAGTTGTCCATGACCATGCAAATGTTTGAGCAGTTTATCTATGATGTATATGCATGACACGAAGCAGATTTTGAGTAGTAATATTTATGAACTCATGCACTGATTCAAACTTTCCTCCAAGCCGTATGTTCTGATTTGGTAAATCCGTAGGCACCAAACACTCCGAGGCACCTGGCCACAAATCGATGATTCTAGTATCGCATTTCTTTTAATAGTTTCGTGGTTCGAACCACAACTATCAACTCAGCGTAAGAAGCTTAAGTTATAGACTGCGCGCATATATGCGCTCGACGATTTACAATTATCCCATGTTCCATTCCTTAGTGGTAAGCATGTATTGTGGCTAACATTTATATATTTACATTCAACCGGACAACGTTGATATGAACGTATTTGAGGCAAAGTATGTGTTTATGCGACCGAGTAGAGAAGAAGGGACCGAACCACCCACCGATTAGAGAATATGCCAAGGAAGGAGACTCGCTTTGCTAAGATCAAACGTCAACTACGCGCGTTCCTGCAATGGCACCAGCATCGTGTTAGAATCATTCTCAATCCGTCCTAGCGAATTTCTTAGAAAACGAAAGCAGACAACGACACGAAAATACTTCATCCAAAACCTCGCAACGAAAACGTTCAAGAAAAGCAACAGCCGACTGGTCCCGTCGAAGGGACTCTTATATGTAGCTCACTCGTTGAGACGCAGTCCGCTTGCATCTAGGACTTATTCCAACATAAGCCAAACCATGAGTTGGAATGATTATCTTTTATTCGACCGTCACGATTCAATGCCGAAAGGGTCATTTTTATATTAAGTTCAGATTTTGAGTCAAACTAGCCACAGGCCTTTACGTAGTTTGTCGCCCGGTCGGATCGGGGATGGGGCACTACAAGGAGCACCCGAGGACATGAGTGGGTTTCTTCTTCATCTCCCACTTGATCTTGTACATTATACTTTTAAGGCGTTTAGCCACCGAGCACATGTTTAGCTCATGTTTTGGAACTTGATATCCTGCCTGAGGTCCTACATGTAAAATATATTGTAGACTATAACTAGAGCTGATCATATAATATTGTATTCTTGCTAGTTCTTCATTTTGTGCAACTAGCTTCATGATCATCCATGTATGTATAGTTTGGGACATCTTACTATTATATGTTTGGTGATCATACATCTTGTAACTTGCCTGCTTGAGATTGAGACAACTAGGATCCTTGACCCAAGAATGACTGTTGGATTGTAGAGTAAACCCTCACATGTCTTAGACAGTCGTGGCCGTATCTCGAGGTATGGAGTACTCTGGTATACATAGATGGTTTTGTCTGTCCCCGCTCTCCAGTATTCTGGTTCTGGAACGTGACAGTAGTACCCGAAGCACTGGGGTGATCCAGTAGCCGGGTCTTCAAAGACTGACAGATCGATCCAAAATTAAGAATCCTCTTTTGTGTCTGCTCTCTGAAGTTTAAACCACTACGATAATCAGTTTTCCATTAATTGAGTAAACCGCGTCACGCCACTCGAGTGAGATATGCCAATTGCGAGCTATAGCAGATGTTTTCGATCTTGAATTTCATTTCACTCCCTTATTTTCTGATAAGGAAAGACCTAAAACCGTACCGTCTCAGCTTACTATTTACTCCAAAGCCCTATCCTAGTTTCGAATGACGTCCCGACATTAAGTAAAGATAGACCATTTCAAAGGCTGTATTCTGTCCAAAAGAAAGGAATTTCATCGCCTTTACCTCTTCACGTGAACAAGCTATTCTGTGCACGTGGATAATTCTTTTTGATACGTGCAATCCAAATTTTTTATAAATTCTTAAGGAATGGTACCTACAAGATAGTTAAAAATATTCTTAATTTTTATTAATTAATAAAGAATATATAAACAGCTTATACAGCTTATTTTTGAACCGGCAGCAACTATAGTAGTTGAGATTTAACTTAGATGGCAATAAGACAAATCTGCATCCACAATTACTTTGGTTATGTTTAGATCAACCGTTATAAAATGCCACCAGATCTGGTGGTAATATCCCGCCGGTCCATTCCCTATTTAAAACCTCATCTCCTACTTATCCACACAGAAACCCCAACAAGAGCGCGAGCACGAGAGAGAGAGAGTCGAAAATGGCCATGTCGACTTCAGCTTCGTCGCTCCTCCTCTCCCCAAACCCTAGGGTTTACTCCTCCAGGAACCCGTCCCCGACGGCCTCCCTATGGTCGCTCCCCCACACCCTAGCCGTCCCGAGGAGCTTCGGCGGCTCGAGAGCGACGACGAGCTTCTACCCCCGGCCGATGGTCGCGTCCCCCGGATCCTCCCGGAAGCGCTTCGTCGTGAACGCGGTGAGTGATGTTTGAGATCTCTGCATTATTGTTGAGATGTAGTGTTTTTTTGGGGGTTTGACCTAATTGTGTAGTTGGGATTTAGTGTTGTTTGTGATGCATTGTCAATTCGTTGATTGATCAGCTGAGCGAGTTGCCGTTGGTTGGGAACGTAGCACCGGATTTTGAGGCCGAAGCCGTTTTCGACCAGGAGTTCATCAAGGTAAACGCCTATGGGTTGTGATTTTTTTTATATTAATTATTTTGTCTTTAGAGTGTACTGAGTCCGACACTGTGATGCGGATGCCAAAATAGACATCTTATCTACGATTATTTAACTAAATATATTATATATTGGGGTAGGATTGTTAACTATAAATGTGGAAGAATCATGGATTTATGTGACTTGGTAATACAATAAATATTTCTTGTAGTCCCCTACCCTCCCCTCTTTTTTGAGTTGAGGCCAGGGCTACCTCCCCAATAACCCACACCGGCCCCAACAGCTGGGCCATCCCTTGGTGGCAATCATTCTTGTAGTTGGTATCCTTCTTTCTTTTAGCTAGTTATGAAATAATAACAACATAAAGGACGCGGAAGGCTGGTCTTAAAGAATGTCTTATGTATGGGTACAATTGAGCAGCATGTTCAATCTCGGGTTGTTTATGGCCTGAAATTAACAAGCCGGGTTTGAGCTCGAGCTTGCAGTTGCACTCCATGCTTGAAAGTTTTGTTAGATTTTGAGCTTGACTAGGCTCGTGAGTGACTTGTCTCTGTCTAACTAGCCGTTTTCAATCAAATCCGGGAAACTGCATTGGAAAGCTGTCAGGAGAATATTGAGACACCTGAAAGGACTGGGAATTACTCCTTGTGTTACCGACGAGGAGATTTGTGCATAGTTGGTTGAACGCTCGTTTGGGAGGAGATTTAGATGAACACAAATCAACTTCAGGATATGATCTTGCTCAACAATGGCGCCATCTCATGGATGAGCAAGAAACAAACAAACATGCACAGCATTATCAACTATGGAAACTGAGTTTCTAGCATGCTCGGCTGCAGTACAAGAAGTGATATGGTTCAAGAGATTTTTGATAAACTTAGGAGTTGTCATTTATACTGAAAGACCATCTAACATTAATTGCGATAGCCAGACAGCTCTTGCTCACGCAAAGAACACCAAGAACTATGGCAAGACAAAGCACATAGATATAAAGTATAGTTTTGTCAGAGACATTGTGGCGGAAAAGGAAGTGATCGAATGCAAGTACTATGACAAGACAACACATTGATATATAGTTTAGTTTTGTCAAAGACATTGTAGCGGAAAAGGAAGTGATCATGCAGTATATAGCTACACAGTAAATGGTTGCTGATTCCCCACTAAACCTATTCCTAGAGACATATTCTGGTTGCACGTTAAGTCTCTAGGTTTGTGTAGCATATGATGTATCTTTGTCTGTGTATTTGATCATTTCAAACCATACATTGTAGTATTGTTGTTGTTCTTGTTGATATAATGAACCTCCATGTAGCTCATGTATCATGAATTCAACATTATATTTGCATGGGAAAGACAATGTATGAGTGAACTAGTACATGTATTTGGCAACAAAAGGTATGTCACAGGTTCGAGATTGGCTCTCTCACATGAGAAATCGCCTCTAAGACCTAAGTAGTGTGTAGAGATGAGACTACATAGCACACTACTATTTGTGAAGAAAATGATACTAAGCTATTGCATGTCACCTTGATTATGTGTCAATGAGTGTGTTTTTGACAACTTTCAAGATGAGTTATCGTGATTACGTTATCCATTATAAAGAGATCGATATGGATTTCCCACCCATCCATGTAACCTGTGTTAAAGCCAGGTTAAGACTTTATTTACATTGCAAGGACTCAAGTTAGTTGCTTGGTGCAAGTAAAGAAGAATTTGTGCGGTATATCAAAATCAAGACGTGCTCTCTAGGGAGAAATTCCACCGTAGCACATGTTTATACCAGGTGTGCTAATTCGACCAGAAGGGAAGTAGAAGAATGGATCCCTGCTTCTTTATTGTGCTGAGTCCCTTGAAACTATTATGTTTCAACTGCATCCTTAAGACTTCTGACTGTATTATTGAAGCCTTGAGTTAATATTGCTACTTTAGAGTGTCACCTATATACTAAGTATAATTAGGTCTTACGACACGTCTAGGAACATGTCTAGGAAAGCAATTGACTTAAAGGTGGGAACATGTCTAGTAAAGCAATTGACTTAAAGGTGGAAATTCGTAAGTGCAATATGAAGACCAATTGATTTCTGTAGAATATTTGGAGTTTCTTTATTAATTAATATGCTCTTGGCTATATATATATATATATATATATACAATCCTCCAGCTTATATAAAACCTCCTAATACATTATAATATACCAACACTCCTCCTCAAGATGGGCGAAAGATATTCACTAAGCCCATCTTGTCACATCCTCTAATTATATCTACAGAGCTAAGTCCCTTAGTCAGGCTGTCTGCTACCTGATCTTTGGTTGGAATGTGACCTAGCTCTAGTAGTCCACTGTCCAACTTCTCCTTGATGAAGAATCTATCGATCTCGATGTGTTTTGTCACGCCCCAAACTCCCGCAAGCCCAATAGTCCCCGCTGAACGTGAAATCACCACGTTGCAGCTCTCCCGCGGGACGATCGTTCTATTCGGGACGTGATGCCGTACGAGCCTGGAGTTGCGCTCGTACAAGGCGATGTTGTTAAACACGAAAGTTATCATCGAAACAACCAAGTTACAGCGGAAGCCAATTGTGTACCAAGCACACATCAGAGTATACGCAGCGAAGCTCACGATAGGGTCCAAATGAGATGCCCCGAAGGCCACGCCACAAAGGCGATACCACGGAGACGATGAAATAACTCTTGCTCTTTCTCTAGCCCACAAAGGTACTTACAGTTCATACATCTTGTCCCGTATATCCAAGCAGCGCCACTACGCCTGTGTACCTGAAATATTGCCCACAAACGTGGGTCAGTACACAACCGTACTGGTGAGCGGGGTAACCCACTCGTCTAAGCCGACACTAAGTAAGGTAGCGAATGCACACAGTTATATGGTGATCTTTCTAGTTGAATCCTAGATTCTTTTCATGGCATATGGATGACATGTTAAGGAAAGCAGTAAAGCAGTTTAAGCATGCAAGCATTCAATCTCAAACCAAGCGACAAGCAGTTTATATAAAGCCGACCCGTCTAACTCAATGCCATCGTTTGCACGATAACATATCGAACCATCAGTCTCGCCTCAATATCCATCCTCAACCGAAGTATATATTCCCATCTCGAATGCACACTCTTGCCGAGGCAAGGTGGCCGCGCCTACACGATGCACAAACCAACCAAAGAAAAACAAGCCAACTCTTAGTCTATATGAAGTCACTGGCCAAGCCATAAAGGACATATTTCTCCGCCTTAGCGGCGCGCCCTATCAGCCCGGGTAGCAAGCCCCGCTGGAGGTCCCGCTAAGCATCGTGACTAGCACGAATCGATATTTCCCTCCGGATAGAAACGGCTCCAGTGCCCCGGATAAAGACCGTTTCAAGGAAATCAACACCCTGTGCACCCAGGTTGTCCGTGACATGCAAAAAGGTAGGTGAGGCGAGAGGATCGAACATTCTCGCCCCACCAAGCGATCCTAAACTCGCTCAACCGATATCCAACCGAATTATCCATAACCATTCTTCCAACTTATCCTCCCGAAGAGTCCACATCACAAGCCATTCCCATAATTCACATTTCCGCCTCATAGCAATGTATTCCGAAATAGTGCAACACCCATGCTCAAAGCCAACCCATGGCACAATGCCGTTTCTGTGGCACAATGCCCCATTCGGGACACAATGCCCCATCAAGCGGCACAACACCCTCGCCGATGCAGTTGTTCGGTTTCGAACCACAACTGCTCGCTTTGCAAGACAAAGCGACCCAGTGATACTCGTACACGGATGCACGCTCGCTCGCCCGAATTCCCGATATTCTCGATATTCCCATTGCCTCAATTGTATCATTCCAACTTGTATATTTCCAACCGTACAAGCATAATCCCAATGTTTCCAACCGACTGCCTCAAATGAATAATCCCGCTATCGTATCCAACTATCCAACGCGTAAACCATTTCAAGCCACAATCCTACCAAGCCAACGACGCACACTCTATGCACGCCTCAGTGTAGTGCTTCCCGATGTTTCAGCCCAAGTGTACAAGCCATTACGTGTTTTCCATATTATTAGGCATGAAGGAGTAGAGGAGAAGGGAAAGAGCCCACTCACAATGTTTGAATCCGTTAGGCATCCTTTCCTGCCGATACGGCCAATCCCTTGAACCCGTGGTCCGATGCAAGCGCGATCTACTCAACTGGTATGACCGTGCGAGCAGGCCGTGCTCTCAAAATCATCCGACCGATCGGACTAAGGAAGACGGCATTATCGCTTCCATCCAGCTATTCAGTGCTGTTCTGAACGAACACCTGATTTCCATCGAACCCGCTAGCCATCTGCACATTGAAACCAACTCGATTAAATCCTTCTTCCCGAAATCCGACATTTCAAATGTAACCAGCATTTGATTCATTCTATCCGATTCAGCGTAACGCTCCGAGCAGTTGCGGGGCGTTACATAATATACCACTTAGAATCAGGTTCGTCCACGAACCGTGCTGGTACTCATTTCTTACCAGTGTGCCACAATCCAATTCCATTGATCTGCTCTAAGCAACTCACATATTCACGATTCTGACTCCGCATCTCGTTCTGCTGAACGCTCGTACAATTTCCACGAATTCCCACATCCTCCTTGCAGCTCAATACGAATTCTTCGTATCGCTTAGTTTTGGATCGTACATATATTTAAGGCGTCCCTAAAATACATGCATTTCAGCCGAGCTTTGCGATAGCAAATTTGAACAAGTTACAAGGGTATCTTTATGTTCGAGGCGTCCATTTGCTTTGCTCCCAATTGGACCAAATTACGATTTCCATTCCAACACATTCGCTTAGGCACTATTCTCAAATATGATGATTTCCCAATGTTTCAATCAGTTCGTGTTCCAACTCAATCCATCCAACTATTTCTGAATCCGCATTCGCAACATCTCCAAATATTATCATATGCACCGAATGATCATCACAATTGATCTACCCAAACTAGGCAACTTACCCAAATATCAACTTGCTTTCAGATCATCTCAGCCCAACACATTTCCTGCCATCTCAATATCTCACAGGGTGAACATCTATATTGAGGTTCGTGTGATCCACGAAGATCTCGCCGCCACGCCAAGGGATTGTGTCGCCCCGATTTCAACGTGGACACACTCGCCACAATTCTTAGGTTGCGCATGAAATAGTTCTTCGCGCTGCTTCCACTGCCTCGAAGCATAGAATATCACCTTTGCCTTCCGAACGAGCACGCTTCCCAGACTAAGTTCCGAGACATCTTGTAAATCTGAAGCAAATCTGTCCCTTCCAGTATTCGCAAGGATTTGATCTGAACGAGCCGCTGCTTTAACTTCACGAGCTAGTTTCACAGTCGTCAATTCATATGAATGCTATTCCCTTCCAGGGCACGATGAGTCAGAGGCGATGCCATCTACAAAAATCTGTGACTCTGAATCTCATCAGTTGACTTAGGCCAATCCCACAATCGCTTCGGTCTTCCGGCTGCATCTTCAGCTGAAGGCTATCCCAAGGATCTCTCAAATCCAACACTCAGTCAATAAGCCAAATCTCATTGCTCACATCTGCCCTCGACGCATTCCCAAATACGCCGCCTCAAGGGTCGTTCTATGGGTCTACCATATTCATATCCTGATCTGCGGGCAAGTCACTAGGGTCAGCTGTCCCGAAGCTACGCTCGATAGTTATAATCATCACGATGGACAGTTACTATAAACCATGCTATATCTCATCTGCAAATCCGAATCAAAATTCCAACCATTCATCCGAGCGAAGTTTCCGAATTCGAGAACCGCGCTCGTTGAAACCTTATTCCATCAATCCGCCGTTCTGTCCTGAATCCATCAAATTTCCGAATTGCATATTCGATTCTCGCACTACAAATTGCAATGATTCTCAAAACCCAAGACTTGCTCAAATTCACATCCGTTTGCCATCTTCCACCTTGCACTTCCAACTTACTCGAGCAGTACAGTGATTTGTTCCGACGTTGCTATCACATTTAGCTATCTTCAAAAGTCTGTCCACCAAAATCTTTGCCTTCCGTTGTTGCCACAATCCGTCCACGTCTTCCGGAGAATCCGTCTTACTGTCGATGCACCATCCTGCCCAAAATTCCATTTTCGCTAAACCTGAGTCGACTTCTCGAGCAACAATATCCAAAATCCTTCAAGTTTGTGTGAATCAATCGCATTGTCCCTCCAAGCCAAGTTCGTGTTTCATTGCTCAACCAACAGCTCAAATGCGTTGCCCAAAATCGTAGTTCGTGCTCGCTATCATTCCGATAATCCCATCGCTTTGCTCAAGCATAACCCAAATGTTCGTTCCGGTTCCGCCCATCTTTTAAGCCCAATGATACTTCCATTTGCACGAGTCCGTCCTTGAGTTCTTAAGTCTAATGTATCGAAGGATACCCGAGTCAAATTCCATTGCACCATATACCACTTGGAAATTAAGTTGCCCTCGTGCAAAATCTGCGTCAACCAGCGTCTATCCCAAACCGACTATTCCGAGGTGATTCTGCCGAATCATAACTCAATATTCGCTTGCTCCATTTTTACTCTTTCCAACTCAATCGATTTGCACTAACCGACTTGTATTCGTTATCCGAGCCCGTTCAGGCAATTCCAATAGATGTCCAACCAAAATATTTCCAATGCCTTGCTTAACACATTTGATCCCATATACCACTTCGAATCAAGTCACTACTCACATTACAATTTCCTTCACAGATCCAAGATCCGTTCGAACCATCCCTTAAGTGTGATCATGCCATTTCCATCTTAAGTCTGACACAAAAACTGAGCCGATTCTTTAACCATCAATTTCGTTAGGCAACTCGTGCTATGTTCCATTCTCATTGCTCCCAGCTATTCTCAAACCGCCTAATACTTTCACAGCACGAGCAATCGTGCAACGATTGTATTCCAAGTAGTGCAACCCAATACCCAACGGTTCCATATCTTTATTGTACGAGCAACTCATGCCAACTTATCTGATATTTCTCAAGCCAAACTCAAACTTGCCCAACCAATGCGCCACAGCCAAATTCCAACTTCTATCCAACACAATCACTTGACGAGCAACTCGTGCAAGGATCCATTCCCATCGAATGTTTCTACTCAAAACATGTCGCATAACCAAATCTCGTCAGCCAACCAACTGATCCATTGAGGCAATCAGAATCTCTCCAAACGATAAGCCAACCAACCCAACGGAAGCCCACACTTGTTGCACAAATGCAACAACGCCAACCAACTTGCTGCACGAATGCAACAACGCCTAACGAGGCTAAGCGATCCTACGAAAACCAACCAAGGCAACCCAACACAGAATAATATGCAGCCAAAACCAGCAATAAATAGACTTATTGCATGAAACATCCGATGCGGCACTGAGTAGAGTCAAGAGCTAAACGACACGCGGAAGCTATTTAGAGTTTGTGATGAAGCGAAGGACCGAGTCCGAAGAAATGAACCGGGCGCTCTGATACCAATCTGTCACGCCCCAAACTCCCGCAAGCCCAATAGTCCCCGCTGAACGTGAAATCACCACGTTGCAGCTCTCCCGCGGGACGATCGTTCTATTCGGGACGTGATGCCGTACGAGCCTGGAGTTGCGCTCGTACAAGGCGATGTTGTTAAACACGAAAGTTATCATCGAAACAACCAAGTTACAGCGGAAGCCAATTGTGTACCAAGCACACATCAGAGTATACGCAGCGAAGCTCACGATAGGGTCCAAATGAGATGCCCCGAAGGCCACGCCACAAAGGCGATACCACGGAGACGATGAAATAACTCTTGCTCTTTCTCTAGCCCACAAAGGTACTTACAGTTCATACATCTTGTCCCGTATATCCAAGCAGCGCCACTACGCCTGTGTACCTGAAATATTGCCCACAAACGTGGGTCAGTACACAACCGTACTGGTGAGCGGGGTAACCCACTCGTCTAAGCCGACACTAAGTAAGGTAGCGAATGCACACAGTTATATGGTGATCTTTCTAGTTGAATCCTAGATTCTTTTCATGGCATATGGATGACATGTTAAGGAAAGCAGTAAAGCAGTTTAAGCATGCAAGCATTCAATCTCAAACCAAGCGACAAGCAGTTTATATAAAGCCGACCCGTCTAACTCAATGCCATCGTTTGCACGATAACATATCGAACCATCAGTCTCGCCTCAATATCCATCCTCAACCGAAGTATATATTCCCATCTCGAATGCACACTCTTGCCGAGGCAAGGTGGCCGCGCCTACACGATGCACAAACCAACCAAAGAAAAACAAGCCAACTCTTAGTCTATATGAAGTCACTGGCCAAGCCATAAAGGACATATTTCTCCGCCTTAGCGGCGCGCCCTATCAGCCCGGGTAGCAAGCCCCGCTGGAGGTCCCGCTAAGCATCGTGACTAGCACGAATCGATATTTCCCTCCGGATAGAAACGGCTCCAGTGCCCCGGATAAAGACCGTTTCAAGGAAATCAACACCCTGTGCACCCAGGTTGTCCGTGACATGCAAAAAGGTAGGTGAGGCGAGAGGATCGAACATTCTCGCCCCACCAAGCGATCCTAAACTCGCTCAACCGATATCCAACCGAATTATCCATAACCATTCTTCCAACTTATCCTCCCGAAGAGTCCACATCACAAGCCATTCCCATAATTCACATTTCCGCCTCATAGCAATGTATTCCGAAATAGTGCAACACCCATGCTCAAAGCCAACCCATGGCACAATGCCGTTTCTGTGGCACAATGCCCCATTCGGGACACAATGCCCCATCAAGCGGCACAACACCCTCGCCGATGCAGTTGTTCGGTTTCGAACCACAACTGCTCGCTTTGCAAGACAAAGCGACCCAGTGATACTCGTACACGGATGCACGCTCGCTCGCCCGAATTCCCGATATTCTCGATATTCCCATTGCCTCAATTGTATCATTCCAACTTGTATATTTCCAACCGTACAAGCATAATCCCAATGTTTCCAACCGACTGCCTCAAATGAATAATCCCGCTATCGTATCCAACTATCCAACGCGTAAACCATTTCAAGCCACAATCCTACCAAGCCAACGACGCACACTCTATGCACGCCTCAGTGTAGTGCTTCCCGATGTTTCAGCCCAAGTGTACAAGCCATTACGTGTTTTCCATATTATTAGGCATGAAGGAGTAGAGGAGAAGGGAAAGAGCCCACTCACAATGTTTGAATCCGTTAGGCATCCTTTCCTGCCGATACGGCCAATCCCTTGAACCCGTGGTCCGATGCAAGCGCGATCTACTCAACTGGTATGACCGTGCGAGCAGGCCGTGCTCTCAAAATCATCCGACCGATCGGACTAAGGAAGACGGCATTATCGCTTCCATCCAGCTATTCAGTGCTGTTCTGAACGAACACCTGATTTCCATCGAACCCGCTAGCCATCTGCACATTGAAACCAACTCGATTAAATCCTTCTTCCCGAAATCCGACATTTCAAATGTAACCAGCATTTGATTCATTCTATCCTCCAGCTTATATAAAACCTCCTAATACATTATAATATACCAACACTCCTCCTCAAGATGGGCGAAAGATATTCACTAAGCCCATCTTGTCACATCCTCTAATTATATCTACAGAGCTAAGTCCCTTAGTCAGGCTGTCTGCTACCTGATCTTTGGTTGGAATGTGACCTAGCTCTAGTAGTCCACTGTCCAACTTCTCCTTGATGAAGAATCTATCGATCTCGATGTGTTTGGTCCTGTCATGTTGCACTGGATTGTTGGCGATACTGATGGCGGACTGGTTGTCACACCACAACTTCATCTTGGCTCCTTGATCCAGCTTTAGCTCCACCAGCATACTCTTCAGCCATAGCAGCTCTGCAACTCCCAAGGCCATAGCTCTGTACTCCGCTTCAGCTGTCGATCTGGCCACCACTGACTGCTTCTTACTCCTCCAAGAGACCAAGTTGCCTTCTACAAATATGCAATAGCCCGAGGTAGACCTCCTGTCATCAACACAACTAGCCCAGTCAGAGTCATAGTAGCCCTCGATGCTCACGTGATCATTCTTCCTGAATATCAGCCCCTTTCCGGGGGCACCCTTCAAGTATTTCAGAATCTGGTACACTGCGTCCTTATGACCCTTCCTTGGGTCATGCATGTAGCGGCTTACCACACTCACTGCAAAGCAGATTCCAGGATGTGTGTGGCTCAAATATATCAACTTGCCCACCAGTCTCTGGTATCTATCCCGGTCAACTGGTTCTCCAGCCTCAGCACCCAGCTTGAACCTTTGATTGATCGGCATTGCTGCAGGTTTGCATCCAACATCCCTGTCTCTGTGAGAAGGTCCGGCGCATACTTTCTCTGAGAAAGAACAATCCTCTCTGCTTCTCGAGCAATCTCAATCCCAAGGAAGTACCGAAGAAGGCCAAGGTCCTTCACCTCGAACTCCTTGCTAAGTTTTTTCTTGACTCTGGCAATCTCCTGATCATCATCTCCTGTGATAATCATATCGTCCACATACACCGCAAGCATGGTGATGTGGCCTAAAAACACAGTGTGATCAGCGTTGATCTACCGATATCCCATCCCTATCATCGCCCTTCTGAATCTGTCAAACCACGCTCGAGGAGACTGCTTCAGTCCATATAGGGACTTCTTCAACCTCCAGACCTTGCCCACTGACTTATCAGTGCATAATCCTGGTGGTATCTCCATGTACACCTCCTCCACTAGATTCCCATGAAAAAATACATTATTCACATCCAGTTGGTGTAGCTTCCATCCACCATTCGCTGCCAAAAAAATCAGGGTCCTGACGGTGCTCATCTTTGCCACTGGTGCAAAAGTCTCGTCGTAGTCAATGTCGTACGCTTGACTGTATCATTTTGCCACCGGTCGAGCCTTGTAGCGCTCAACCTGTCCATCTGGGTTCTGCTTCACAGTAAAAACTCACTTGCATCCGACAGCCCTCTTCCCCTCTGGTAGTTTTACCAGTTTCCAAGTGTGGTTCTTCTTAAGAGCCCCTAACTTCTCATGCATCACCGCTTTTCACTTTGGATCATTTTTGGCAATCTGCCAATGGTTAGGTACAGTAATACTATCCAAAGACGCAATGAATGCTCCATGAGAAGAAGAGATGTTATCATATGAAATAAACTGAGCAAGGTCCCAACCATATCTATCAGGAGAATTTTTTGCATTGTTGCGAGTGGTCCTCCGTACTGATAATGGTGTGGGAGGGGTAGGAAGAATAATATCACAAGAAGAGAAATCTGATGGTGGTGGTGTAGGTGTCTCAGGAGTCGAGACGGACGCATGCAAGGAACTTGGCACTGGCACTATAGGTAATGGTCCTGCAGTTTGCTTCCCTTTCCTGCTGTAGGTAAGTAACTCCCCCTGAGCCGTGGGCCTAACACTTCTCATCTTCTCCCCCTGTTCCTCTTCACTCTCCTCCTTAACAGTTCCTCCATGCTATACTCCTAAATTGGTCACAAAACTCTCACCAATCTTCCTTTCTCGCCTCATACTCTCAGTGTCAGGTGAGTTGCCCATAGATGAGGTTCCCTCCTGACGGTAGTATGGCTCAAGCTCCTTGAAGTGAACATCCATGCTCACAAACCTCTTCTTCTTTACTGGGCTCCAGCATACGTACCCCTTCTGAGTCGCCGAATAGCCCACGAAGACACACTTGATTGCTCTAGGGTCAATTTTTTCTTCAGATGGTCTGTTGTCCTTCACAAAAAATACGCAGCCAAACACCTTCAGTGGGAGTATCCCACTATTATTTTCTTACAATATCTCATATGGAGACTTCCATCCCAGTACTTTCGAGGGCATCCTGTTGATTAGTTGAGCTGTTGTCAACACTGTATGTCCCCACATACTCTGTGGGACATTCATGGCGATCATCATGCTCCTTGCCACCTCCAGAAGGTGTCTGTTCTTCCTTTCTGCCCCTCCATTCTGTGCTGGTGTGTATGCACAGGTGGTCTGATGCTGTATCCCCTGGACTGACAGATATTCCTCAAGTGCTTTGTAGGTATACTCTGTCCCATTGTCAGACCTCAGTACCTTCACCACTGCTCTGTACTGAGTCTGGACATGTTTATGAAAGTCCCGGAAACAGGCGAAGACATCACTCTTATTCTTCATCAAATACAACCAGATGACACGAGAGGAACAATCAATAAAAGAAACGAAATACTTGTAATCATTCATAGTAGTTGTGGCGCACGGCCCCTAAACATCAGAATATATAATATCAAAAACAGAAGAGCTCCTATGGCCCGCACTAACATATGATCTCCTAGTAAGTTTGCCTAAATCACATGCATCACATATTAGTTTCTCCTTATTTGCTTTCTCATAAATAGATGGATACAACCAACTAAAAATACCAAAAAAAGAGTGTCCCAACCGCCTGTGGTGGAGTATCAGTATATCCTCGGCACTCATCTTCGGTCCTCCTATTTCTGTCCTCTCTGCCACAGACACCAATGCCGAATCTAGGCTTTCCCGATCCAAGTACCACAGTCCATCATGCCAAGTGCCAGTCCCAAGTCTTCTTTCCGTCTCCTTCTCCTGGAAGATCACCTTAGGAATATCAAAAGAGACAATGCATTAGTTGGAGGATTATAAAACTAATGGACAAAAGACTGACTGAAAAAAGAAGGAGCATGCAAAATATTGATAATTTTGCTGAACCTGTACAATCGACAGTACACTTACCGACCACTGTCTGGAAAGTACCATCGGCTGTTTGAATGTTGTCCGCCGATGCTAGGTGAGTGTGGGAAGAGAACTCAGTAGCATTCCCTGTCACGTGTCGATTCCCATCCGAATCGACAATCCAGTCCGACGATTTAAGGGAAGACATAGATGCAAGGGCGAGTGAGTCATCAGTACCTTCCGATGGATGGGCATACATGACAGCGTTGCCTCTGGCGAAGACTGAGGTGGACGCCTCCTCAGTCCCACTCCTCCTGTCTTCATCGCTTGACGTTCTCTGCTTTCTCCTGAGTATCTCCAGCATGTCCAACAGTGCCTGATCCTCCTCAGTATAGGTGCCATCAGTTCCTTCCTTGCCTTCTGCTACCAGCAGGTTCGTCCGATAACCTCCTCGACCACCCCGTCGACTCCCACGATCATGGCCACGTCCACCACCTGAATCTCCCTCCTTGGGTGGTTTGGTGCAAGCATACCTCAGATGGCCCACCCCCTCGCAGTTGTAGCACTGCCGGGGGTCTTCCTTAGGTCCTGTGCCGCCTGAATTGGCAACCGTCAGTGCTGACTTCACTTCAGGAGGACCACTTGTCCCTGCCTGCAGCTTGATGTGAGTCTCCTCCTGGATCATGGCCGAGATAGCCTCCTCAAGTGTAGGGATCTTCGATTGGGCTAGAAGTAGTGCTGTCCTCTGAGCAAACACTGTTGCCAGCCCCTTAAAAAACTTCATCGTCCTCTCCTGTAGACATACCTGTCTCTTTTTACACTTTGGGTCCTCGCAGCTCGTCCGATTTGAGGAGTGATCGTAATCCAACCACAGACGCTCCAACTCCGTGGCATACTCCTGCACCGTCTTCTCTCCCTGTACGGTGTCGTCGATCTCCCCCTTGATCTGAAAAACCCTCAAGTTATTTCCCACACCATCATAGGTCCTCCTCAACTTATCCCACATGTCCTTTACCATCTCAAGGCCATCCACTGTGGCGGCGATCGACTGGACTAAAGAATTGAGGAGTCAAATGTATATCACCATATGAGTGGACTTTCACTCGTCGCGTCCTGCCGAGCCCTCATTCGGCTCTGTCTTCTCTCCTGACAAGAAACCCTCCATGTTCTTCCTTGTGAGGGTTCTCCTCACCCGTCGTGACCAACTCAGGTAGGTGGCCGGTCCATCAAGCTTCAGATCGATGGAGGGAAGCTCCAACTTCGCCGGTGTTCGTGTCGCACTCTCACCAGCCGACGGTTTCATCAGCTTCATCAACGTTGCGACCTCCGCAGGGTCCAATTTCTTGATGATCTCCTCCATCGATCCTCCTCTTCTCCGATTACCTCACACCCGTCCCACAATTCACGTTCGTCCTCTCTTAGACCCGATCATGTCTCTCCCCTATCGGATCTAGGCCTTCGATGTTAACGTTTGGAACGACCCGTGAGAGACGCCGGAAACCGCGACAGAAGGCTCCTGCGGGCTCTGCAGGAGTCGCGGCTTCGCGGTGGTGGTAGAAGTGTGGTGGCGGTGGCGGCGACGCTGGTGATGGGCGAGCGATGCGGCTGCGGCGGCGGTGGTGGTGGACGAGCGGTGCAACAGCGGTGGTGCGGCTAGGATTTGTGGCAGCTAGGGTTTGTGCTCTGATACCATGTAGAATATTTGGAGTTCTTTTATTAATTAATAATCTCTTGGCTATATATATATATATATATATATATATATATATATATATAGCCTTACAACCCTCCATCTTACATAAAACCCCCTAATACATTATAATATACCAACAATTTCATTTGTTACCTATGTTCATAAGTGCAATAGGAAGACCGATTGATTTCATTTGTTACCTACGTTACATAAATACATGCACAGATACGGGTATGGACAAGATATGAATACATGACAGAAACATTTTCATAAAAGTTGTTGCCTATGTTGCATGAATACGAACACTGATACGGATTTTGATACAAATACGATACAAATATGAACATCATTTTATCGTGTCCCTGCAACATAGTTTGTTACACATGTCGCCACTAATGTCATTCTTAGTGACTAAGCCATGACTATGGATATATGTAATAAAGAGTAAAGTCAAACATAGCCTAAGAGGGATAATGTATGTTTCAACTAATGTAATAAAATGAGTCTAGAACATTTGCAGACAAACTTTTTAGAAAAATTAGAGTTACTATATTGTCCGTGATAGGCGCATAGTTAAAGCTATCAAAATGCATATACTTACTCTTGTTGGTCGCACGACTTGCTTGTCAATGTGAAAACACTATTATGTAGATCGATCTTGGTAGCCGATCTCGTACAAGTGTGATGTTGGATTAACGGGTTAGACACCCAAGATGGCTCTCTCGATCCGATCCACCACTTGAAAATAGCCTAAATATGTAAGACAAATTGAGAGATAGGGAAACTGTTTGTGAAACTATTTCCCACGTATGCCTCTTCATATAATTTCTTAAATATCACACACAAACCTTCCTTAATTATCTGGGACTGCTCTGTTTTGAAGACATATAAACAAATACCAAGTGATAGGGAGTTGGAAGATAGTTTGACTTTTACGTTGTGACTTTAAGGTACGTTTCACTTTTTTAATCACATTTGGACCTAGAGCATCAAATCTTGCGAGGTAACAACTCTGGATCCGCTACGAGTTACTTTGTCTGAAGTAAGAACATGTTCGTACTTATTTTGATTATTTATTTTTGGAACTAATATAAATTCTTGCATGGAAAAAGAATAACAATGGCTAGGTTGTCAACTCGCGATACATATCATCTATCATTTGCTTGTGTATCGTGTATCATATCGTGTATATGATACAGTAATCTAGGAGTTTAGGTCTATACTTAAATCCATGTAGGAATATGTTTTAATATAACTTTCTCATTTATTTATTTATTTTATCATTACAGTTCTATCTAGTTTCAAAATCCAAATTCTTAAGTATAGAGTAAAAAAATCGGTATTAACTACTTATCACCCATATGTATCTTATCGGATCAACCAATACGTATTGTGTATCGTAAGATATTAACAACATAAAACATGGATATCATAGTCAAGTTCGAGATTGGCTCTCTCGTTTGAGCAATCATCTATGGCACTTAAGTAGTGTGAAGAAATGAGACAAAATTACACACTAGTATTTGTGAAGAAAAAGATACTAAGCTATTGCATATGTTACTTAGCTAGAATCTCAAGACCTAGTTATTCTTTTCTCATACAGAAAATTATATTAAATCCGAAAATATATGATCAAAATAAGTAGGAAGATGTTCTTATTTCAGCAAAAGTAACTCGTAGCGAATCCAGAGTTGTTACCTCGTAAGATTTGGTGCTCTTGGTCAAGATGTGATTAGAAAAGTGAATACACCTTAAAATCACAATGTAAATGCCAAACTCCATTGTCTCTATTTTTTGGTAATTTTTCCTAACTAGAGCGATCCTAGATAAGTAGGTAAGGTTTTGGTGCGGTGTTTTGAGGCGTAGCACAATGAGATGTACGTGGGAAATAGTTTCACAAACTTTTTTCATGTCTCTCAACATATTCCACCTATTTTCAAGTGGTGGATCGGGTTGGGTACTGAGCATGCCCATCTTGGACATCCAACCCGTTAATCCGATAACTAGACATTAGATTGTGGGTTGGGTTTGGTTTGTATCAACACTGATAATAGCTTCTTCACAGGTCGAGCTTGTTAGGGCTGCACTTGTTGTACTTATACATACAACATAGAGGAAAAAATCCAGTAGGTTGCTAGTCTAGCTTGTTGTCCAGGAGCTCACAACCGAGCTTTGTATGTTCAAGCTTAACACGTTAAGGAAGTCAACCTCATTTTTATGTTCAAATTTGCTTCTTTAATGAAGCCGAGTTGACATTTTATCGAGCTGCTTTGTTCATTTCCCGCCCTAGTTGAATGTGATACTTTTTTAGGGAGGACTATGTTTGATTAGATTTAGTAGAATGCTTTGGGTTCAAGTTGGAACATTTTTTGAGTGAAATTTAGATGAGAAGATGGCTGTAAAGGTTTGGCGGCTTTGGTCTCCCATCGTTCGGAGAGGTCTCCTGAAGGATAGAGGAAATGCACCCTGAGCAGTCAAATGTGTCCATGCAAATCATGCTTTTCTCCACAAAAAAGGTGCTGGAAATCAGAGGCTAATGTGTGATTTGTAGTAAATCATGCTACACCTCCATGCTCAATTGGTCAGACCTTTAGCTGAATGATCATCGCATCTGACTTCTTGTACTATATGGTTAGAGGAATTAAGGAGAGAGATCAAGGAATTGGGGTCTGATTCCTGCCAAATGCTATTGTGTGTCACCGGGAATTATAATTCCTTAGTTTTGTCTAAACCATAGTTTTGCAGTATCGACCGACTTCGATACTATACGACCGATACCGATACGCTTTGGCATATTCCGATCCGATTGCGACCACTACTAATATTGACCGATACCGACATATACCGACATATACCGACATTGGGTGGTATCTTTCCTAGTAAATTCGGCAGAGAAAATTGAACGAAAAAGCCAATCAAGAAGGGTGACTATTATTTCGTTCAATTTCAAAATTGAGAAGTTTTTATGTTTGCTGCAATCTTATACTTGTTGGAACTGCTAGGTTCAGCTGGTATAGTAGGTTATATGAATTGACTTAACATGGTGAAGATTCACGCATATCATGTTCCTCTTTTGAATTTTGATGTGATAAAATTGTCACATAGAGCTTGGAGCATGACTCAAGATTATTCCTTCTAATTTTAACTTAAAGTCGTTGATTTTAGTTAGAAATTCAATCTGTTCAATGTCAGATTAGTCTGAAGCGATTTCAAACCCACCTATATGCAGGCTGCATGTTTCAATCTGTGACCCACTCAACATCATGTATTATATACCTCTCTTTGTCTCTTTTTTATATTTTGTTCTGGCACTACAATCAAATCTGATCTAATCCTAGAATTGATATAATTCAGGTTATATAAACTTCGGCCTTAGTTGTTATTTCTTCTATTCCCGAGTTAGTATTATTTTATGTGGCGACCCACCTATCTAAGATGACTGAAGTGTCACGTCCCAATCCCAAAATATATGGGACCAGACCACGTGGCAATGGCCAGCTAATACGACTCCGAAGGATTTTTCAATTTAATGGACCCGTTGAAGTATAATAAGCTATCCTAAATACTATCAAGTCTAATATGCTACGCTAACATGCAACATGTAAACAACTAATCTCATCCACAGAAGCAATGTAACAAAGATGAAAATAAGTGCTGGTAAATGAAACATAGAGTGTCAGAATATCCAAAATACAACATAAATAGTCTGATGGGACAACCCACTGAAATACAACGATGGAATAAAAGTACAGAAAGCAGTAAGATAACTAGATTAGAGCATCAACTAGCTAGATAAAGATACTCAAGTCCAAAGCGACAGTGTACCCCAAGTCAAGGGAGCTCCTCTGAAAACGCCTCAAAGTCCTCGGCCACGTATCCGGTCTCCACTCCTCCTCGGCCACGTATCCGGTCTCCACTCCTGCTCCGTATATGGTCGGGTACAAGTGATCGTCTGAATCTGGAAAGGAACCATGTCCTCAGAGGGACGTAACAAGATACAAAAGGTACATGCCATAAAGTAAATACTGTGTAAACGTGAGGGTGAACTAACCAGCTAAGTGAATGCACTTTGAAGACAACCTTGGTGCATATGGGTAGGTGAAAGGTAAGTGTCTGGCATTAGCTGCAAACTAGATACTAGAAGTATATAATGACTACATCACCGATCATGATAGCGCGCAACTAGTAACCTCTGCCAGATGTATCGACAAGTATATATGCCCATAACCGGGTATCTATGAATCCCATAACCGGGTATCTATTAATAACCATAACCGGGTAACTATGAAGCTCGCGACCCCGTAGTTTACTCTGAAACTTCGGTAGCCAAATGTCTGTCCCATAAGCCACTAATTTTCTTTCCCGTCCAATGCCAATGTACAAGTCATGAATACGATGTTGACATCTCGTAACTATATACAAGTCGTTGAATAACTAAAGAACCATACTGCTATGCTAAGTACCGTCACACGTGCTACTCGCACCGATGGCCAGTCAAGCCCGTAAGCTCGCGTCCCTACATGAACTCACCCATTGACGTGAAATGATACGTGACAAGGCCTAGGGAGTCATAATGATAACTCGACAACTTTATGTGCGTCCACTAGACACTAGATCAAACACAAGTACTAACGTCAACACATTCGTCGACTGCATCCGAGGCATTCTCAGAAGCGCACAATTATATAATATAATATTTAGAACAGAAATATGTGAATAATATTAACTGAATTTAAACAGTACAATAAGGCAAGGCATACTTACTTGGATATCCAAGCTGCAATGTAAGAAACCTGCTCCGACATCCAAGTTTGAACGATCCCAAGAGCCTATATATAGCAATACCAAATCAGTCTCTATGACATGGTTCACTAAGTATGCACAAGAATACAACTTGCATACGATATTTGTTATTTAAAGTCTGAACCAATTAGAGGTTCTAACTAGGTTGGTTGACTGGGGTTGACTAAACAAGCGTCAAGAAAAGTATATAATCATCAAGTCCTCTAAATACACAACATCCTTAAACATATATGTTCAACTTTAGTATACTTGTTTGCTAAGTTGCTCCTCGAACTCGTAGGTGCCAAAGGTCTTACCTACTAAGGTTTCTGTATACAAGTGCGACACATGTCATCCCTAAGTTCTTGTAAATGAATCAACCAATCTACACATAATATTGCACATGACTTGCACCTCGTATTGCCTCAACTTGACTATGTAAAATTCTAGTTACACACACAACCATCTATCTACCCATATATTTATGCCAACCATGCCCTATCACCATCTCTAAATATAAACCTCTTTGTAATGCCTCTACACAAGTGTTTACATAACGATACCCAAAATTGAAAACTACTCTAACCAAGACATTAAGCACATCCTCATATGTATTTATAATCTGAATTATGAATATAGACTTTACCATGGTATGAACACACATTCTAGTGCATACCTTTCATATATATACATTCTTCTTGAAATACCTCAACCACAAGTACTTCAATATGTAGCATCACCTCTACATATGCTCAAATATGAATACTACTCTAAACATGTCAATAAGTAGTTCTTAAACATAGGGTTCCACATATATATATACACTCAAATATGAATATACTCTAATCATGGCATATTAGTCCCATTCTAACATGACTCTTCTCATATATCCTCAAATATACAAAATCTGAATTCTGGGCATAATAGAGATGGGGTTTTTAGCAAGGTTATCAAGAGTTAAAAGGTTATTAAACATAGCAAGAGAGGAGGGGTTGCACATATAAAGGTCCTCATGTGAAAGAAAAGATGAAGGAGAAGAAGAAGATGGTGTATATACTTACAAAGAGAGAGGGGGTGTGCTCGGGATAAAGGTCGGACTGCAGTTGGTGGACTGCTGCGTGCATAAGAAGAAGAACAATAGCAGCAACGGTAGTAGCAAGAATGGCAGTAGCAATAGCCTCAAGTAGCAGCAGCAAATACAACAGCAACAACAACAATTAGATGCAGCAGCACCAGTAACTACAACAGTCGCAACAAGGTGGAGGAGGAAAGGGGGGGGGGGGGTCGTGAAGGTGGTGGTGGTGATGGTCGTGAGGGTGGTGGAGGTCGGGAATGGTGGTGGTGGAGGTCGGCTAGGGAGGGAAGTGATGATGGTGATGGTGGTCGGGTGGAGTGAAGGTGATGGTAGTAGTGATGGTTTCGGTTGAAGGAGGAGGGTGGTGGTGATGTCGGTTTTAATGGAGGGGGGAGTGGGAGAGATGGCCGAATGGTTTGAGGGGAGGGAGAGAGAGTGATGCGTAATAATGGAGGAGGGAGAGAGAGAGGAGGTTGCCTAGGGATTAGGGCCGGCTCTCTTGTATTTCTAGGAGACTGTAGTTTGTCATGAAGAAAATAGGTGATGGTGATGGATTGAAGTTTGAATGAAAGGCTAGGATGGAAAGTAGGCATAGTACCATGCAAAGAGAGAGAGAGAAGCATGTGACCGGCCATGTCTCACAAAAATGGATTTTCTTATTTGTTCCAACCAATAGGAGTTGGACACCTAGCTAAGTATTTACACAAAGGTTCCTAATAGTTTATGATTTGCACAAAAAGGAAAATTTGGATTAAATGAGGGTATAATCCATGTTTGGTGTGTTGTAGTGGAAAAAAAATGGTGTGTGGTGTTTTGTATGAGCCATGAGGGTGTGGGTTTGGGTTGGTGTTTGGTTTAGTTTTGGGCTAGGTTGAGTCGGTTGCCCCAAAATAAATAGAAATTGTGTCATTGGTATTCTTTAATAAATTGGAAGTGCATATGATCTCAATCGGGGGTGACACAAGTGTCATGGATGTAGTAGACTCGGAATAGATTATCGTCATATATTGGGTTGCAAGAAACGGGTCAAAGTTGCTTCTTAAATTTCGATTGAAACGGACATAGGTGCAAAGTTTAGGTTTAAAATTAGATATTATTTGACGAATGTTGTGCGATTAAAATGAAGCACAAGAGAGGGTATTTATGAGTGACACAAAGGTCGGAATGGAAGACTGGCACGTCTAGGTCAGGGGTTTAAAATTTATTTGAAGGAAAAATCTAGAGTAGTGTTCCAAATATCGAAGCAACGATAAGGTGCACCAAGTGAATTAAATTAAATGAGGCGAACAATAACTCCATTAACTAATTCAAAATAACCTTAAATAAATTCTAATCCTAAATTTGGATCAGGGGGTTTACATGAAGCTAACCTGGCCCACTTACCCTGGTCCAATCATATCTGACTTGACTCAACCAATGAACCCTTGGTTCCAAAATTTTGGCTTGTTTTGAGATGTTTCGATAAGTTTTTACTAATCTAAGCCACTTTTTGGATATTTTGGTCCTTTCCGTGAACTGTTAAGCGCGGACATTGAAGGTTGTTGACCAATGATGTACTCCTGAAGTTCTGGATTCATTCTTCTCAAATCTGATCCCGTATGGCTGGCAAATATCTGTATTGCTTGACTTGCTAAATCATTATTGTATCTCGGTTGTATGCTTATTGCTGGAGGATGTAATCTTGTAGAATTATTGGTGATTGACAAACATGCGTAATAGCTTATTAATTTTTTTAGTTGATGCACTATCATTTGTTGTTTTAATTCAAGTGGCGTTTAATCATGCAAAGTGGGTAATTCCTTTTTTTTTTCCTTAAGAAAGGGAAAGTGAGAATTCAAAGAATTGTACGACAAAAGGATATAAGAATCTAATGGCTGCTATGTATACAATAACTATCCAGGCTTTTTGGAGGATATATTCCTACAGATAAGATATTTGTGACTGTTGCTCTATCTTATCTTTGGAGTTCTGATTTATAGCTTCGCTGTTACAGGTCAAGCTTTCTGAGTATATCGGGAAGAAGTATGTTATTCTGTTTTTCTATCCACTGGATTTTACATTTGTTTGCCCCACCGGTAAGGTTTCTTCTTAACATCTGCTTTATGTAAATTTTGAATTAGAATAAGAATGACTCCTAGGCTGAAGTAGAAAACATTGGACTTTTTCCTTTTCATCTCAGAGATTACTGCTTTCAGTGACCGCTACTCTGATTTTGAGAAGATAAATACAGAAGTTTTGGGTGTCTCTGTTGACAGCGTGGTAAGTTAAATTTCTTTTGTTGAAATATTATATTTTTAACCGCCACAAAATTTGGGATGAAGACTTTGTTGTTGTCATAGAAAAATTATATTTCCCTTCAGTTGGTAGTTACTTGAATATTTGATCCCTGCTTATCTGCGTAGGTGTTACCTCTGAAGTCTGAACATGAGACATCCTATAACTTTAAAGTCTGATTAAACTAAAGATTTGTGGATTGTGTATTCCATTTACAAGTTACAACCTGCAAGTCAATTCAATTATAATTTGAGTTAATGGAAAATGGTGACATACAAAATGTGGTGTATATTATATCTACTGATTATTTCATAGTAGGATTTATAGTTTCAATGTTGCATCTGCATTATAATTGACAATATTTTAAATAAAGTTTGTGTATTATTTGAGGACTTTAATACCTTTTATCATGCCCTTGTTTGTCAGGAATAAATGAGCAACTGTCAACGTATTATAGCATGTTACCACTTAGCATTTGATAAGAGGATAATATGAGCAAGGTTCAAAGTATCAGCCGATACCGATACGTATCGGCCATATTGGATTTCAGCACTGCAGATTCGATACTCAAGAAAATTATCGGTATCGGCCGATATTGGTAGAAAATGTATCGTATCGGTCTGTATCGGTCCGATACGAGCCGATACAAACCGATACGGGCCGGTTTGGAGGAAAATCCGACTGTGACAGAAAAAACGTGAAGAATCGAATATTATGCTTTAGCCGACCAAAAACAAAAGCAACGTCAAATCCTCAAACGACGACAAAAAAATAAAACAAATTTTGCTTTGCAGAGACGTCGAATCCAATAATCGAAATTTGTAACAGTTCAATGAAAACTTCTATAAGTAGTTCAAAATTTGTCTACAATGTACAAACAACAACCACAACAAAGAAATAGATCAGAAGAAGTCCAGAAAAATTACATTTTTCAGAAGGTAACCGAATCCTCCTTCGCAAACGCTGCTGTGGAGATCACCCTCTCGACTACGTTCTTGGCCGCCTCCGTCGCCTCCACCGCGGGCCTTCGACCACGTTCTTCGCAGCCTCCGCCATCACCTGTGGTCGACAGAGTCTGTCGGAAGGACAGGAGGTAATGGAATCGAAGAGGAGAGTGAAGTGAATGAGAGACGCTCTCTCCTCTCCGATCCCGCAAACTACGGCTCGATGGAGGCGAAGAGGAGTGGTGGAGGCGGAGAGAAAATGTTTCTCTCTCCTCTGTGTAATCTGTATACATATGCACCCAAAAAAAAATTTGTCACGTTAGCAACCTAAAAACACAACTTACCTAAACAAATCCCCACCGTCCAATCTAGGCCACGTCACCGATCCATACATGAGATCCAACGGTTGTGAGTCCTGTGGCCCTTTGAAAAAATAAAATAAAATTTCCCACTGAGATTCGAACCCGTGACCCCGTGAAATTTCAAATACAACAACTATCCCGCTAGCCAGAAAGCCAATGAAGCTTGGGTGACTAAGTTGGCATGTATATAATATTTATGGAGCTAACTTATATATATTTTGACTTTTTTTCTTTATAAAACTTATATATATATATATATATATATATATATATATTAGTGTATATGTACAATATAATATACTATAGTATATTATATTGTACATATACACTAATATGTATACTATAGTATATTATATTGTACATATACACTAATATATATATATATATATATATATATATATATATATAATTGTATGTAACAATATCTATATATATACATATACATATATTGTATCTAACTAACTAACTATATATATATATATATATATATATAGTTAGATACAATATATGTATATATATAGTTATAGATATTGTCACACACACATTATATATATATATATATATATATATATATATATATTGTATCTAAATATATTATTGTATTTAATTATATTGTACATATATATACCTGTACATTACATTAACTTATATACATATACACTAACTTATATACTATTGTATCTAACAAATTTTTTTATTGTACGTATATGCATATATACATATACTATATCTAACTATTTATTATTCTATATATACTATATATTATTTTATCTATTTAACTTTTTATTATTGCAATATTTTTTGTTGTATATATATACTATCTATCAATATTTATTATTGTACAATATGTAACGTTTTTTATTATTACATTTAACAATTTTTTATACGTTTTTTATTACTCCATGTAACGTTTTTTATTATTGTATGTAACGTTATATCATTTTTAGGATTATTTAATGGCACCAAATAGTCGTACGCCGGAGGAAATGGATGCGGGTTGAAAACATGACAAATGTGTTAATCCTAATAATAAGATGAGGGTGGAATACAATTATTGCAGTAAAATAATGGACGGAGGGGTTACTCGGCTGAAACGACACTTAGCGGGTATTACAGGAAACGTATCATCGTGTCTTGATGTACCACCTGCTGTAAAAAGAGAAATGTTGTTGCTTGTTGAGGGTAAAAAAGAGGATAAAATAATAGCAGATCAAAGAAAATAACGGGTAGAGGAAGAGTTGACAAGGATAGCTGGTCGAGTAGATTCCTCCTCAGAAGAAGATATTGATGACTTCACAGAACTTAGAAGGGGCATCAGAGAAAGTAGGAGAGAACATGCAGCTGAGGAATGGGGTAGACGTCGGAGTGTCGGGGACAGAAACTTGGTCAAGCATGGGTCCGACGTTAGGTGGCCGATCAAAGTCGATCGTATATCGTGGGGAGGAGGTAAATATTCCAGAGGTAGGAGTAAGGGGTATGGACCCTTATGTCCTAAGAAAACAAGGGACAATGCAATCCAAAATAAATGGTGCAATTAAGGGGATAATGAATGCGAAAAATCATATAGGAAGATTTATATCAAATTTTTTTATATACAATAATATATCGTTCAATGCTGCTAAAAGTCCACACTATCAACCAATGATAGATGCAATAGTAGCTTCCGGGAGTGGAGTAAAAGGTCCAACTCCTTATGAGATTTCAAATACTTATTTAGATATGGAAATAAGTAACATGGAGGAGTTCCTAAATTTTTTTCATAGGTATTGGGATGAGTATGGATGTACCATTATGTGCGATAGATGGAGTGCACAGAACAGAAAATGCATCATTAACTTTCTTGTTTATTCTCCACAAGGAACGGTATTCCTTAAATCTGTAGATGCCTTTGACAAATACAAAGATAGTAAATACATATTTGGACTGATGAATGAAGTTGTGGAACAAATTGGAGAAAATAGGGTCGTCCAAATAATTACTGACAATGACTCCAACTACAAGAAGGCGGGAATGAGGTTAATGGAGGTGAAAATGCACTTATTCTGAATTTTTATTATTATAAATATGTTTGTATATATGTTATTTATTATTGTAAATATAGTTTCATTCTAAATATATATGTATGTTTGCATGCACGTGAGAAAAAACTTATACTGGACTCCATGTGCAGCACATTGCATAGTTCTCATATTGAAGGATATAGCCAATGATCCACATATTAAGCCACTAAAACGGAAGTCTCAAGATATGACTTGTTTCAGATATAATCATGGTTGGGCTCTTAGCATCATGAGGACTGAGACTCATAATAGAGAATTGGTTAGACCAGCCATCACTAGGTTTGCTACCAATTTTATTGCTTTTCATCCTTAAACATCAGGCTGATTTAAAAATGATGATAAATACAAGAGGTTGGACAGATAACTACATGAAACTCAATTGTAAAAATAGAGAAAAGGCAGATGTGATTGTTAGTTTAATCGAGAGTCAAACTTACTGGAGGGATTGTAGGGGTCACTGCAATATTTCGACCTCTAGTAAAAGTTTTAAGAATGGTGGGCAGCGATGATAAAGCGGAGATGGGTCATCTTTACGAGGCTATGGACAGGGCTAAAGAAATGATAAAAAGGAATGTTGGTAAATAATATAGGAAGTTGTGGGAAATGATTGATACCAGATGGAATTCTCAACTACATCGAGATATACATGCAGCTGGTAAGTACTCTATAAATTGAACGCCCTTCAAATGTTATTTTATAATGTTTGTAGGGATTTTAAAACTAGTTATTTATTCAATATTACATGTTATTTCTTGAATCCCAAATACAAATATTCTAATGATGTTATAAATGACGACGAGGTCCTGAATAGTTTTCACTGCGTCGTTAATAGAATGGTGAATGACAATACAACATGCCTTAATATAAACAAAGAGGTAATTATTATTTGATATTGGATTTTTTCATAACTTTACAATATTTAATTTTAATGTCATAAGACCCATAACTTGTGTAATATCACTTTGTAGGCGGAAAAGTTCAGATTGAGAAATGGTGTATTTAGTTCAGATCAAATCCAAAGTGCTGTAAATAGATGTCTTCCTGGTAGTAATAGTTAATACTTTAAAATATTTATTAATTAAAATTAAATAGTTACAAAGCTAATATATTTTATTATTTTGTAGCTGAGTGGTGGTCCATATATGCTAGGGAGGAAGCCCCGAATTTGACTCGATTAGCTGTATACATCCTAAGTCAAACGATGTCTTCTTCCAACTGTGAAAGAAATTGAACAACATTTTTTCTCATTCATACTCGTCCCCACAATAGACTTTTAATGACAAGATTAGAAAAAATGATTTTGTCCATTATAATATGAGATTGAGGGTTCGAAATATGCAAAGATCATAAGATGAACAAAATATTATAGATTTGGATGACATATTTCATGATGAAGATCCACTCATAGCTTGGACTAGAGAAAGGGAAACACCACTCTTAGATGGTAGAGAAAATGAGTGGTTAGATGATAACCTGGATGTCGATCCACAAGATACTGCCGAAAATGCTCGAAGGCATGAAAAAAGAAAGAAAATACCAGATGTACAATCTCGACAGGTCGACAGCGATAAAGATGACACTACTGATAGTGGAGGCAATGGAGCTACACTCGCTGCTGGTGCTGACAATACTATTGAATATGAAAGTCCTGGACATCAGTCTCATGAATACTCTGAAGAGTGGCCAAGTGATTATCAACCTAGAGAGCACCGCATGGATGATGCATATGCTGGAGGATGTAGCTCTCATGATGTACCTACTTCTTCAGATAATTACAACAATACATATGATAGATCATCCACAAGTTATTATCCATACAACACTCCAGAGGCGAAACAACATTCAACATTTGATGGCCTCATGACAAGTTTTTTTCATAATACAGATATTAGTCTCTACTACCCTCATAACCAAGAACCATATCGGGACAATTATGAACCATTTTAATGATATATTTATATTTGTTTGTATTTGTATTCATTTTCGTATTTGTATGCTTTACGTAGTTCGTACCTATTGTGAAAAGATTATTATTCATGAAATTTAAATGAAGGGGTAGGTCAGAGTCCCAATAAATTTTTCTGGCCAAGTAATTTTTGTCGTACTTTTAAATTTAAACATGTAAATCTTGTCGCTAATTTTATTTCGGTATATTATGAAACAAAATAATTGGTGGGATCACATTGTAACAATTTATAACTATGCATAAAACTAAATTTTTGAATATAATTAAATCTTTATTTTTGTACAGAAATTTAAAAAAATATCTCGAGTCCTCGACAAATATAATTATGGGTCTTGTGACTCTTGTCTCATGATTTCATCATGCCATTTGCATTGCTTCTAATCTCTTGTGCCTCACTCTATGCGCCTTAATTCGTCAAAATTGAAACCTATAGAACAATACAAGATTCAATTAGTACAAATATAATGACATAGTAAGATTGTAACTAAAAACATGTAAAAGAAGAAAACTTATATATCGCGGGTAAACTATTCAGCAAGGATGACTATTGTTTTATTCAATTATAATAAAAAACAAAAAACACTTAAATAATGCATAAATATGTAGATTATTTTTCTATTTTTTACTAATTTATTAATAATTATTTAAATATTGCCGATACAGCCGATACCAAAAAATTCGATACTCCGATCCGATACCGTCGATACTGCCGATACTGACGATACAGATACTCATACAAACTGTCCGATACCGATACCGAGTTTTTGAACCTTGAATATGAGTACAAAAGGGAGGGGGAGGAGTGGATGTGGGTTTGAGTAGATTTTAGTAGAATACTTGACTTAATTTTATTGATGGGTGGGGCTACATATATATAGGAGAGGCTAACCCCTCTCTCTACTATTCTACTAGATGTGGGACTAAACACCCACTAATATTCTCAATACTCCCCCTCAAGATGGGCAATAGATATCAATTATCCCCATCTTGTTACATAGTTTAGAAAGACTCGATGAATTAAGACGCTTAGTCAGACAATCTGCAACTTGTTCTTCTGAGCGAATGTGATCGAGCTTTAATATCCCTTTTTCTAGCTTCTCTTTGATGAAGACCGATCGATCTCGATGTGCTTAGTTCTGTTATGCTGGATTTGATTGTTAGCTATACTTATTGCAGCTTGACTGTTACTCAGAAGATGCAACGGTGTTCCCTGGTCCAGCTTCAACTCAGTCAGCAATGCTCTTACCTACAACAACTCTGACACTCCTAGAGCCATAGCTCTATATTCTGCTTAAGCAGTCGATCGTGCTACCACAGACTATTTCTTGCTTCTTAATGAGATTAGGTTACCCCCTACAAAGACACAGTACACTGAGGTAGACCTTTTGTCATCCATGCAACTTGTCCAATCTGCATCGTAGTACCCCTCAACACCCAAGTGGCCATTTTTCTTGAAACATAGCCCTTTTTCAGGAATACCCTTCAGATATCTCAGGATACGGAAAACTGCATCCATGTGGCCCTTCCTTGGATCATGCATATAGCGACTCACTACACTCACAACAAATGAGATATCAGGGCGAGTGTGGCCTAGATAAATCAATCTGCCTACAAGTCTCAGATATCTCTTACGATCAACATGCTTTCTTGTCTCTGTCCCCAACTTATCTTTCTGATCGATCGGAGTGACTGTCGATCGACATCCCAACATACCAGTCTCTGTGAGCAGGTCTAGTACATACTTTCTCTGAGAGAGGACGATCCCATCACTTTCTCGAGCCATCTCGATCTTGAGAAAATACCACATCATTCCCAAGTCCTTCACTTCAAACTCCTTGACAAGTTTTGACTTCAGCTGGGTGATGTCTTCCTCATTATCACATGTGATCATTATATCATCCACATACACTGCAAGTATGGTGATGTGGCCTCTTGCATGCTGGAAGAAGACCGAGTGATCTGCATTGGTCCGACGGTACCCCATGCATGTGACAACCTTCCTGAATCTATCAAACCAAGCTCGAGGAGATTCCTTGAGTCCATACAGTGATTTCTTCAGCTTGCACACCTTTTTCGTCGACTGCTTTGTGCAAAATCGGGGGGGGGGGGGTCTCCAGATATACCAAGGATTAATGTATCGGCCGATACCGACACACATCGGCCGTATCGGATCGGTTTTGGCCACTGCCGATCCGATACTCCTCAAAATAATCGGTATCGGCCGAAACATGTGAATTTTTTTTGGTATCGATCTGTATCGGCTGATACGTACCCGATACGGGCCGATACACCGATACAGACTGATGCATACGATATTTTAGTATATTAATTAAAAAAATGAAACTTCAACAAAGTAGCAAAACCAGGAAGAATTGCATAAATTATCAGAGGTAGATCTTCATCACCTCGTCCTTGAAGGAGCCCAGGAGGAACGCGTCGACGATTTGGTCCTCCACGACCGCCCCGGCCTCGATCGCCACGGCTCGCGTCCAAAGCTTCTGCGCTTGTGGTCGTCGGGACTCGGTCTCGATGGTCCCCCTAGCCTTGGTCTCCATGGTCACCTCGGCTTCAGTCACCACATCCTTGATTTTTTTTCTAGAGACGGTGTCAAAGAGTGGGGGAATTGAATGTGGAAAAGGCACATACATACGTGGTGAGGAAGATGACACGTGGCGGTAAAAAAATAAATGAAGGATGTGATTCAGAGAATCGAATGACTATCCATTGCTTTGTTTGAAAAAATATGTTATGTTTTGTCATTATATGATGTGAACCATTTAAAATATCAAGGATGTGGCGGTCTCCAATGAAGCCTCTGGACTATGACTTCTGTTACACACAAGATTAAGACAAGACAAGACAAATTTGTCATTTTATATAGGTGGTCTCCATGGAAGCCTCTAGGACTTCTGTATATTCCTTGGTCTCCACGAAAGTCTTAGGACTTTTGTATATTATACACAAGATAAGACGTCATTATATATATATATATATATATATATATATATATATTACTTGTATCTAAATTTTTTTATTGTATCTAATTTTATTACTATATGTAACTTAATTATTGCAATATTATTGTAACTTTTTTTTATAAGTGTAATATTATTTTATGTAATATTTTTTATTATTGTATATAACATATTAATAATTATCTAATATTGTTGATACCAAAAATTCTGATACTCCGATACGATACCGCCGATATTGCCAATACTGTCGATACTCATACCAATACCGTTACTTTGAACCTTGATGTATACTTCCTCTTGTAGATCCCCATGAAGAAAATCGTTCTTTACATCCAATTGATACAACTGTCACCAATGGTTTGCTTCAAGAGAGACCAGTGTTCTCACAGTGCTCATCTTTGCCACCGGAGCAAATGTCTCATCATAGTCGATGCCATAGGATTGAGTGAATCCCTTTGCAACCAACCTTGCCTTGTACCGCTCCACCTTACCTTCTGGCGTCTCCTTTACTGTGAAGACCCATTTGCATCCAACTGCTCTATTTCATTTATGCAATGGAACAAGCCCCTATGTCCCATTTCTTTCGAGTGCCCCAAGTTCCTCTAACATTACAGCTTTCCACCTTGGATTTTCCTTCGCTTCATGCCAACACTTAGGCAAAGAGATGGTGTCTAACGATGCAATGAATGCTCTATAAGTAGGGGATATATTAGAGTAGGATAAAAAATTGGCAATATCATGATCATAACCATAACGATTAGGGGCTATTCCCACATTACTGCGAGAAGATCTCCTTAAGGGAGTATGAGATAGTGATGGAGATATCATACCATATGAATCAGAGGGATCCGCATCCGAATCAGAGGAATCCGGTGCGGGAGGTGCATCTTCAAGAGCCTCCTGGGCTACCCCTTTGGGGGAATTAAGTGGTGATGGGTGCAGCGTAGGTGCGGTTCAAGTGCGGTGCGGGAGGTGCATCTTTGTAAACCCCCTGATTTTTCAAAATTTTAAAAACTGGATTTTTCGGAATTTTCTGGAATTTTCTGGGAATTTTCTGTAATTTAAAAACAGGGTTTTAATTTTTAAATGATTTTTAATTGATATTAAATAGTATTAAAATATTATGAAAATAATATTTTTGGATGTAAAATGAAAAACTGGACTTAGGACAATTTTTTTGGAATTTATCGGATCCCGGACCTATTTTTAAAACACCTAAAACTACTTATTTAATTAATTAATTAATTATTTATTTATTAATTGTTTTATTATTATTATTATTATTATTATTATTATTATTATTATTATTATTTAAAAAAAAATATATAAAACCCAGCCCAGCCCGGCCCGGCCCACGGCCCTTGGGCCGGCCCACCCTGCCCAGCGGGTCGGGTCGGATCCGCCGCCGCCCGACCCGCACCCGACCGACCCGTCTCCCCCTCTCCCCCACGACCCGCGCTGCTCCCCGCGTTTCCCGCCGCCTCCGCCGCGCCCTCCGCCCGCTCCGGCCGCCCACGCCTCCACGCCACCCACGTCCCCGCCCCGCTCGGCCCCGCCCCCTCTCTCCCCTCGCCTATAAATTCCCCCCGTCAGCCCCTCTCCGGCCAGACCTCCCCCACGACCACCACCCGCCACCGCTTGCCTCGCCGGCCGACGCCACCTGCCCGCAGCCCCCTCCGCCGCGCTCAGCCACCCCCTCCTCCTTCCTCCTCCCCTCGTCGACGCAGCGGCCACCACAGCAACAGCGGCAACAGCAGCAGCCAGCGCCTCCGCCGCCGTCCCCGCGCCGCCGCGACGCCCCCAGCGCCGCCGCACCGCCGCGACGCGTGCCCCCGGCCCTCCGCCGCAGTCCAGCCGCCGCCTAGCCGCCGTCCCCGCCGGAGTTCGGCCAAAAGCCCTAACCCTAACCCTAATTCCTAAATCCGCGTGTCCGACACGTGTCGGACACGATTTGCCCCGGTTTTCGGGTCCCCTTCAGGTACGTGTAACTTTTTGCTCGTAGCTCCTTTTTCGATTCCGCAAATTGCGTTGCGAAGCCTGTATGACCCTCTCGGTGTCCGGACAAACCGTTCGGGGCATCGCATCCTGTGGTGATCGCACACCGCGATCCAAAAACAGGAAAAACCAGACCCTGTTTCACCCCGGAAATGAGTGCGCCCCGCCAAACGGGACAACTTGGTCGCGCGCGGTCTTCACAGATACGTGCGCATCGTCGATACGGACGTGTGGGATTTCGCAGAAGCTGATTCGGGTGTGCGTGCACACCGGAATCAACGCGTATCCGCGGACATCGCCCCGTATCCGTCTTTTCTGTAATTCACCCTAACTTCGTGCACACACGTCGGATCGAGACGAAACTTGCGCCATCGGACTCGTAGCGATACGCTGGTCCTGTGAGCTAAGTTTGGTTCGATTCTGAGAACGTTGACGAAATCGCGTGTCGTGGGCCCCACAGGCCCCGTTCGACGGGCGATTTTGTGATCGGCTCATCGGAATCCAATTCTGGAAGTTCCGTTGGGTTCGTATCAGCGTTCCTGACCTGTTGACACTAAGTTTGGTGAATTTGGAGACCGTTGACCCTGACGCATTTTTCGGTGCAAAGCGGGCCCACATGTGGACCCCGTTTTGACCCGAAACTGTCGTTTTTGCCCTTGTCTCCAAATTGGACCCAAGGACAGGCATTTCTAGCTGATTGATATTTTCTGGATCTGATGGTGATGTTTGTTTCAGTAACCGGAGTACCGCCTGCAATTCCAGCTGAAGTCAGAGCCGAAATCAGAGCCGGAACCACAGGCAAGTGTACCTTGCCAAACCCTGCAGCTTGCTAATTATTTTCTGGACTTAATTATGCATTAGTGGGCAAGTAAAGCTTGCCAAGTCTCAGTAATTCTTGACATAGTAATTTACTTGATTTCTTGTGGAGTTAAATGTAAACTTGTTTTAACTGCTTAACCTAGGAAACGGGTGACGTGCTTAGTGTCCGATCATAGTCGGGTGCCAACTCCGTACGCGGGGTTGTGTAACGTCACATAGACATGGTTAACGAGACCCGATAATTCTCGTACTTGTCCTATCAAGTACACCAGAACCCAGGACACTTGACACTATTCCATGAGACAGAGTCTTCCTGAGTCATTCGAGGTGATTCTGTATAGGATGCATGTTGTATGACATAGACTTTACATTCTTAGACATTTGATTCATAGCTATCAGACTTACTGCATTAGTTATAATCGTGCGTGACATGGACATGAGGCATCGTGGACATGAGACGTGGGATTACATTGGGTGGGGAGAGACACACAGACTACAGGCTGATATTATATATATAAAACATAGTATATTTCAGAGTATAATTCATAGTTATTGCCGCTACCGGCTCCCCGACACAGAGCTTGTAGTGGCTCAGCCTGAATTCTAGTGCTGCTCTCATATTGCATATCACATAGTTGGTTACTTAGTTTACCCTGATGATTATTTTCTCTGCTGCACCGTAATTATTTTGGCTTGTATTTTCTGTACCTTGCTGTCCCCTGAGGACCTGGATCCGGATTATGTCCCCAGGTACAGCTGAAGAGAACTACCCAGAGGTGTACGGTACCGGAGCACTCCTTGGAGCAGAGCAAGGAACAGAGGACGAAGTAGTGGCCGAAGATTTCTCCTGAGCACCGGTTTCAACTACACAGTATTTCCATTTCCAGCATTTCATTTCCTGTCTTTTCTCCTTAATTGTAACAGAATAATTCTCGGATTTGTTTCCCGAGACAACCTTATTTGTTATTGCATATTTATTTCCATTGCATTATTTCTGGCAATTAATCTGTGTTATTCTGTGGATGAGATTAGTAATACCTGAGACTTGTAACTTATTACTGCTAGACTACAGCTTAAGCATGCCCTGATGGATCCATTAAATTGGGTTGTCCATCGGTGCGTGCTGCTGGCCATTTCGCACGTGCTCAGTCCCTCGTCATTTTGGGACTGGGGCGTGACAATCTTCAAGAGTTGGGACAGGGTTAGGCAAGGGACATGGCACAGTAGGGGCAATAGGCACAGTAGGGAACTGCTGCTTTCTCCTTCTGTAGAGTTGGAGCTCTGTAGATTGTTCCTCCCCCTGCACTGGATTATCACTTTCTTCCTCCTGATTGTGTGTATCCTCATCACTTTCCTTACCCTCGCTATCTCCCCCTTGTTCCCTTGGACCAGCTTCTATCATTGGGCATGAAACTGATCCGACAATCACGTTTGGGCCTATCTCCCCCTCACTCCTAACACCTCCTGTGTTAGGTGTGTCACCAAATGCGAAGCCTTCACCTGAACCATTGTGGTAGTATGGTTCCATCTCTCTGAATGTAACGTCCATGCTCACAAATAGCCTTCGCTCCACCAGACTAAAACAAGAGTATCTCTTTTGAGTCCTTGAGTAGCCAACAAAGACGCACTTAACTGCCCGAGGGTCCAGCTTTTCCACCGCAGACATGTTATCTATCACAAAGCATACACATCCAAATACCTTTGGGGGAACAATGTACTTATTCTCTCCTGTAAGCATCTCAAACGGTGTCTTCCATCCTAGCACCTGAGAGGGCATCATGTTGATGAGTTATACAGCCGTCAATACGGCATGCCCCACAAGTGTTTAGGAACATTCATGGCAAACATTATTGACCGTGCTACTTCCAACAAGTGCCTGTTCTTCCGCTCTGCCACGCCATTCTGTGCTGGTGTATAGGCACACAAAGTCTGATGCCGTATTCCATGGGCTGATAAGTACTTTTCAATAGCCTTGTTGGTATATTCTGTCCCATTGTCAGATCTCAAAATCTTCACTTTAGCACTGTACTGTGTTGTAATCCTGCGATAAAAATCTTGAAAGCATGCAAAGACATTACTCTTACTCTTCATTAGGTATATCCATGTGACACGAGTGTAGCAATCAATAAAGGTGATAAACCATTAATCGCGGTTGTAGGACAAGCTCCCTACACATCAGAGTATCATATCAAAAATCTTTCGATAAACTTTATGGTCTACCCTCTGTCGGCCAAAAAGTTGTAATCGAGATCTAGAAGCTTCAGCAAACAAGTTTGTTTTACAGAATCTCGATTCCAACAAAGGAGAAGGAGGGGAGGGGATACGGGCGACGGCTGTGGGCGGACGGCGGTTGGGAAGGGGAGGGGGGGCGGGGATGAGAGTGTGGCGGGCGGCTGTGGAGACGGGCTGGTGGGGGCAGAGGTGAGAGGTCGGCGGTTGGGGGGCTGTGAGCGGTTAGGGTTAGGGTTAGGAGGAACCTGACTCTGATACCAAGTAAATTTTAGTAGAATACGTGACTTAATTTTATTGATTGGTGGAACTACATATATATAGGAGAGACTAACCCCTCTTTCTACTATTCTACTAGATGTGGGACTAAACACCCACTAATACTCTCAACAGTTTGAATCCTAGCTCGGGCAAAAATTCAATTAAATGGGAGGGGGTCTTGGTCCTAGTAGCCCACGACAGGAACAATCATTAAATTTTTTTTTTTTTTGAGAAAGAGACGGTCATTAATGACTGCCTTTATCTAAAATAAAATAAAAATAAACGAGTACAAAAGCATTGTTAGATTATACGTAACTTTTCTGTGTCTAGGTCACATTCTGGTAAGAATCTCAGTGTAATTGAGACACATTTTTTTTATCTTAATTGGAATGATTGGCTGAGAACATCACGTACACAGAAATATAGGACAACCTTAACCAGAATCTGGTCGCCACTTTCCTTACCTATGTTTGTGAATTGGGATAAAAATGCTTGGGCACTTTCGGGAGAGAACTGCCACGTTGGCTATTTGGAAACTGAACAAGAAAGTGACTCTCATATTCACGTGGAGAATTAGAAAGTTCGTTTATTGGGCTTAGTGTATGCACCCTCACTCTCAATTGGCTGTTGCCTATTCAATCTCTTGTTTTCTTCCAGTAACTTCTTAACCCATGGCAAGCAAAACAATTAGGGAAATAGGTTGCAGACAATATTCGGTTGCCTTACTTTCTTCAACACAAGCATTATCTGGACTTTTGAAAATTAGCTTTCATGAAGAAATGCCTTATGGAAAAGTATTCTAATTTGATCTACAGTTACCATTAGTCAAATATGGATTGCTTAAATATAAAAGAATTACAGGTCGCAAATAAGCATGAAGCACCATTCTACTAGGTTCAACAAAGTGACTGGCAAAAACAGTATCTGAGAATGCTGCAGTTTTGAACAAGAAATAAAAACTGAGTTCACCTGTATTGCTGCAGTGTTGAACGTCTGTCTGTTTCTCTGTTTTTTTTTTTTTACCACCTATATTGTTTCCTTTGCTCTCATACTGTCACCATTCTCTGTTTGCAGTTCTCCCATCTTGCTTGGGTTCAAACAGATAGGAAATCTGGAGGGCTTGGAGATCTGAAATACCCCTTGATATCTGATGTGACGAAATCCATTTCAAAATCATTTGGTGTATTGATTCCTGATCAGGTATTAATTTGATAAATATGTAGTTTGACGTATCAAAAGTTGTTGCCTGCCTGCCAATAGCTCTGAAAGTGAGAAATTCAAGCTTTGTCAGATGTTTTCTGTACCATCCGTTTCGGCTTGTTTCGTCTGAAATTTTTAATGATACAGTACTTGAAAGGGCCAATTCATAGAAGTGTTAAATCTTGCAGGGCATTGCTTTGAGAGGTCTGTTCATCATTGACAAGGAAGGAGTCATCCAACACTCCACCATTAATAACCTTGCCATTGGGCGAAGTGTTGATGAAACATTGAGGACCCTGCAGGTAAAATTTCATTAGGAAGTGTTGATCAAAGCAATAATGGTCTGAACTTTCTGATCGAATCTAAGGCTGTGTTTGATTGGACTTTTTTTTCATGGACAATATTTCTATCACAAATTTTCCACTAATTGTAATATTTGATAGCTTATATTTTACATGCAATTATTTTCCAAAAAACTATCATTTTCTATATTTTTCTTCAAAATTGAGGAAAATGAAACTAGTCCCAATCCATAGGAAAATATCATTTTCCATGAAAAATAATGACAATCAAACACCATAATTAAGTTTTTCATAATTTTTTTTTAAAATTTTCATGGAATCTTTCTCCTAGTAAAATTAATTCCGTAAAATTAATTTATTTTTCACATATTTTCTACCATGCAATAAAAAACACCCTAATGTTTATAAAGTCCACGCAAATTGACTCCTGCCCTGTGCACTATTTGCTGTAGGCGCTGCAATATGTTCAAGAGAACCCTGATGAGGTGTGCCCAGCTGGATGGAAGCCCGGAGAGAAGTCCATGAAGCCGGATCCTAAGCTCAGTAAGGAATATTTTGCAGCTATATAGGAACGACGCTGTTGCACTGTTGTAGTTGTTTTTGTCGTTTGAAGAGGTAGGAACAGATGTCTCGTCTTAATTGCTAGGGGACCAGTAAGGATGCAACTGTTGGTATTTTCGTTGCTTTATTTGGTGACCACCATTAAATAGCCATGTTCAGATGTTGGGTTGTCACGTCTATTTCTGCCTAAAATGTTGTCAGCCTTTAAGTGTCAAAGTTCTTATTATGGTGTGCAGTAACAACACGCTTGCAAAATTCCTGCCTGTTTTATTTATGCAGCTTTTAAACAGAAATAATTGATGGGCATTCCTATTAGACTGGAGATGGGATGAACCAGTTGTTCTGGATTTGAAGATTGTATCATCCTTGCTTTGTGTTGGATATATGCCAGTTTTTTTTTTTAAAAATTATTGTGATATATAACAACAAATCAAAATATACCCAATGCCGATTTACAAGCAAGCCAACTTGATTAATATTCTGTATTGTCACTGTGAGACCAATAAATTCTTACTTACCAATAAGACTATTTGGTTCGACGAAATGTGAAAAAGTAAAAAATTAATATTTACGTGGAACATTCCGTACGCACGTTATGCATAAGCATATTTTTTTAATTCCTACATTTGGGTGTTTTGAAGAATTGGAAGGAAAAATAATTCTAAACTTTGGTATTTGGATGGTTGTTGAAGTGACTTGAAAAGTGTAACTTTGGATAGCTATGATGTTGGTTGTAAATTTTTACAAACAATTTAAATTGTAAGCCTGGCTTTATTCATATTTTAATTGTCCGCCGTGCATAGGTTGAGAATTTTTTACGGTCCACCTGTCATAAATCGTTCAGACAATTGACTGGAACAATTTATCCAAAATTACCATCTGGGAATGCAATTTATGAAGTTTGAGATTTGGCAACGTAATAAATCTCCTATTTAACTTCTCTTAATTAGTACCTACCAAAATAGTAACCTAATTAATTAAGGCCCATAAAAATGTAGATACTATATAAAACTTGTGTGTGCCAAGTCCCATGTGAACAGAATCCAGCTGGTCCCCTCTGTTATAGTTGGACACATTCTTGTACTCCTTTTGTTGTTTGGTCGTCTTCCCCACGTGTGAGGATCAGCTGTTCTCCATGTCGCACGGTCTCCTACTTTGTTCCCCCAAGGTCAGTCGAGCTCTTCAAATGAACTCAACACTACTGTGGGACCTACACTAGAATATTCCTCCATCTCTTCCTGAACCACGTCTGCTATTTCAAGGTACCACGTCTGCTATTTCAAGGTTTGTAGCGGATCCTTGTCAGCTATACTACCACGCAACAGCTGTAGAGGTCCAAAATCGGATCAAACCCGATCCATACCCATTAAACAAGTAATAATTTAAATCCAATCCATGTTCATTACATGGATAAATTGGTTTAATTATAGGTATGCAATTTCAATACCTAAGTCAAAAAAATAAGCTGGATTAAGTAAAAAAAAGTAAAGTAAAGGGGAGAATAGTCAATACATATAATCTTCTTGAATCGGAAGGAGAGTTAAGTACGGTATGTTTAATAATTCTTATTTAGATTGAAGTTTTTGAGTGTGAGAAAGATTAATAGAAATATAATAATTAATAAAATATATTTATTATATATGGTTTTGAGTAGAAAGAGTAATAAGAAAAAACGAGAAGAGATACCCACATGAACTACAACATATTGAAAGTCAGACAGATGGAGTAACATGTTGAAAGTAAAAAAAATATGGAGAAAAAAATTATAATATTTTATAGAACAAATATAGAATATTTATGGCTTTTTAAAATAAAATTTCTTACTTTTCCTTGTTAACCCCAATTCTGATTTTGAAGTAGAAAAAAAAAACCCTAAAAATATTCTCATTTAACCCTCTATTACTTTCCTTCTTTTCGAACTTTCACCCTCAAACAAAGTAGATTTTTTTTCTCACTTAACTTCGTCTCATCTATCTCATTTCACCCTCAATCCGAGCAAGACCCAGAGTTGAAAGATTAAAATTGACAAAATATGCATATCACAAGCAATACTTGATTTCTATAATCCTGGTTAAAAAATTTGGTGAACAAAAAAAATAATTACATATCATTATAAGTTGGAGAGAGAATTTTAAAAAAAAAATCCATATTGTTTATTTTCCTCCATTTGAAGTCTCTTGAAATACGTTTTGACTCCGAAAAGTGTGTCAAGTTTTTATAGCCAACAGGGTCGGGGTGCAGAAAACCTGCATCCGATCCAATAGACAATCCAAGATCCGAAACACATTATAACTAGAAATGGCGGGTACAGAGTGTTCTCGCGGAGCACAGGAAACGAGAATCGTTATAAATAAAGAAAACAATAATAATATAATAATGGCGACCACTGGCTCATGGCAAAAAAAATCCCTTATAAAATATTAATTAATTCCATCGTCAAAATAAAGTTTTCGTTCTCTCTCTCTAAACTTTTAACGCTCAATTACTAGAGAGAGACAGAAGAGAGAGAGAGAAAGTAACCCCCTAATTCTGTCTCTTCTCTTATCGGAATGTGAGTCACTAAAACCCTAGTTTTCTACTCATTTTGAATTGTAATTTTTTTAGGGTTTAGAGTCTAGACCCAAAGAGTGATCAATGTTAGCTAATAATGAATTGATGGAAATTATGAGAAAAGAGTGGGAAATTTTGAAGTGATTGGTTCCTGAAATTTGGGACGTTCTTTTGTTCAACCCAAAGAGTGAGGTGAACAAATTGCTTAGATTTTATTTACTGTTTCATTGCAAATTTCTATGGCATTTGTTCAATTTTCATTTGGGTTGTATATTAAATCCCTTTATTTTCCTTCTTTAAAAAAAATACTAGGGGTTAGATTGTTCTTCATGTATGAAACTTTTACGGAACTTGTTTTTAGTTGATAGAATTGCTCAATGTGGGTTGATATTGGATCGAGCGCAGTATAATAGTGTTTCTTGTTTGTTAAAATCCCTGTAACTATAGCAGAACTCTAGAGTCAACGATGAGGGTTTAGATTTGTACATGTATATCCAATGCGCCCCACAGGTCGGATGACCGATTCGAGCAACATGGTATACTTTTTTTATTTTTTTTATAAGGCCACTTAAATGAGCTACAGACAAGATTTGAACCGGGGTGCTGCTGCTACTTATTATTCTAATTTTGTTCCTACCCTGAATGATTTCTTGTTGATTTTTTTTTAAATTTTTTTTGTGGAAGTACATTGATTAATGCAGGTTGCTCTTGGATTGCACGGAACACTTTTTTGCAACTTTTTATTTTTAAACTTTTTGGTAGGAACTTTTGTTCTAAGAGATGGAAGTGAAGAATGGAATGGCGAATTGAGATTTGGAATATTTGTTTTGATATTTCCTGTTGTATTGCAGAACTATCAACTTTGTTTTTGTTCCTTGTAGAGTTGTAGGTGCACATATAGTTGATGAGAATTGAATATAGGTTTCTTTATTTTTGAGAGGATGCGATCAAGCAGTCATAATAATTTTTTTTATTTTTTTTTGGTTTCTTTTTAACATATGTTTCTGTTGATTGGTGAATATTTTTGTTCTGTAAGAGTGAAGTGAAAAATTGCATAAATGAATCGAAACTTCTTCTTTCCACTTCATGGGAAGTTTATCTGTTAAGAGAGATATTACTATTGAAAGAAGATACCCTTTGGAAAATGATTACTTATTTGTAAGTCTTTTTTTTGCTTGATAGAAACAGTGAAGTAAGGCAAGTACCACTGTTCTTTCTAGCCAGTGGCATTGTTGCAAAATTGCTGAGCAGGATCCTTCGAGAATTTTTATTTGTGGCATTTATCTTATTTATCCAAAAATACTACTATTATTGTTTGTTTTTTATCTTGGATTTTTAGTTATGAGCCCCTTAAATTACACTTGTGTTGATATAGGTATCCCTATCATTTAGTCATACCTTTCCCAAACTCAAGGTGGTCCTATGTCAATCAAATGATAAAATTTGGAGGCGGGATTATCAAAATAGGTGATCTGAAGGGACATATATCTGAAAAAAATATTTCTTTCATTCTCTCTTGTATTTCAATTAATATGCATTTGCTGTTTTACTTTTACCTCAAGCCAAACATTTTGTAGTTTTGTTTTTAAGAGTTGGTTAGAAAAGCTGACATCCAATCTTAACTAAGTCATTCAAAGTTTCATTTTGGGACTTTTTGATGTATTTTTGTCAAAAAAGAAAAGTTTGTTTTACTGAAAAGAAATAGCTTTCCACTTTTTATTTATTTATTTTAATTCTTGTCTTTTTTCAATGATGTATTTTGGAAACTTTTCCTTCAAAAAGAAAAAAAATATACGGAAGCTAATTTGTTGGCGATTTATACTTGATTTTGGTGCAATAGTCCAAAAGATATTTTCATGTTTGTTTTTTGTCGCTTAGTTTTACAAGTGTCTTGTTTTTTATGGTTTCGCTTGAACATGGTTATTTTATATGGAGGAGGAATGATGATTCTATTCCTTCATCATTATAAAATTGTGAAAACTAGGACTTGAACATTTTGGTTCTTCTGCCTTGATTACTTTTGTAGCATTTGGCTAATCCGGAGCTATTTGATTGCTTGCAGAAGATTGGAATATTTTGCATTTCTTTCCCCTATCAACAGTCTTTGGGTTTTTGTTTTGTGCTTTTGTACTATTAAGTTAACAAAGTGCACAATCAATCTAAAACCAAGGTTCGCAATATCGGTATCAGTCAGACCATTCCTATGAGTATCGGTATTTTTACGGTTTCGGATCGAAATATCGAATTTTTTGGTATCGGAAAATAAATAATTATTAATATTTTAGAAAATATATTTTATATAGTTAGGCATAATTTTAAGTATTTTCAGTGTTGTTTCTTAGTTGTTTGAAATTAAATGAAACATTAGTCACCCTTGCCGATTGGTTTATGTGCGTTTGATAAGTTTTCTTCTTTTACATGTTTTTACAACTTTACTATGCTTTTGGTTGGTCTTTTTTCGTTCAATTTTCTTTGTCGAATTGACCGGAAAAGAGACCCGTCGGCATCGGTAAGTATTAGAATCGGTCGGTATCGGATCGGTACATGCCAAACTATATCGAAATCGGCCGTATCGGATCGGTATCAGCCGATACTGCAAATTATGTCTAAAACATGTCTTCTCACCATTTCTTTGTAAATTGAGTTTTGATCTTCTTACTAAAGAAGCCTCAATGCCTCTTTTTATATATTTCGTAGAAAATCATTCAGTAAAATTGCTTGTAAAGGTTCGTAGTTCATGTCATTCTATGTTTTTATCATAGTTTGCAGTATCGGCAGATATCGATCAAATACGGTCGATACCGATACGGTTTGGCATGTCCCGATCCAATATCTGATACTGACCGATACCCACATTGAGAGTCTCTTTTCCGGTCAATTCGGCAAAGAAAATTGAACGAGAAAGACCAATCAAGAATGATGTAAAAGCATAGTAAGGTTGTAAAAACATATAAAAGAAAACTTATCCATCGTATTAAACCAATCATCAATGATGACTACTATTTCATTCAATTTCTAAACTACTAAGATACAACACTGATAATACTTAAATTATGCCAAAATGTATAAAATATATTTTCTAAAATGTTAATAATTTATTAATAATTATTTTTTTCCGATACCAAAAAATCCGATACTCCGATCCAAATAGCTGATACTGCTGGTACCGTATGATCCCGATACTCATAGTAATTGTCCGATACTGATTCCGATACCGATACTACGAACCTTGGTTTTTATGCTTCTGTTATATAAGAATGAGTTTAAAATCGGATGACAGCTTAACTTCTTTATGTAACTTATGTGATTTTGGAATTTCAGGTTATATATCATTTCAAAACTCTACATTTTTGTGAGTGAAATTCTTCTTTTTTGCTGGTTTGGCTAGTGATTCACTAGGACACAGTAAGATGGTTGAGCAGCAAGTAAGGAATAGTGCCTTGAATAGCTCCTTCTTGGTACTTAACTTGGGAACAAACACTCTTGGAGTGGGAAATTCTTTTACAATTCCGGCGTCATCTGAATCTTCTCATAGAATACCAATAGATAAACGTCCCATTATCAATGTGGTCGAGGATGACGATTCAATTTCTAGCTCAACAGAGGAAGGGACTGAGGAAGGGTCTTCATCAGAATCCGACAAAAGTAAAAGTGTTCCAGAAGAAAAGGAGGATCCTGATTGGGTGCCTGATAGGAAGTCAAGGAGGACCAATAATATTTCATCTTGTAGAACTGCCAAACCAAAAGATGGGACATCATTTAGTTCAAGCTCTTCTCATCGAGGAGGTGTCAGTGGAATGCTACCGCCAATCAGTTCAAGATCTGACCTCTTTCCTCCTAAAGGTTTTGTTGGAGTGCTTAATTCAGGATCAGGATCCCCACCTCATCACCTCATGGAGCTCTTGAGATTATTTGGTTGGAAGGTAGTGCTTGAAACTAGCCATGGTGGGTATGTCTACATATCTCCAACAGGGCGGGCTTATTCCTCCCTTCCACAAGCTTTTGGGACGTTTCTACATGGCACTTCTAAGTATAATGAGATGGCAAGTGTCTCATCCAGCTATTTGGAGAACAATATTGGTACTGCTAGTCCTTTACCTATGGCAGGCCCTTCTGGTAGCAATACAAGCGCACAATGTGGCAATGCTGCTGCTGATACTGGCAAAAAGAAGAGGAGCAGAAAAAAGAGGATTTCTACTCGTTCAGAGAACAAGAAGCCCGTTGAACCTATTGATGAAACAGTTTGTCAGAATTATGGCAAGAGATCCTCACAAAATGTAGCGGATTTGGTGTGCGAGGGAGCAAATGGAGTAGTCAACTTAGGAAAGGTAAACGAGCATACAAAATTTCGTGTCGAAGAATGCTCAAACAAGGAACTCAACCAGATGGATCACAGCAGCAGTCTGGTTAACAATATACTGTTATCTGGGAAGTTGCCTAAAGCGAGGAGGTCCGTGAGGACTCGTGGGAAGCATGTACCAGCAGATAATGTAAATGTTTTGTCTGGATCTGAAGTTAGTGGAGGAAAATCGAATGATATGAAGCAAACACCTGCAGCTTCTGAAGTAAAAACTGTGCAAAATAAGATGTCTGGAGCCTGCAGGGTAGATGTAGGCTCCAAAGATGAAGGCAGAAAGTCAGGTTGCAGCGATATTGGTGTCAACAGAAGTAACCAAAGAAGGATCTTTGTGGGTAAGGACATTATGTCAATTGGGCTTAGGAGATCTGGACGTCTTAATAAGAATAATGATATGATAGATGCAGGATTTGATGTACAAAAGGGGGTTGAATATAGTTATTTAGATAAAACAAAATCTTTAGTCAGTACGAGTGCTGGAAAGGATGAGGGGAAACTAGAGAGTTCACTTGACATGCCAAATAAGAAGGTACATTACAATATGAACAGTGAAAGTTTACATAGTGAAACCCAGAGGTTGAACAGGAGCAGTACAGTCTTTGTAAGTGAGTCCAACATCAAAAATAGTCATGAATCTGGTGATAGAAACAGCATCAGGAGATCTATGCGTATAAATGGGAAGCATGTTCCTGTAGATGATTATTCAGATATAGAATTTGAGGTTGATGATGACTTTTTAGGCTCTCCAGATTTTCGTGCCAATATAATGGCAGTGAAAGACAAAGAAAAGTTGATTTCTTCATTCTTCGAAGCTGAAGAAAAGGAAGCTCGAAATCTTGGCACAGATGCAGTTCAGTTGAAGCAGGCCAATATCAATAATTCAGATTGCTCAAACTCAGGGTGCGGGAAGGTCTTTGCTCCACTAAAAGAGAGTGGTTGGGAAATTCCTGCTCCTGAGAAACTCTCTCTGTCCTATGCAGCTAGGGCACCAACTGATGGCAGGAACTCAACACTAGCAAAAAACAAGATAAAAAGGAGAGGTGGATGTGGTTTAACAGTTAGGAGGAATAAGGAACACGACCAGCAAGAGGAGACATTATCACATTCAAAGATTAGCATGTTATCTTGGTTGATTGATTGTGGCGCACTGACTGAAAATGAGAAGGTTTATTACATAACAAAGAACAATACTGGTGACACCGCTACAGGATTCATAACTAGTGGAGGTATTTGGTGCAGCTGTTGTGATAAGGTTGTGCCATTGTTGAAGTTTATAGCTCATGCTGGTGGCAGTATTCAGCATCCCTGGGATAACATTTTCCTCTTGTCAGGAAAGACAATGTTATTTTGCATGCAGGAGGCATGGGAAAGAGAAAAGGATCAAAGAAAAATTGGTTTTCAAACTGTGGGAGTTGGTGATCCAGATCCTAGTGATGACACATGCGGGATATGTGCTGATGGTGGACAGCTAATATGCTGTGATAATTGCCCTTCGACTTTCCATCAGAACTGCGTTATGCTTAAGGTATATATTTATAAAATCATGCTCCATATATAAATTTCGATTTTCATACATCCAAAAAAAGATGATAATTCTAATACCCGTTGATTTAGTACACAATATTATCTGTTCTCTTTGTGTGAATAATACTTCAAGGAGACCGACCATGTAATAATCAAACAGTAAAGAGACCATTAGCAGAAACATAAATATTACTGGCGTGTGCCTTTCTACCATCATGGGTGAATTTGTTAATCTTATTGGTATGCATGTGTGCGTTTTTCTAAGAATTTTGTTTGGGATACTGCAATGCTATATTGATTTCTTGCCCTTAATTTTTTTTTTTCTGTTGCTGTAAGAGCCACTCTATTTCTTTTATTTTTCTTAGCAGTCATATAAGAATGAATTTTCTTATTTTTCTGTTTTTAGAAGGTTTATTTTCAGTCTCCAAAGTGTTTATACTGTAGAGTTATTTTGCTAATGCTGAATATAGTGCTCAAGTCCATTGTAGGATTCCTAACTATATTACTTTTTCTCTTACAGGCCCTTCCAGAGGGTAGTTGGTTTTGTCCATATTGTAGATGCACATTTTGTATGGCGGTTGTGCATGGAACAAGTTCAACTCCAAATTTGCTTTCATGCAAGCAATGTGGACGCAAATGTGAGCATATTTAATACAATTTGCTTCCTTTCATGGTTAATCCACTGTTCCCTTTGGTATTGCCTTATAGTATAATGAATGTATACTTTGCTTGAATCTTCCGTAGATCATCAGGAATGTGCATGCAGAAATGACATGCACTTGATGGGTCCAATAAAATTTTCCTTCTGTGGGAGGAATTGCCAAAAGGTATTGCCTTTGATAAGCATTTAATACTTTAGTTTCATGATTATGTTTTTTTTTCCCTTCCCTTTCTTTCTGTTCACAGTTAACGCATTGCTTTAGCTTATAGAGAAGTGCTTGGCTTTCTTTAGCTTATAGAGAAGTGCTTTAAGAAATGCACTCCTTATAGAAACACTTTCAGAGAAGCACTTTAATGAGTGAACTGTTTGGTAAACATATAATGTGGAAAGTATTTTACCATGAATTCCCTTTGAAGTTCCTCATCTCTCCCCTAAAACGAAGAAGTTAACCACCGAACTTGTCGACACCGATTTGATGCTTAGTTCACCCCTCTCACTCAGTTCATCTCTAATTGTGGTCAACTCTGTCGCAAGTTCACGGCTTCTCTACCATGCCTTGTCTGTTTCTGTGTTCTATTTGTGTTCATGCAACAATCTTTTCATCAACTGCTTGTCATGTTGATTGGCTCCCTCGTTACTCCACTCTCTCCATATTCTCATTTTTAACTCAAAATATTGACAATGCACCTATCTGTGTGCTTGAAAATTGTGCACCAAAAAATGTATTTTGAGAAATTTTGACTTATCCCCCACTTTATTTACCATATTTAAAGGTGCACCCCACAATATTTTCATAATGTACAAGACCCTCCACTTTTGACGGAATCCGTAAGGATTTGACGGTCAACTACTTTGATCAATTTTTTTTGACCAAAATGCCCCTCCAATTTATTCTTCCTCTTTCCTCACTCCCCCCCCTGCGGACAAGCCGCCGCCGCCGCCGCCGCTCCTCCCGCTACCGTCCCCCCTCTCCTCCATCCCCGCCACCGCTTTCCTGTCACTCCCCATTCCCGATATACTTGTTTGAAACATATTTTATTTTAGCATGGTTGCATGTGCATGGAGACTAGACCCATTCTTTGGTTTAACCTGGTTCATGGTTTATTTTGTGGGTTGGTTCAAGTCATGAGAACCCTTGGTTCAACCCTCAACCCTACCATATATAACCCAACCTTTTTTTTCTCTCTCTTCACTTCTTCATTTCTTCTTCTCTCTTTAGTTTTCTCTTCCCATTTCCATAGGCAAGTACATCTTGCATGAGAAATGTAGAAATCCTCCATATTATTTTTCCATTATGTTTGTTATGTGTTTTTAAGCACTTTTAAAACTTGGAGTTTTCTGTTTTGGTGGATGGATTAGTGTAGATCTACATTTCTAACTTAGGGTTTTTATGGGTTTCATGAGTTTTTCTTGGTTTTGATCTACTAAACATGTATTTTCGAACACCAGTTTTTTGCTACATGATAGAGCTTTCAATTTCAAGCGTTTTGGTTTTTGGTTCACTCGATTTGGACTTAAAATGAGGTTTTTATGAAAACAATAATTTTTGAATTTTTGGATCTTTACCGCCATGGCTGAACCTGTTGTTGGAGAAGACGAAGTTCACATGCGGCCAGCGAGCTATGCGGCTGAGAGTGCTATGCGGCCCGAGAGGGTTATGCGGCCCGAGAGGGTTATGCGGCCTGAACTCTTGCCGTATAATGACAGCATACGTCCATCTTGTTGGACGCATGACTGCTGATTTACATAAGTGTCCTTGAACACCTGGTGTTTTCACTCGCTGAACGAATGAAAAATTCGCTAAGTCCAAGAGAACCATACGACACCGACACTTATGCGGCCTGTAGAGCATGCAACCACCATTTTTCTTGGACACATGGCTCTAAACCGTTGGCACTTATTACTTTGATTATGTCTTTTCTCTCTGACACACTTTATTGCTTTGTCACATTAGTCACATCAATCACTTTATGTCACTTCACTGACACTTCATTTATTGGTCGTCACTTCAACACTTGTCCCAAGGAGTAGACTTTAACCCTGAGCATGCGGTCCTGACTCCATATGCGGTCAAGTGGTTCATGCGGCCCTGACTTTACATGCGGCCTAGAGACTTATGCGGCCAGGACTTCACATGCGACCTAGAAACCCATGCGGCCTTGATTGTTTTTGATGGAATGCTTTTTTATTTTTTTTGGTTGATTTGGGTTAATTGCTTGTGATTGATCCTAAAGAGAATGGATTTAGTAACCAGACCTCATGCCAAACATGACCATGCGCTAAGAATGGCTAGGAACATGGCATGAGTTGAACTGAGATTTCAGTATGAACCCGACTAGTGGGTAGTGACTAACCGGCTATGTGCATGATATAAGCATTTGTGTTACAATGTGATCTTGATTCATGAGACCCAATGTATAGTTGGTAATTGGATTCGAATACTGTATCCGTACTGATACCACTATTGCCCGATAAATGTATATGATTTAATGTGGCCATGTCCGTCTCCGTATTCCGGTATTGGGGTGTGACACCCCCTTCCTGCTACCGCCCTCCTTCCCTGCTACCGACCCCCCTAGCCAACAGTATCAATAGCCGCCGCGCCGCTCGCTGCTGCCGCTGTGCTGCTCGCGCTCGTCGCTGGTGTCGCAGCTGCTATTGCTGCTGCCGGAGAGCGGGGGCGGGGAGGGGGGGGGGGGAGCGGGGACGGTGGCAGGGGGAGAGGGAGCGAGCGGCGGGGAGGGGGGGGGGAGGTTGCGGGGAGGGGTGGAGCGGCGGCGGCAGCCTACGGCGAGGAGGGTGGGGAGCGAGGGAGGGGGGTGGCGGTGGCGGCGAGGGGGGGGGGGTGTGGGAAGAAGACGGGGGTAATTTCGTCCAAAAAAATGTGTCAAACGTGTTGACCGTTAGGAAGAGACTGATTCCGTCAAAAGTGGGGGGTCTTGTACATTATGGAAAAACTGTGGGGTGCACCCTGAATATGGGTAAATAAAGTGGGGGGTAAGTCAAAATTTCTCATGTATTTTTCATCTAATATATACTCCATCTTGTGGGTTTTCACCTGGAATAACTTATAGATTTCCTATAGTATAAAATGAAGATTCACCGATGAGGCTATTCTAGTATTGTCGTATTTTTAAAGTCTCCTACCTGCTTTACTAATTGTTATCATAGTGTACCTCATTTGTATAATCCCCAGTTTGGGTTGATTCCCGTTCTTCTGTCATTTATATAATGTTATTACGGTACTCCAACCATGTGTAGTAGTTTATTTGAAGGTCATTTTAACCCTTCGCTTTTAGAAGATCGTTGTGAATATCATATCCACCTATAATTGATTATGAGTGTTGTGATTTTCTTAAGTCTGGTATTTTAGTTGCTAACACTTTTTTGTGCATGGTACTAATGTTGCAGGTGGCGGATCAACTATCAGAAATGCTTGGAATCACAAATCCTATGGAAGGGGGCTTCTCATGGGCCCTATTGAAACGTCTTGGCGAAGAAGAGGGATTTATATCTAATAGGAGCCTCTCCTTTATCTTGGAAAGTAATGTAAAACTTTCCATGGCCCTCTCAATACTCAATGAATGTTTCGTTCCTCTAGTAGATCAAAGGACAGGCCTGGATATGATATGCCAAGCAGTTTACAACTCAGGGTACGCTTCATTTCTGTCTTGATCTCAGATTTTTCGGTGAATAGTTTTACTTTTGTATATTGTTCTTGTATATTGTTCTTTCTTTGAGGCTGACACTTTAAGTTGTATATTATAGTTCTGACTTAGGTTGATTTGTCATCCTACCAATTTTAAAATCTTTAGATTTCAAAGTTTCTCTCCACAACTCTATTTAATAGGTCAATCCTTCTCTATTCTCGTCATCTAACACAGTATCAGCAGCAAACATGAGACTATGAAATCTCATTTTGAATATGCCTAATAATTTCATTGATAACTAGTGAAAAGGTACAAACTTAATGCCGATCCTTGATGTAAGATAACGATTATAGAAAATGGGAAAATGGGACGATATCTCCTCCAATTGTCCGTACAGTGGTCGTATTTCCAGCATACATATAATTTATTATCTCCATATGGCTACTAAGGCTTGTTATTTCTCTGAAATTTCACCACATCTCTCTAGGTAGTAGGTACTCTATCATAGGTTTTTTCTATGTCAATAAGAACATTTATAGATCCCTCTTCTTCTCTCTTCTTTATGTAAATAGCTTATGGTAATCTCCCGGCATAAAATCAAATTGATTGTACGACATTCTAGTTTTTTGTTCTTTTCTCAGTTACTCAATCCCATAGTTTTATGATATGACTAATAAATTTGGTTCCTCAATAGTTGGGTGCAGTTTTGTATACTTCCCTTTCTTTTATATATAGGTACGAAAATACTACATTCATTCCATTTGTGGACCTTGTTAGTATTCCGGTAGTAATGAACAAGATAATAATCCCTACTAAGCTTGTTTCCATCCCGAAATTCTTCCCTCTGGATTAAAGACTCGTATGTTTTCCTGGAACATACCTCTGTTATTTTACTGGTAGGATTAATACCAAATCTTCCGTAACAAGAGTTCATCAAGATCTTTATTATTTGGTTGAATAAATCACTTAGCCACATCAATACTCTCTCTTAAACATTTCAAAAACCTACTATGACATGATTTCCTGATTTATATTTGTCATGTTAAATTTTGAATATACTGGTCATGTCCAAAGATGATGAATTCAACAGTGAAAGCTTGCAGAAATATCTGCCAAGGGAAGAATGTGTGCATTCCAGAATTATGAGCAAGTTTTCATGAGTTGGAAAAAAATACAAGTTGACCAAGTTCAAAAACTAGTTGCCTACTACACCAAGCCTTAAATGTAGCATTCATAATGAAAAATGATTCCACAATGTTTTTTGATTTATTAAATGATCTAAAGCTGCATCCATGGTGGAATGATAATGAAAGAAGTTTCTTTATAAGATGTCCACCTGATATATTGTATATATATCTGAGTGTAACATTCGATTAGTTAATAATATATCTTTACTGATGGTGATAATGTTCTTTTTCTTCTGCAACTTGAACTGCTTCACGACTCTCTACGTACACACATGACATGCTAGTTGTATGCTAAATTGATGGTGAACTAGATCATTATGAAACACCATTTGTCTTGTTTATTGTGACTTATATGTCAATTTTTTTTGAGACGGGATGGGATCAAGGAGATCCCTGCCAAATTTCATTCATAGTATATCAATAAATTTGTCAGTACAAAGTAACAACTATGAACCATACAATAACTAGATACAAAAGGTCAAATTTGAGAAGATAGAATGTGGAATTGAGCAACAGGTCAAGATAGATAATTGAGTTAGAAACATCCCTACACATATTTGCCTCCATAGTCTCACCCCACCTTAGCTTTTGTTGAGATTTATGAATCTTGAAACCAACTTCTACCCAAAATGATCGGATCTTTCACAGAATATTACAAAAGAATTCTGATCAGAAGACTTTGAATTAAAAATTATCTCGTTTCTTTCATGCTAGACACACCAAAAAATAACCATTATAGCACAATCACCAGCAATTAAAGAATCCTTTGGACTAGTGTTTCTCCATGAAGTCCAATAGTTCACCCAGGTCCATAGGCCTATTGTGGTACTAATGATTATTGAGTTTGTCCCACCGAATTTTGACAAAACTAAAATGAAGAGATGATTAATTGATTCTTATCTTTCAAGCATGCTCATCTTTCAAGCATAGCATGCAAATATTAGGCAAAACAAATCCTTTCCTTTTCAAGTTAACGGTAAAAAGTTTGTTTTAGTTGCTAGCCACATCAAATTTTTGACCTTTAGAGGTACTGGAGCTCTCCATAGCCCTTTTGCTGGTGACAAAGTTGCGGCAATCGAGTTTATCACCTTGTAGAGAGATTTGAAATGATATGAACCGTCGTTAGACCATTTCCATCTCCTAACATCGGTAGACCATTTCCATCTCCTGAGATCGGCTTATGTACAAAGAGAAATACCAAGAAGACATGCATAAAATTTTCAAATACTTCTGGTAACTCCTTAGCGACGACTCTTCTGAATTTGGGAACCCATGTCCAATTATCATCCCTCCAAGTTCCTCGATTCGAAACCAAGTCATTTTGATCAAGTGCAATAGCATATAGGTTAGGATATAAGGAAGCGGGAAAATGTCCGCTCCACACCAAGTATCTCTCCATAATTTGATAGTTGTGCCTTGCCCACATTTGATACCAATGCCATCTCTCATGAAGGGCTCTGTTTAGGAACTCCTCTCCAGAAAGGAGATACAAAGCCTTGATTGCCTGAGTCCATATTCCAAACATGTTTGTTTGGGTAGTAGTAAAACTTAACAAGTCTGCACCAAGGAAAGTCTAAATCACCCAGAAGCTTCCATCTTCATTTACATAGTAGAGAAATGTTGAAATTTCTCAACATATAGACTCCATGGCCTTCTTTTTCCAAACAGTTACAGGGAGCAATTTTTTTATCCCCTTTTCAAAGGAAAGTTCTAATCTTTTCGACCCTCTTAATGACCTAATTAGGAACATTAAATAAAGATAATAAAGGCTCAACACAGATATAATGTAATTTACAAGGATCAATCTATCTCCTCTAGAAAGCAGTTTTCAATGTCATCTAGTCATCAAGAAGAGGTCTCGATTCATCTCTTTCGAGTGTAGCCAATCTCAAAGGAAGTTCAAGATAGGTCAAAGGAAAACATCCCTTCTTACAATTAAAAGCATTTGCTAGCAACTCATGGAGATTGTCATCTCTCCAACCACTAGTAATTCAGGTTTGTCATAGTTAACCTTCAATCCAGAAGCAAATTCAAACATGAACAAAATGAATTTGAGAACGGTAATTTGATTGACAAATGGATGACAAAAAATGATAGTATGGTCTGCATGGTATAAGTCCATAATGTCCCCTTAAGTGCCTCCTAAGCCGCTAATAAGACTTTCATTTTTAGCTCTAGTGAGAAGTCTTGATAGAACATCTGTGACAAAGACAAACAAAAGATGTGAACGAGGATCTCCTTGTCTAAGGCCCTCTATAACAAGGAAGGAGATTGCCTTTTACCCCGTTGAGAATAATAGAAGAACAGCTATTCTTTAAAACCATAGAAATCCATGATAACGTCATCAAGGAACCCTCAATGCACCGAATCAAAGGGCTTCTCTAGATCAAATTTGATCATAACCCCAATGATCTTTCTTCTTTGACAATCAATAAGGACTTCTTAGGCGGCTGCGACACTAGTTAGAATAGTTTTACCCTTCAAAAAAGCAGATTGGTCATGGTCAGCAAGCTCATTCATTTTGATCTTCAACCTATTTGCAATAACTTTTGTGAATATTTTATATACAGAGTTAAGCAAGCTTATAGGCCTGAAGTGCTCAACCTTGATTGCATCCTCTCTTTTCGGTATAAGAACGATTAAATCATCATTCGATTTGAAAAAGCTCAAATCATTGAATTTGGGTGCCGGAAACCTACAAATAGCAAAGAGCAGAAAGTTTTGGTGAAGCTCCTAATGAGTATAAATACACTTATTCTTGTAACATATTTACAAATGTGTATTTCAATTAATTTCATAATACTGAAATTTCATAATCATTTGAGAGCATATTGTTCCAAGATAACTGATCTTATACTTCTATTGAATGTATAGTTGTTACTCATATACCTTGTTGAGTTGATTTTTTTAATGTTAACTCAACTTTGTGTATCCAGATCAAATTTCAATCGCCTGAATTATGAAGGATATTACACCTTGATTTTGGAGAAAGATGAGGAAATCATATCAGCAGCTTCGTTGAGGTATGTATATATATGTAATATTATAGCCAGTCTTATATATCGGAACTTGGTTCTTCAATATTGAGCATATTATTTTAGTTTTAGTCTTACTCTTAATGCTTTGATAAATCAATTATAAGAGCTTTTCAAACATAAAACTATGAAAAAACAAGCATCAGTTACTCTCGTCTACTCGTGTTCTCTGTTTGTTACTTTTTCACACTTGTAAGAAGGTTATGTCACTTCTTCTGGATAGATTTATTGCTCTAAGCAATTCTAGGACAACGAAATTAACAATTGGGTTTGACTTCATCCTTTCTTTTGGAGTTACTTGGGCATGTTAATTTTCTACTCTGGGTCTGATCAATGATATACTGGGATCAAAAGATACTAGTTGCTAATGTCATAGGTACCTTCTGTTCTATCGTTTACTAATTTTAGTTTTTTCCCTATGTTTTTACAAAAAAAAGTAGGTTCGTATGAATCAAATTCATTTCATTAGAAAAAGGCCTAAAAAGTACATATATCTAAGTCAAATAAAAGTTTGTGTGTAACAATCTTTGATCTTAGCAATGCTACTTTTGATTTCATTAGCATAGTTCTGAGTTTTTTTTAAACATAATACAGACTAGGTGGACATTACTGCTTAACACATTATATAAGTTGCAATTAAGCATACTTTCACATTTTCCAACCACAAGTAATCTCTCTTAAAATATTTATCTTTAAAAACTCTAGGGGAAAAAATCAACAAAATAGTATACTTTTCTAAATAAAGCATAAAGTCGAGCATCATATCTTGGGGAAGCAACATATATTTTAAGGAGATACTTTAGTACTTTGTCATGTCCCGATTCTGTAAAATCGAAGGTTGCCACTGGACGTGATGTCGTACAAACCTGATTTGCGCTTGTACAAGACGAGATCGTGCTTATTTTGTAAAACATATATTTTTTAGAGAGTTTGCAGCGAATCACAAAGAAATTGAATACATAGATTGAAAGAAAAATATTTTTTTATTGATAACTTTTCAGCGGAAAGCATAAGACCCTCAAACGACCGAGTAGAAATACTAACTTGGCTTATAACTTTGCAGAAATATTAAAATAAGATACAACCGTTCCATACATCATATCCCTTATTAAAAACAAACTTAGAACCATAGTTTAAAGTATCGGCCGATACCGATCCGATACGGCCGATACCGATACAGTTTGGCATGTCCCGATCCGATACCGACCGATACCCGATACTGACCGATACCGACATTAGAGGTCTCTTTTCCAGTCAATTCGGCAAAAAAATTGAATTAAAAAGACCAATTAGAAAGGATGTAAAAGCATAGTAAGGTTGTAAAAACATATAAAAGAGGAAAACTTATCTATCGCATATAAATCAATCGACAAGGATGACTACTATTTCATTCAATATCAAAAATACTAAGAAACAATACTGAAAATACTTTAAATTATGCATAAATGTATAAAATATATTATCTAAAATGTTAATAATTTACTAATAGTTGTTTGCTTTCCGATACCAAAAAATCCGATACTCCGATCCGAAACCGCCGATACTACCGATACCGCCGATCCCGATACTCATAGGAATGGTCCGATACCGATTCCGATACCGATACTTTGAACCTTGCTTAGAACAGCTTCAGCCGGGGTCTTCCTCTTCACTTGAAAGCTTCAAGAGTATAATGCTTCTAAAGAGTCGGACACAAGCCTGTAGCGTCTTATAGCAGCTACTAAGTTCTCAGTACCCGTGCCTACGAAATGTGGGTCAGTACATATCGCGTACTGGTGAGCGGCCGTAATCGAACTCACCTGAAATCAATACTAAGTAAATAATGTGAAAGCAACATTATAATTATGATCTTGTTATGTTGTCTTAGGTTCAATTAACAATTCATAATATAGGAACATAAGGAAACATAATGATTATCACCACTCGGTAATTCTTACCCACGGTCAATATCCTTTTCTGAGAATGAGTAATAAGTTACTTTGCCTTCAAGACATTATTAGCTATAACACGACTACACGCCATCTTGGACTATAATGGTTAAACGGCTCCCTTCCAAGCCGGGTGGCTAGTCCCCTTGGAGGTTCCTGAATCACCGTGCTACTACTTCAGCACATATTCTTGTTCTCCCTAGGTCGAATCTGGTCCGTGGCCCCAGAATACCGTTCGAGGAACTATGGCTTGTGCACAAGTTATCCATGATCATGTATACATATACAACTTTACTAATAAAAGAACATATCATGCATGTATAGAAAACTTGACTAGAATATGCCACAATTCTTATTTCTTGCTTTGAGCCGTAGCTCGAATACTTACCGCTCGTTCCGGGACTTGCCATAATCTACCATTCTACAACAACACAGGTTTATAGACATGTGATTACTTATCTTTCATTATATTTTTGGGTTATTGCTAGGTATTGTTAATCAGGGTACTACGTAGTAACAAAATATTCATTCTGTTAAGCGTGAAGATTAAGGACTCATCGAAGGATCGAAGCCACACACAAGTTGGTAAATTATTGGGGGAGAGAGAGAGAGAGAGAGAGAGAGAGAGAGATCATCCACGCGACTTTAGGCTCCGCTTGTTTGCTCACCTGTATTTGCACCAACAATGATTCAGAATTCTTATCTTTTACTCTCAGTAATTCGATATGAATGCGAGACAATGAAAGCAAGCAATTAAAACCATTCATTGAAAACATTCACGATAACGCATCATAAAATCAAGAACGAAAAATACATCGAAAACCAATAGTGCAAAGGTCTTGAGACATAGACCCTTATATAGAGTTCATTCCCCAAGACACAATACAGTGCATCTTGTGACCAACTTCTAAAGAATCCAATCCATAATGAGGAAACGTTCTCCATTCACTTGTCCCGATCAATCGATACCTGCAAGATTTTTTCATTATCTGATTCTGACTCGGCTGTTCCAGCCGCTAGCCTACACCATGCTCCGTAACGGGATCGGGGGACTGCGTAATAACACACTAATAATAAGTTTTGTCCCCAAAACTTAAAAAAAAATCCATCTCTACCATCGAATAAAGAAGGAAACTTTTCTTTCATATCTGCTTCGAGTTCCCAAGTCGACTCGACAGATTGATTCGCCAAAGCACTCGAACCAAAGGGACAACTCGATTCCTCAACACCTTTTCCTTCTATCCAAAATATGGACAAGCTCCTCTACATAAGTTAAGTCTGTTTGCAGTTCCAACTGACGGAAGTCTACCACGTGACTTGGATCATGCACGTACTTTCGCAGTTGAGAAACGTGGAAAATATTATGCACTTCAGTCAATGTCGGTAGTAACGCGATCTGATAGGCGACTGGAGCAACTCACTTAAGGATCTCAAATGGACTAACAAATCTTGGACTTAACTTTTCCTTCACACCAAATCGTATAACTCCACGCATTGGTGATACTTTCAGAAACACATGGTCTTCGACCGTGAACTCTAGCAGTCGTCGATGGGTCCTTCTGCATACTTTGTGCCACCTTTAACTTCTCTCGAATTATGCGAATTTTTTCGACGGCCTGTTCAACCAATTCCGGTCCAAGCAATTGCCGTTCACCAATTTCATCCCAGCACATCGGTGACCGACACTTCCACCCGTATAATACTTCATATGATGTCAATTCAATACTGGACTGATAGTTGCTACTGTAGGCAAACTCTGCAAGCGACAAGTGGGTATCCTAACATGTTTTCAGATCTAATGCACAGTGTCGCAACATGTCTTCCAGAATATGATTCACTCGTTCACTCTAACTATCAGTTTGAGGATGTCACGCTAAACTGAAATGCAAATGTGTTCTTATTGCTGCCTGTAGGCTCTTCCAAAAGAGAGATACGAATCGTCCATCTCGATCTGACACAATAGAAACTGGTACTCCATGTAATCGAACGATCTTGTCCAAATATAGCTGAGCCAACCTATCGATATTCCAAGAGCTTTGATAACGATGAAATGCGTCGACTTGGTCAATCGATCCACGATGACCCAAATTGTATCATTTTTTGCTGCGTCTTCGGCAAGCCAACTATAAAATCCATTGTGATGTGGTTCCAATTCCACACTGGAATGGCAAGGTTCTGCATCTCCTCACCAGACCTCCGGTGCCCCGCCTTCACTCGTTGGTAAGCCAAACACCGCGAGACAAAGATGGCCACCTCCTTCATACTGTGCCACCAAAAGGTTGTATGCAAATCTCTATATATTTTTGTACTTTCCGGATGCAACACGTATTTAGCATAGTGAGCCTTAAGATTTATTTTCGGAGCTCTTCATCTTTTGGGGCACATAACCTTCCCTTAAGCCGCAATGAACCGTCCTTGTGCCCGGTAAAGTCAGATGTTTCACCCTTTTCTATTAGTTCACCAATCTTATTCAATAATTAGTCGGTCTTCTATGCAGTTTTAATTCTCTCCAATAAACTTGGCTGAAATTAAATTTGAGCCAACTGTGCACTTCGACCATGAATTCGCAACTCAATTTTCATGCCTCTAAGTCTTCCAATATCCTGCTGGCTACTGATAGTGAACCCACAAATTTATGACTCAACACATCTTCCACAACATTAGCCTTCCCTTGGGTGTATACGATCGTTAATTCATAATCCTTTATGAGTTCTAACGTCTCTGCCGCAGATTCAGATCCTTCTGGGTGAATATGTACTTTAAATTTTTGTGGCCGGTGAAGATCTCGCAAGCCACTTCATACAAGTAATGCCGCCAGAACTTAAAAGCACAAACCATCGTAGCCAATTCTAGATCATGCTTAGGATAGTTTTTCTTATGCGGCTTTAGCTGTTTGGAGGCATACAATATCATCTTTCCCTTCTGCATCAGTACACATCTCAAACCAATCAAGATGCATCCTTGTATATCTGAAATCCTTCAGTACCGTTAGGAAGTGTAAGAATCAAAGCTGACATGAGACACTGCTTCAAATCTTGAAAAGTAGCTTCACAGTCATCAGTCCAATTGAATGTCACTCCCTTCTGGGTGAGGCTAGTCAGAGGCGACGACACTTTTGAAATTCTTCACAAACCTTTTGTAATAACCTGCAAAGCCGAGGAAACTGCGGATCTCACTAGTCGATGTGGGCTGTTTCTAGTCCACCACCGTCTCAATTTTCTTCGGGTCTACTGAAACACCTGCTGAGATAACGTGACCAGGGAATGACACACTAGTCATCCAAAATTACATTTACTTAATTTGACATATAGATGATTTTCTCGTAGGATCTGTAACACAGTTTTTAAATGCTCGGTATGGTTTTCCTTGCTTTTCGAGTAGATTAGTATATTGTCGATGAAAACGACTAAAAACTTATCCAGAAAGGGTCGAAAGACTGTTCATCATATCCATGAAGGCTGTTTGGGGCATTGGCCAAACCAAATGGCATAACCATAAACTCATATTATTCGTATTTGGTGCGGAATGCATACTTCGGCTCACCTCTGGCTTGATCTTCAGCTGATGGTAACCTGACCGAAGATCAATCTTTGAAAACATTAACGTCCCTTGCAGTTGATCAAAGAAGTCGTCAATTCTCGGTAATCGGTACTTGTTCCGAATTGTAACTTTATTCAACTCGCGATAGTTGATGCACAACCACATCGATCCATCTTTCTTCTTCACAAACAGTACCAGAGCTCCCAATGGATAAACTTTGGTGCGAATTTATCCACGATCCAACAATTCCTGTAGCTGCATCTTAAGTTCCTTCAATTCTGCCCGTGCCATTCTGTACGGGGATCTTGAGATTGGATGGGTATCTAGGAACGTATCAATAGTGAATTCAATCTCTAGGGCCCATGGCATTCTGGGTATTTCGTCTGAAAACACATCAGGAAATTTTGCCACGACTTCAGAATGCACTTGAGTCTGCACCATCCCTGTGTGTGTCTCGGACAAAAGCTAGGTACCCTTCACAACCAGAATGTAACATTTGCCGGGTTGTTGTTGCTGAAATCTCCATTGAAGACTTTGTCGACAATGTACAATACGAGTGTGGGAACTCTGTTTTTCCGGATAGGCAAAACACAACTTTTTTTTCCGCACAATCGATCGTCGCGAATCATGCATTGAGCCAATCAATTTCCAGAATGATATTATATTCTTTGATATCAAGGACAATTACATCAAGTGAGAAGCTTCTACTACCAATATATATGTAGCCATCCCTACATATCAAGTTAGCAGACATCTCTGCCCTAAATGGAGTGCTAACACTAAGATTTAAATCTAACAATGCCATTTTCAATCTATGCTCTTCAGCATAGTCACCAGATATAAAAATATAAGTTGCGGTAGAATCAAATAATACATGTGCTGGTATGCCATTAAATAACAGCATACCTGTTACAAATGTATCAGATGCGAAAGCCTCCTCCTGGGTCAAGGCAGAGACTCCGTCATGCGCACCGGGTCTCTGATTCTGTATTGCCTGAGGTTCCCATGGCGCCTGCCTCCGGTCCTGATGTTGCGGAGGATCCTGGTTAGCCTTTTCTCCTTGACACTCTCGGAATCTGTGGCCGAGGCGACCACACTTGAAACATCCCTCCTCGAGGACTTCACAATTATTTACGACGTGCCCTTTGTTGCGGTACTAGGTACACTAAGGTCCACCTTGATTGTGCTCTTGGATGCCGTCATTGTTTGGACGCTTCGAAGCATCATACCTTCCCCCATGATTCGATTATTTATTATGGACATTTTGCACTGGCGTTGCCACCGAAGTAGTTAGGGGATAGTGTTTGTCTAATTCCCTTGCATGGTCGTAAGAGTCCTTAAAAGTCTGACACTTCTGGACTACGACATGAGACTGCAGAGCAGGCCCAAGACCCTATTCAAATTGACGACCCTTGGATTCTTCATCGATAAACTTGGTACTTGAGTATTGAGACGGTCTGCAAAACTCTGCCTCATACTGCTTCACAATCACGTTTTCTTGTTCTAACTTATTGAATTCTTGTTCCTTCTGCCGTTGTTCAGTTGAAAAGAAATACTACAACAAAAAAGCTTCTTTAAACATCGGTCACGTGATCTTCGTAGTCCCATTCGCTCCAGCCAGAATCTATTTCTGACTTTGTCACCAGTAGTGCGTGTTGGAAACCAACAATAATTGCGCGTACGATACAATCTTGGTGCCAGTAATATTCAGAAGTTTGAGGTGATCCTCGACTTCCGCCAGCCAATCTACTGCTATAATGGTGTCCTCGGTTCCCTTGAATGGAACGATACAAATTTGTTTGAATTCCGTAATATCCTTTGTGAAACTTTCCTTCTTCCAGGTTGAGGCTCATCCGCCTCAACGATCTCAATTGCTCTCGGGGGGCTATGACTGTCTGAACTAACTGCTGTAAGGTATCTAACTGCTTTTTCTGGGCCTCGTTTTGTTTCTATTGCGCTTTCAGCATACGCATCATCCTTTCCATCTGGTCGGCTAGGACTATCGTCCTGGAGCTACTCGCATTTGCGTTTCTTAATTTGTTCATTCTGCAAACACAAAAAAGTCTCGTTAGTCTTATAAAATAGGCTAAATTACAACTTGATACCCTCAACTATTCGAGTTTTTCAACTTGATACCCTCAACTTTGATATGCATCAACTTAGTACCATCCACTATTTTTGCTCTAACAGTGTTAATTGAAGAAGAAAAATGACAAAAATACCCCCGCCACTCTCCTCCCCCTCTCTCCAGCAACCCTCCTCTTTCTCTGACGCCGGCAGCCGAATGGGGGGGGGGGGGGGTGTTGGTTGCGGGGTGGGAGGGGGCGTAGCCGGAGGGGTGCTGCTGCCAGAGAGGGGAGGGAAGCACGACTGAGTGCGACCGGAGGGAGGGGGAGTGGGATGGGGAGGGGGAGGGGTGGGTTTGGTCTGTATAGAGGGAAAAGGGGGAGGGTATTTTAGTAAAAATAATAATTTAAATGGTAAACTTAACCTTGACTTACGGAGGGTATCAAGATGAAAATTTCTAATAGTTGATGGTATTAAGTTAATATCTATCAAAGTTTAGGGTATCAAGTTAAAAATCTCGAATAGTTGAGAATATCAAGTTGTAATTTAGCCTATAAAATATTATGAATTCATTGTATGGAACATTTCATTTCGTAGCATAAAATAATCAAGATTTCAAAATCAGTAACTTGTGTCTTTTCAAAATCTTAAAGACAAGAAATTCTGATGAAGTAAAACGTACCCTGATACCAATTTGTCACGCATCAATTCTGTAAAATCGAAGATTGCCACTGGACTTGATGTCGTACAAGCCTGATTTGCGCTTGTACAAGACGTGCTCGTGCTCATTTTGTAATATATATATTTTTCAGAGAGTTTGCAGCGAATCACAGAGAAATTGAATACACAAATTGAAAGAAAAATATTCTTTTATTGATAACTTTTCAGCGGAAAACGTAATGCCCTCAAACAGCCGAGTAGAAATGCTAACTTAGCTTACAACTTTGCAGAAATATTGAAATGAGATACAACCTTTCCATACATCATATTCCTTATTAAAAACAAACTTAAAATACCTTCAACTGGGGTATTCTTCTCCACTTGGAAGCTTCAAGAGTTCAAAGCTTCTAAAGAGTCGGACACAAGCCTTCAGTATCTTCTAGCTGCTACTAAGTTCTCAGTATCTGTGCCCACGAAACATGGGTCAATACATATCATGTATTGGTGAGTAGTCGTAACCGAACTCACCTGAAATCAACACTAAGTAAATAATGTGAAAGCATCATTATAATTATGATCTTGCTATGTTGTTTTAGGTTCAATTAACAATTCATAAGATAGGAACATAAGAAAACATACTGATGATTATCACCACTCGGTGATTCTTACCCACGGTCGATATCCTTCTCTGTGAATGAGTAATAACTTACTCTGTCTGCATAAGACATTGTTAGCTATGACACCTGTCTATATGAAGGTTACTGATGGCACGCTACCTGGGATTATAATGGTTAGACGGCTTCCTCCAAGCCGGGTAGCTAGCCCCTTTGGAGGTTTCCGAATTACCTTGCTCTTACTTCACATATTCTTGTTCCCCCTAGGTCGAGTCGGGTCCGTGGTCCTGGAGTACCGTTCGAGAAACTATACCTTGTGCACAAGTTGTCCATGAACATGCATACATATACAACTTTACTAATAAAAGAACATATCATGCATGTATAGAAAACTTGATTAGAATATGCCACAATTCTCATTTCTTGCCTTGAGTCGCAGCTCGAATACTTACCGTTCATTTCGGGACTTACCATAATCCACCATTCTACAACAACACATGTTTATAGACATGTGATTACTTATCTTTCATTATTTTTTTGGGTTTAGCTAGGTATCATTAATCAGGGTACTGCGTAGTAACAAAGTATTCCTTTTGTTAAGCGTGAAGATTAATGATTCATTGAAGGATCAAAGCCGCTCACAAGTTGGTGAATTGCTGAGAGAGAGAGAGAGAGACACCTTCCATGCGACTTCAGGCTCCGCTTACTTGCTCACCTGTATTTGCACCAACAATGATTCAAAACTCTTCTTTCTCTTTTTCTGTCAGTAATTCAATAGGAATGCGTGACAGTGAAAGCAAGCAATGAATACCATTCATCGAAAACATTCACGAAAACGTATAATAAAACTAACAACAAAAACACATCGAAAACCAACAGTGCAAATGTCTTAAGGCATAGACCCTTATATAGAGTTCATTTCCCAAGACACAATACACTGCATCTTGGGCACAACTTCTAAAGAATCCAATCTATAACGAGGAAAAGTTTTCCATTTACTTGTCCCGATCAATCGATACATGCAAATTTTTTCTATTATCTGATTCCGAATCGGCCGTTCCAGCCGTTAGCCCACACCGTGCTCCGCAACGGAATCGGGGCACTACATAATCTGCCTCAATGTAACCAAAAACATAATTGCACATATTGTTTGACATGTCAAACAATTGCCTGCCCTATATAGCAATTACCTCCTTCGAGATCCTTTTAGCTCTTTCCCTCTTAACTGCAAAAGCAATTCATGGGAAAAAATATATTTTGTGGGAGTTGCTGTGTTTCCCTCTTTCATGAAAAGGTCTCATGGGCAAGACCTGCTCCATCTCATGTTGCTAAAATCAATGAACCCATAAGCCACCTAGTCCTGCTTGTGCAAGCCATCCATTTGACTATGTAAATCGATGTATGGGCCACTTTCAAGCTTTTATGGCACGAGATGACGATCTTCTCATTCTTAGAATTCATATTCCAAGCAAACAAATTGTTGAAGAAGTGTTCTCACACTTTCCAAAACCTCCTTAATGTTTCGTAAATCTTCCTCGTTGATTCTGGTTAAATGACAATTTTGTTCCTTAGCCACTCAATCTGTACCTACACCAGATACATGCCTGACACATATCCTCCAGTTATATGCAGATGTGTCAAATACACCTTATTATTCTAAAAATAATTGATCCTAGTTCCATTTACCGATGCTATATTAGACGGTCCCCCAAATGTGTTCGAAAAATGGCTGCTTACATATTAGTCAGTTTACTGGGTTGATTAATTGTAATTAGTCAGCCACCTGGAATTTTTTATTACTTGGCACCTAGATTATATTGGAGTAAATCCCTGATTAATCCTTTTATAGAACACTGCAAGATGCCTATACAAGTGCTCCATTAATATAATTTGATACTTCAATTGTGATTTCTGGACACTTGTCAATCAAATGCATGCAACAATGTTCTGGACTCTTATCAATGTTCAAAAGAGACCTAATACTTCTGAAGAATTTGATGCAGACCTGCTGTTAGTGTTGGTGAGTATATGTACTCTATTTTAGTCTTACTTTGGATGGAAGGTTCTCCTATATATACGTGTACTCAAACCACATCAATGATGTGTCCTAATCAAGCTTTTAGAAAGCGCCTAGCCTCCTTAGGAGGCCTAAGGCCGCTGCCTAGGCATTACATGCATGTTGGCGCATGGGAAACAAGGATTTAGGTGGATTGGTCAAGAGGCACCCTCCTTAAGAGCTGGATTGGTCACGAGGCACCCTCCTTAAGAGCTGGATTGGTCATGAGGCACCCTCCTTTTGCGCTTAATTCCTGCTTGGCTGCCTAATTCCACTTCGAATTGGCACTCAACCCACGTATTAAACCCTCCTTTTGCGCTTAATTCCTGCTTGGCTGCCTAATTCCACTTCGATTTGCTATCTTAACAAGCTTCATTACGGTGTAGTTTTGTAGATGGTACTAGAGCAGGGGAAATATTGTCGCCTCTAGCTCTCTACCTTCCACCAAAATAAAACCCTATCTCCTTCCTATCCCTAACTCTACTACACCATCATGAAATCCCTAAAACCCTAATCCTCATCTTTCCCAAAACCTAACCCAACTACTATCCGTCCCTAAAATCCCAAACCCTATCCTAACCTTAACCCTAACCCTAGCCCATCCCTTCCCAAACCACCCAACATCCCTAACCCTAATCCTAACACCTCTCGCATCTCTAACCCATGCTAGCACCCTCCGGTAAACTCCATCAGCCCCTGATCACCCCCTTCACCCATGGCCTCTGCCACCTTCCCCTCCTCTAGTCCTATCATCCTACATCTTGCCACCATCATTCCCACCAAAGTTAGCACTCAAACCACATCAAACAAGTATCCCTATGTAGTTTTCTACACATGCTAACTTCTTTTTGTACCTTCAAACTTCATGTTCATTACTCTCATTGATATGTATTGCTAAGCGATGAAGGTGACTCAGCCAACTTCTATTGAAATGGAGCAATATATACAAGCTCTACACAAATAAGGAAAGTAATTAAAATGGTATTACAACCGAATAAAAGAAAAAGAATTGAGGTACTTTCCCTAAGCCACCAAGCCCATTGCCAATTAGTTCCCATAGCAAAACCCACATGAAGTTGGAGAAGATAAAGCAATGTAGAGAGCAGCGACCAGCAACATTCATCAAATGACAGGGTTTTTGGAGAAAATCCAAATATAGGGTTGGAGCCAGTGGTAAGGCGCTTCCATCCAGACTGACATTGTCAATTGTTCAATGTTGGGGGAAGGGTTTGTCATTTTGTAAACACTGGCCTAAGAGTTAAGGTAGTGTAACTGCCATTTAGCTCATTTACAAATCCTTCTCTTCTCTAATCCACCTATTCCCTAGTATTATGTTTTAACCAAGGTAGTGAAACAGGTAACCATAAAAAAATTGGGAGCTTTCTAAAATTTAGGGAGAATTATTATCCCTAATCTGTTTCCAATGTGTAAAATATAAGGGTATCTATTGGTCCGGTTTAATGGGATTAGTTTCTTGAACTCCAAACGATTAAACAATTCTAACCCTTTTCTAACCCAAGCCCAACGGACTTTTATAAGAAATGATTTTGGTAAATATAATACACCCCTTGGCCGTTGTATATCTGTACATAGTTTAGTACACATACTGACCCACCTACAAGTGGAACAGCAGCAACCTTGTAGCCGTCTAGGAAGTCATATTTTAATATTGGCAAGGGACCTGGCTAGTTGTTACTAAAGTCGCACATTATTGGCATTAACCTGTCTCCTATATTCATATAAATGTACTTAAATGTTCTACCTTTGTTGCATATATTGTTCATTTTTAATGAGTAATGACTCTATCTATATGTTTCCTGGGTGGTTTGAAGTTTGCACAAGTAAATTTGACTTTCTTGCATAGTATATTTTAAGGAGAGGACTTATGGATGGCACACATCGTGTGCTCCCAGTTTCAGCCATCATCTTCCACATGTGCATACCATTTGGGTGTATAAACGACACTTAGGGTGTGCACGGTGCTGGCATCTGTGAGTCATCTCTTTTCCTGTTTTATATTAGTAATTGCAATTCTGGATACAAGTCCTTGATTATGTTCATTTGTAGCTATGCAAATCTGACCTGTTTTATGGTCTTTTGCAGGATACATGGTACAGATTTGGCAGAAATGCCTTTCATCGGTACTCGACCTATGTACAGAAGGCAAGGCATGTGTCGTCGTCTTCTCAACTCAGTTGAAGATGTATGTATACTATTTCCCACTCTGTACCAGGGTCTCTTAGTTTTTCATGTTACAGTCAGATTTTCTTGCAGATATGCAGTCGAAGTACCTAGTTAATATTATATTTGTTAGAGTTAGTCCAACCAAGTCTAGGCCATTTATTGGGGGGGTTGCTTATTCGGAGCACCTAGAGTTTCCCTAGGATTTGTATATAAACTCAGCTTATCCAAGATGAATGCCAGGCTATTGAACCATTCTCTTTCTCCTTAAAATGGTATTTGAGCCGCCGCCTCCTTTTTTGCTTCCCTTCCATAGCAACACAGCCCCTATCCATTTCATATTTTCTTTTCTTTTTTCCTCTCCTCTTCTTTTCCTTTTCTTCTTCCCCTCTTCACAAACCACAATAGCCTTTCCTTCTTCCTGTTGGATCAAGAGCTAACCCCAGAGAGAGAGAGAGAGAGAGAGAGGGAGGGGGGGGGGGGGGGGGGGGGGGGGGTTGTAATAGTGATTTGTGAAACATTATTAACTTAACTTTCCTCGATATTTTCTTGTGAGTTATTATGCATTGGAATAAAGAGAAAACATAAGGAATGCAAAAGTAAAACAACAGTGAAATACACCGATTTCGTTTGGTTCGACCTAATGCCTACATCCAACTCCCTTCCTGCAGAAAATTGAACCCAAATACAAATCCCGTACCCTCGAACTCCATACTCCTCCTTGATCTAAAAGAATAAACCTAGTTTGCCTTGACATGAAGTCCTAGAACGGGCCCCCCAAAAATCACTGGGTTAAAACAACCCTTACGAAGGAATAATATCCAAATTACAATTGCAAAATAAACTGTAAAAACAAAACAAACTCAGTTTTGTCAGATGAATGTCAGGTTGTTGGCCGGTCCTGTGCTGATGCACTGCATAAGTGTCTTTGGCATTTTGTTGGTGGTGTTGTATTCATCATGGCGTTGCTCCCAAATAATCCAATCGACAAGAACGAATAATAATTTTCAGAATATCTCTATTTGTTGCACTCGAGGTATATTCCCTTTTGGATGCCCCTTCCTTTGTGCTGCATCTTCCTGATTTCTTTCGTTAAACACTCATCCTCTCTTTTCTCTCTTTGGGCAGTCGGTGCAAATTCTCCCTGTTTGCATATTCGTTTCTTTTTCATAACTTTGGTCAATGACTGCTGCTTGCTATCCGGTTCAAACTAATCTTTTTCTACATAACTTAAATTTGTTAAAACCAACCTTTTGAATTAAATCTGCTTATACCTTGTTACTAGGTGACGTTTTTATCATCATTGACAGATATGTTCCATCACGATCTTAAACCTACCCATAATGTTTGTCTTTGGTTTCTGGACAAACAGTTACATCCCTAACCGATATGTTCTAGCAGATGCTATCTTTGTTATCTGTGGAGAAGTTGATCATTCCTGCAATACCTGATCTCCTGGGGACGTGGATGACATCGTTTTCCTTCAAACCACTGGAACCGTCCCATAAAGATGAAATCAGGAATTTAAGCATGATGATCTTTGCAGGGACAACCTTGCTTCAAAAATCCATTAGTTGCAGAACAAGGGTGTCGGGCCAGAAAGGTAAATTGTGCCCCATTGTTCTTATTACTTTTCTTCTCACTTCTTAGAATGAAGAATATTATTTATAGATGACCAGATACAAATAACCTGAAAATTTTGATGGATCATTGCTTGATGGATTCATTTCCTTGCAGATGTAAGTTCTGCTGATAATAGTGTCAGTTGTAGGGAAGGTATACAGGAACACCTTGAACTACCAAGGGGTTTTGATACTCAGATTTTTACTGGAGGTCATTTGGCAGGAGGTGTCTCAGATAGGTGGATCAATGCCTACAACATAAATGAACGACGGGACGCCACTCTGCTACAATGTAGAATGCTCAAAGGGTCAAGTATTGCTCCTGATTCATCTGCAATTCTCCCGCCCTTTCAGAATGGATCTATCTCGGAGTTTAACCCTGTCAGAAGTACAAGTGTGATGAATGCCAACAGCTCTGCCCACAATCTCCCTGCCACATCCTTCTTTCCGTCGACTAATGTGGTTCTAGATAATGATCCACTGGGTTCGGAAACCGCTGTGGCACCGAGTAATCACATTACTAGATGGCTTCAAGATGCTAATGAAATGAAGGATCTCCAAATCGATGCTATAAGATCGAGCCTTTCATTCGACAGTCTATTAAGAATGAGCAGTTAAAGTTCTTTTTGCTGTACCGGTTTTGTTTCATCCGTGTCTAATATAATTTCAATACAGTTGGGAGTATAATTTCACATTTCATTTTGTGTTCTCGGCATCATGATCGATGATGCAGATTTTTTATGAAACGCTGGGGTAAGTCAAACATTGTGTGTTGGAAAAAGAAGTCGTCCAGAATGCATTGAGAACAGTTTAGCATGACGCAGATAGAAAGAAGAGTGCATCTTCTTAATGTAAATCATACTAAAGTTTTTTACTTGGGCTGTTGACAATCATCTCATTTTACAGCAACTGATAGTGGTATTTCCTTTTGAAGCTTGCAGACTATTAAGCTCTATTCTTACACCATCGAATCTCTTAATCCCTCTTTTACGTAGTGTTTACTAGATGTTGATGTTCGAAATTTTGAACTGTAATTAGGCTTGCGCAATCAACTGAACGAAGAGAAAGCCAGAGCCAAGATCTTATAATGTGAGTGAAGAATAAATTTCACAGCAACGACAGACTTCCTCGCCAAGGATTATGGCCATCATTCCAATGATTGGCGTAAAACTTTCTATTCCTCAACCAAGAAAGGAAACATTTTAGCTTGTACAAGTTTAAAGTGACCTAACCTACAATTAACCACAACTGTGAAATGACTTTTTTGTTCGGAAAGTTTGATAGCATTTCTTTAAGGAATTGTTCATAAATTCAGGACCACGTTCTTTGACATTATAAGAGCCAGTTAACGTTGCCCTTTTGGAATTTATGACTTACAACCAGATCTCAACTACCTATGTAAGCCAAGAACACAAGTAGGACAACTAGGGTTGCAAATGAGTTAAGCTGAGCCAAGTTTTTATAGTTTGAGCTTGGGTTGACGAGAATCAATCGAGTTCGAGATTGATAAGTTTTTTAATTTTAAGCTTGATCTTGACTTGAGCTCGTTTAAGAGCCAGTTACGTTACTCTTTTGGAATTTATGACTTAAATCAGATCTCAACTACCTATGTAAGCCAAGAACACAAATAGGACAACTAGGGGTGCAAATGAGTTAAGCTGAGCCAAGCTTTTATAGTTAGAGTTTGGCTTGACGAGAATCAATCGAGCTCCAGATTGATAAGTTTTTTTTATTTTAGAGCTTGATCTTGGCTCGAGCTCGTTTAAGAGCTAGTTAACGTTGCCCTTTTAGAATTTATGACTTACAACCAGATCTCAACTACCTATGTAAGCCAAGAACACAAATAGGACAACTAGGGGTGCAAATGAGTTAAGCTGAGCCAAGCTTTTATAGTTTGAGCTTGGCTTGACGAGAATCAATCGAGCTCGAGATTGATAAGTTTTTTATTTTAGAGCTTGATCATGGCTTGAGCTCGTTTATATTAAGCTTGAGCTTGACTTGGTTTGAACTCGAGCTTGGCTTGATAAACAAGCATGATTCAAGCTTGATAAGCTCAAACTCAAGTTCGTTAAGCTTGATTTCAAGCTTGTTCAGCTTTATTCAAAGCTCATTAAGCTTGATTTCGAGCTTAACGAACTCGAATTCAAGTTAGTTAGTGTCACGCCCCAATCCCAAAATATCGAGGGACTAGACACGTGGCAATGGCCAGCAGCACACGCCGATGGACAAACCCAATTTAATGGATCCATCATGGCGTACTTAAGCTGTAATACAACAATAAGGGTCTATATATACTAATCTCATCCACAGAACTGAATACAACAATATCAGAATCATAAAGCAAGATCAATCTCAATAAAATATAAACTCGGGGAATTAACTCGATAATGAGTCTGATACATCTGTCAAGATACAAGAATAAAGATAACCACAGCAAATACTGAGTATGGAAACAGTATATACTCAGAAGATACCCTCAGGGATCACTCGTCTACTGGATCTGGTACTGCTCCAGTGTCTGCTCCTGTTCCTACTCCTGCTAATGCTCCTGCTAATGCTCCTGTTCCGTATACCTCGGGATAGATCTCGTCTGCTAGTCCTGGGGACATAGTCCGGTATCCAGGTCCTCAGGAGACATAACAAGGTACAAGAAACAACATGTCAAAATAATACAGTATATGAAATGTATCAATAGGGTAAACTATATAACCAGCTAAGTGATATGCAAATGAGAGTTTTAGTCATACTCGGGCTGAGACTACTATAGGATCAGTGTCGGAGAAACCCATAGCAGTATTCTCTCAAAGGGCCAGAACTTGTGCCAAAGCTCTGTATCAGAAACTAAGACACCTCCAGATGACAATATATATAATATAATCAGCCTTTGATATGGTAATACTCTCCCCACCCAATGTAATCACACGTCTCATGTCCATGACACGCAAGATCATAACTAATGCAACAAGTCATATAATGTCTATGAGTATAATGTCTATGTCATAAAACCTGTATCCTATACAGAATCACCATGAATATCTCAGGAAGATTCTGTCTCATGAATAGTGTCAAGTGTCCTGGGTCTATGTACTTGATAAGACAAGTACGAGAATGTAAAGGGTCACGAATGTCCATCTCTAGGTGACGTTACACAACTCCGCGTACGGTGTTGGCACCCGACTATTAATCGGACGCTAAGTAAAGTCACACGGTCCTAGGTCAAGCATGTACAATATATAAATAAGTCAAGAAAATATGTAACAAGAACTGCAAGATTTGGCAAGATACACTTGCCTGGGGTTTGAATACCAACAGTTGTCCCTGTATCAGTGGATCCTGCAGGTACTCCTCCAAAAGCTGAAATAAACATCACCAACAGTCTCAGAAAATATCAAATAGCTAGAAATGGTTGTCCTTAAGTCCAATTTGGACACAGGGGCAAAAAGACAGTTCCGGGTCAAAGCGGGGTCCACATGTGGGCCGCTTCACACCGAAAAATGTGTCACGGTCAAAGGTCTCCAAATTCGTCAAACTTAGTGTCAACAAGTCCAGAACAATGATATGAACCCAACGAAACTTCCAAAATTGGATTCCGATGAGCCGATCATAAAATCGTCCATCAAGTGGAGCCGCGGGGCCCACGACAAGCGATTTTGTCAACGTTCTCAGAATCGAACCAAACTTGGGTCACAGGACCAGCGTATTTCTACGAGTCCGATGGCGTAAGTTTCGTTTCGATCCGACGTGTGTACACAAAGTTACAACGTGTTCCAGAACAGGCAGATACGGGGCGTTGTCGGCGGATAAGCGTTGATTCCGGTGTGCACGCACATCCAAATCAACTTCTGCAAAATTCCACACGTCCGTATCAACGGCGTGCACATTTCGGTGAAGACCGCACGCGACCAAGTCGTCCCGTTTAGCGGGACGCGCTCAGTTCCGGGTGAAAACGGGGCGTTAGTTTTCCTGTTTTTGGATCGCGGTTCGCGATCACCACAGGACGCGACGCACCGAGCGGGTTGCACGGGCATCGTGGTGGTCACACAGTCTACGCGTCACAACTGACGGAACGGAAAATGGGGCAACGAGGAGAGAGAACGGGTTACCTGAACAGGGCTCCGTGGAACGGGGTTTCTCGTGTCCGGGAGGCGACACGAACAACTGTGTCCGAATTCTGTTGTGTCCTGTCCGCTGTGTCCGTCTAGGTTAGGGTTAGGGTTCAGGCGAAGGCGAGTCGGGGAGAGGGGAGTTCTGTCGTGGTGGAGGGCTGTGCGAGTTCAGGCGGTGGGTGACGATCGGGCTGGGGCGGAGGAGATCCTGTTAGGCGGCTGTGGGGGTGATGGTGAGGAGAGGGTGGAGCTGGGCAGTCGAGGGGAGATGGCGTTAGGGTTCAGGGGGTCGGAGCTAGGGATTTCATCGTGGTCGGGGTCAAAGAAGACGGAGGAGATGGTGGAGATGGGTTGTCGGGGACGACGAGGCGGAGAAAGGTGGAGGAAAGTTCGTCGGTGGGAGGAGGAATCGGGGAAGGAGGAGATCGACGGGGAGATCGAGTCGGGGTCGACGGCTAGGGTGGTGATGGTGGTGGTGCTGGGCTTTAGGGAGAAGGGCGGCTAGGGCGTCGGGGTGGCTAGGGGGCGGAGCAGCCGAAGACGGCGGGTGGAGGAGAGGGAGAGATAGGGTTTCGGCATCCGGCGGAGCGAGGATATTTATAGGGTTGTCGGAACAGTGTTCTGACTAGAATTAGGGTTAGGGTTCAGATTAGGATTTGGGTTACGGGTCCGGGTCCGCGGGTCGGGTTCGACATGAATCCGGCCTGACCCGCTAGCGCTTAAGTGTGGGTTTGGATCTGCGGGTTTCGGGTCGGGTTTAGATCCGACCCGACCCGCTAAGGGCTGGGTTTGGTTCAGTTGAACCGGGTCTGGATTGGTTTGGTTCAATTGAACTGGGTTTATTTTGGTTTATTTTAAACTAGTTTTTAGGGCTTTAAAAATACTTCTGGGGTCCAATAAATTCACAGAAAATTACCCTATGTCCAGTTTTCCAATTTACACTATAAAATATTATTTTCATAATATTTTAATATTAATTAACATCATTTAAAAAATTATTTAAATTCAAAATACCTTAGTTTTAATTACAGAAAATCCCAGAAAATTACAGAAAATTATGAAAAATCCAAATTAAAAATTTCTGAAAAATCAGGGGGGTTACAATCTACCCAACTTATAAAAATTTCATCCTCGAAATTAAAATAGGGTAGTGTTCTCTCTATAAATCTCACTTGGTTACAGTCTAAAGAATTTTTCTCAAGTGAACATTGCGGTCTCTACCCAACTTAGAATTTATCCATCTATCATCTAAGGCTATACATCTAAGAAAGCTATGCCCCAAATTATTTAATCATGTTATTGAATCCTCAAAGTTTTTAACACCAAACATATCATCTATGATATGCCCTTAATTATTTATAAAAGGGTCATCAACAATGCGACCGGCCTGTGGGGTATATCTAGTACTATCTATATAACAAACTTATACCAAGCACGAGGTTTCGTCTTTCCGAAATAAGGGAAGACGAAGATCAATAATAAAGAGTTCCAGGGTGAGGTAATATAATAGAAGTATCGGGGTCAAAGCGTTTAAAGAATTCAAATAAGAATTGTCAAGCAGTTGTGGATTGAAATCCTATTCTGGTAATTCTTCGTTCGCATGCTCGTATTAGTACAGTTATGTAACCGATATGATATGTCAGACATGTCCAGGGCAAGTATATTCATCTACTAATCACTACATATCTCAATCCACGTAAAGTAGTATTATGAAGGGCGAATCAAGCGCACTAAGGTTAGCTAGACCTTAATACACTGATTCTGAAATGTATTAGTGTACACGTCCAATAATACATATGTCGTGAACAAGCTTGATAAAAGAATGAGCTTGCAAAAGTAGGCTGTAACAGCAGCATAAGTCGAGGTAGTACAAAAATATAAGTACGCTAGATGATGATGAGAGGAGGTACAAATTAATTCAAGTTCACAAAAACAAAACAAAGTAAGCAATAATAATAAAGACTACACAATCTCTACAGTCATCATACAACCTCCTTGTCTAAGTCGCTAGTCGACCAAATAGGGGCAAGGACCTTTAAATTCTACAGTCTGAATAAATACTATCTTCTTATGCAAGTCTAAAGTTGTGTCATCCTAGTTTACTGGTCAATAGGGCTAGGTGGTACTATGTTGTGAGGCATACTACCCAACTTATAACAATAAACTAATACTGAAATTGTCTTAAGGATACCATGGAAACTCTTGTTACGATCTACGAGAAGGGGTCTTGGTACCTATTAGGGTATCCTCCTATATTACATAGGTCATGGTCGTCTTAAGCCTTAGTCTTAGTGCTTATAGAACAAGTGTCGATAGTGAGGATAGAAGAGTTACTGGCCGTTAAGGGAAAAGGGATCTAACTTGTATCGAGGTGGGGTACTAATTACGCGATTTAAAGCTAAGGGGTAATCATTATGTCATAATCTACAATAATAACTTAAACTGTCAAGTTCTAATTACCAATCACATAATAAAAATTTTAGAGTAACAACCAAAATAAACAATAAGAGGCGCACAGGAATCAAGGCAGGATGCAAGTCAAAAAATTAATTCGAATCCGATATAGATGTCAAGAACGATTCAAGCAAGTTGATGAGATCCAAAAACTTATCCTATTATTATTGCAGGCTTGCTCGGTCCCTAAGTTGAACCCGAAATAATTTAGTCGTTGACCTGCATGGGTCACCATAAAAACCATGTCACGCCCCAATCCCAAAATATCGAGGGACTAGACACGTGGTAATGGCCAGCAGCACACGCCGATGGACAAACCCAATTTAATGGATCCATCATGGCGTACTTAAGCTGTAATACAACAATAAGGGTCTATATATACTAATCTCATCCACAGAACTGAATACAACAATATCAGAATCATAAAGCAAGATCAATCTCAATAAAATATAAACTCGGGGAATTAACTCGATAATGAGTCTGATACATCTGTCAAGATACAAGAATAAAGATAACCACAGCAAATACTGAGTATGGAAACAGTATATACTCAGAAGATACCCTCAGGGATCACTCGTCTACTGGATCTGGTACTGCTCCAGTGTCTGCTCCTGTTCCTACTCCTGCTAATGCTCCTGCTAATGCTCCTGTTCCGTATACCTCGAGATAGATCCGTCTGCTAGTCCTGGGGACATAGTCCGGTATCCAGGTCCTCAGGGGACATAATAAGGTACAAGAAACAACATGCCAAAATAATGCAGTATATGAAATGTATCAATAGGGTAAACTATATAACCAGCTAAGTGACATGCAAATGAGAGTTTTAGTCATACTCAGGCTGAGACTACTATAGGATCAGTGTCGGAGAAACCCATAGCAGTATTCTCTCGAAGGGCCAGAACTTGTGCCAAAGCTCTGTATCAGAAACTAAGATACCTCCAGATGACAATATATATAATATAATCAGCCTTTGATATGGTAATACTCTCCCCACCCAATGTAATCACACGTCTCATGTCCATGACACGCAAGATCATAACTAATGCAACAAGTCATATAATGTCTATGAGTATAATGTCTATGTCATAAAACCTATATCCTATACAGAATCACCATGAATATCTCAGGAAGATTCTGTCTCATGAATAGTGTCAAGTATCCTGGGTCTATGTACTTGATAAGACAAGTACGAGAATGTAAAGGGTCACGAATGTCCATCTCTAGGTGACGTTACACAACTTCGCGTACGGTGTTGGGACCCGACTATTAATCAGACGCTAAATAAAGTCACACGGTCCTAGGTCAAGCATGTACAATATATAAATAAGTCAAGAAAATATGTAACAAGAACTGCAAGATTTGGCAAGGTACACTTGCTTGGGGTTTGAATACCAACAGTTGTCCCTGTATCAGTGGATCCTGCAGGTACTCCTCTAAAAGCTGAAATAAACATCACCAATAGTCTCAGAAAATATCAAATAGCTAGAAACGCCTGTCCTTAAGTCCAATTTGGACACAGGGGCAAAAAGACAGTTCCGGGTCAAAGCGGGGTCCACATCTGGGCTGCTTCACACCGAAAAATGTGTCAGGGTCAAAGGTCTTCAAATTCGTCAAACTTAGTGTCAATAAGTCCAAAACGATGATACAAACCCAACGGAACTTCCAGAATTGGATTCCGATGAGCCGATCACAAAATCGCCCGTCAAGTGGAGCCGCGGGGCCCACGACAAGCGATTTCGTCAACGTTCTCAGAATCGAACCAAACTTGGGTCACAGGACCAGCGTATTTCTACGAGTCCGATGGCACAAGTTTCGTTTTGATCCGACATGTGTACACAAAGTTACAACGTATTCCAGAACAGGCGGATACGGAACGTTGTCAGCGGATACGCGTTGATTCCGGTGTGCACGCACATCCAAATCAACTTATGCGAAATCCCACACGTCCGTATCAACGGCGCGCACATTTCAGTGAAGACCGCGCGCGACCAAGTCGTCCCGTTTGGCGGGACGCGCTCAGTTTCGGAAGAAAACGGGACGTTGGTTTTCCTGTTTTTGGATCGCGGTTCGCGATCACCACAGGACGCGACGCACCGAGCGGGTTGCACGGGCATCGAGGGGGTCACACAGTCTACGCGTCACAACTGACGGAACAAAAAATGGGGCAACGAGGAGAGAGAACGGGTTACCTGAACAAGGCTCCGTGGAACGAGGTTTCTCGTGTCCGGGAGGCGACACGAACAACTGTGTCCGGATTCTGTTTGTCCTGTCCGCTGTGTCCGTCTAGGTTAGGGTTAGGGTTCAGGCGAAGGCGAGTCGGGGAGAGGGGAGTTCTGTCGTGGTGGAGGGCTGCGCGAGTTCAGGCGGTGGGAGACGATCGGGCTGTGGCGGAGGAGATCCTGGTAGGCGGCTGTGGGGGTGACGGTAAGGAGAGGGCGGAGCTGGGCGATCTAGGGGAGATGGCATTAGGGTTCAGGGGGTCGGAGCTTGGGGTTTCGTCGTGGTCGGGGTTAGAGAAGACGGAGGAGATGGTGGAGATAGGTTGTCGGGGACGACGAGGCGGAGAAAGGTGGAGGAAAGTTCGTCGGTGGGAGGAGGAATCGGGGAAGGAGGAGATCGACGGGGAGATCGAGTCAGGGTCGACGGCTGGGGTGGTGATGGTGGTGGTGCTGGGCTTTAGGGAGAAGGGCGGCTAGGGCGTCGGGGTGGTTAGGGGGCGGAGCAGCCGGAGACGGCGGGCGGAGGAGAGGGAGAGATAGGGTTTCAGCATCCGGCGGAGCGGGGATATTTATAGGGTTGTCGGAACAGTGTTCCGACTAGAATTAGGGTTAGGGTTCAGATTAGGATTTGGGTTACGGGTCCGGGTCCGCGGGTCGGGTTCGACATGAATCCTTCCCGACCCGCTAGTGCTTAAGTGCGGGTTTGGGTCTGCGGGTTTCGGGTCGGGTTTAGATCCGACCCGACCCGCTAAGGGCTGGGTTTGGTTCAGTTGAACCGGGTCTGGGTTGGTTTGGTTCAATTGAACCGGGTTTATTTCAGGGTTTATTTTGGTTTATTTTAAACTAGTTTTTAGGGCTTTAAAAATACTTTCGGGGTCCAATAAATTCACAGAAAATTATCCTATGTCCAGTTTTCCAATTTACACCATAAAATATTATTTTATATTATTTTAATATTAATTAACATCATTTAAAAAATCATTTAAATTCAAAATACCTTAGTTTTAATTACAGAAAATCCCAGAAAATTACAGAAAATTGTGAAAAATCCAAATTAAAAATTTCTGAAAAATCAGGGGGTTACAGTTAGGCTTGAATTCAAGTACCTATAATATTAATAATTTATTTTTAAAAATTCAATTAAAAATGTTCCTTAATATCAATTAGTAAGGACATATAATTATATATAATGCACACAACCATATTGGTATACAAATATACATAAAATTAGAATTCAACAAAGAACAAACCAAAATTTATATAACAAAATATATTGGTAGACTGCCAGCACCGAGCTCCTAAATAAGCTTCTAAACGAGCCAGCTTATTGTAGAAGCATAAAAAATACGCCGGATGACTATACGCGGCACATTGGTGCAGAGCAGCGTAAGCAGAGGCCTTCAGAGCCATCAAGCGTGCAACAGAGCTTTTTCCGCTAAAAAGCAGCGTGAAATATAAAAAGCTCAAAGGACCATCCGCGTAAGGCAGTACGTCCAAGCCGCTTCAGCGTAAACAGGGTGCTTCATCGCCTCCAGGGCGTAAAACTCATCCCCTTTCAAACGTAGCATTGAGGTGTACAAGAGACGCTTCGTATTCTCTGAAGTGAACCTGTCAGAGCCTGCAATGAACCTGACGTCTGGACTTCTGACAAAGGGATACGGCTCGACTACCCAAACGACGGCTATAATGATGGCACAGCACTGCGACCCAGGCTGTCAAATATCGCCATCCCCTTCGCATAAACTGCTTTTACAAGCACGAAGGGATACGCTGCCTTGTTTTACACAGGCAAAGCATGAGCTGTTTTACGTTCTGCAGTAGACAAACCGCCTGCCACACCAGAAGCTGCACTCCGTACGGGGTTCGAGGCACGTCTCTTCGTCTAATGCACAGAGCGGTGACAGTTTCTCAAGGCACGTCTCTGCGACTGATGCGCAGAAGGGGTTGCAGACCTTCAAAAATATGCCTCCACATTTAATGCACAGGATGGTGGCAAATCTCGGCATTTAATGCAAAAGATTTGATTATATCTTCAAAAGCCGTAATTTTGGCTAAGACGTCCACATCAGCACTGTGGTACGGTACGCAGCGGCTTCTACGCCCATCCAGCGTTTGTGCTCATTCGGCTTCTACGTCCATTCGGCTTCTACGCCCATTCGGCTTCTACGCCTGCTCGGCTTCAACGCCCATTCGGCCTCTACGCCTGTTCGGCCTCTATGACCACTCGGCTTCTGCGCCTGTTCGGCTTCTACGCCTATTCGGCTTCTATGCCGGTTTGATAACTATTTGGCTTCTATGCCATGGTGACAAATATTTGGCTTCTATGCCAACCTCTTCTACACAATAGATACCTACCTACGTGGCTTCTACGCCGTCATCTTCGTAGCGATTATACGCATTTTGTCCCTTAGTTGGACCCGCGTCACACGCTCATTCAAAAGATCATCTATACGCAGGCATTGGTTACTTTAACCGTTGTGTAAAAGGGTACTGTACTTTCCACTCCTCGGTTTCTACACCGACGGAGTGGTCACTGTCACTAAAACTCTATAAATAGAGACCTCTATCAATGAGAAAAAAGGTCGAAGAAATAAAAGGTCGAACCTCCAAAGAGATTGAACCACGGGTCGAAACATTGGAGATTAAGGAGAGATCGAAGAGTCTTTGAGAGAGAGAGAAGCATCCAGAGCTTAGGCAAAGAGTAGGGATCGACGACTTTGGCATCGTGTATCCACCCTCTGCTGCAACCTTCGAAGCTGCTTCCTGTCTTCCACGGTACTTCTTCAACATCGTGTGGTCCAAGGGCTAAAGTGATCGACTGCAGATCAGACACCTATAGCAATATTTACCCAGATTAAATAAATTGTACTCCCATATCCTCGTATAGGATCAAATTGTACAAGTTTGTTTGTAAACCAAAGAAGGCGAATTTCGTATAAACCCCATCTTGAATACATTTTCATTCTTTTGTTTAATACCACAAACAAGATGGCGACTCTATTGGGGACATCTTTCTCTTCTGACGAGGAAGCAATTGCTCAATACGATGCGGTATTCGTGGGATCCGTGAAGAAGACACTGGTCGTCCAATTCGACCAGTCTGCCTACGAAGGCATGCTTCGAACCGGGGGTAGCTCTCACCCTCTCTCCGTCTAAGACAACAGGAAGCTGCGTAAGGTCTGGATGCCCAAGACATCCTCTACCATTCCTATGGACTCTCCGACCTCTCCGACCAATGAGGTTGTAACATTGCTCCCTCCGTGCCCTGCACGTAAAATTCAGTCTCCCGCTACGCGCGGTACAGACGAAACTTCGGGCAAAGCCTCAGCGCTGACCCAGAAGTATCCACTGCGCTCTACGCGTAGGAACCAGTCTCCCGCTATGCGCGGTACAGACAAAACTTTGGGCAAAGCCTCAGCGCTAACCCAGAAGTATCCACTGTGCTCTACGCGTAGAAACCAGTCTCCCGCTACGCGCGGTACAGACCAAACTTCTGATGATGTCTCAGTGCCAAGTCGAAAGTATAAATCACGCTCCATGCGCAAGACAACATCTGACCTCTACGGGGAACCAGATGAGCGCCGTGATTTCCGTAAGGGGAAGCAAGCAGCAGAGTACTCAACTCCTCGGCCGTTACGCCAGCGAAGAAGCAATCTGCCTACCCTCCGGATTACGCGGGAAGCCGACGGCCGACTGGGGACCTCTTCAGCTTTATGCCAGTCTGAGCAAATCTCCAAACTACGCCAGGCAAAGTCCCACGACGTAAAGCAAGCTCAGGTTGCGGGAAGGCACCCTCCTCGGGGATTATCCGCCACCCAGATGGCCAACCTGTTGTACACAGGTGGCATAGGGAGAACCACGATGCCCAATCTCCGCATACCCACTGAGGGGAGCAGAAGGAACAAGCCGTCGTATTCTTTCTCTACTCCTCCTGACCTGCGCGAATACCTAATCCAGAAGCGTAAGGAGAGGGGACCTTCCAACATGTCTATTACGCCCCCTAGCGAGCAATATTGTAATAGTCATAAAATTGTGATTGACTGCTGTTGTTCTAAAGCAAAACGGTTGATTTTTGACCGATTGAGCTACTCTCAGTCTTTCTAGGAAGAAGAGCCCGCGCATGCATCCGTGAACATGGCTTCACACATACCTAGAGGAGGGTCGAGGTCAAGACGTCATCCCTCTGGGCCTCCGAGCCGAAGGAGATTCGAAGACCTCCTCAGGAACACTGAAGCTGGGGTGTTCCAAAATACCCGTGCAAGGTCACAGCAACCAGCTTCGTACTCGTCTGATTCTGACGCTGGGGGTCGCCAATCTCCCGGATCAGATGCTGAGAGTATAGAGTCGACTTCTGCAGCGACCTATACTAATCCTTCGAGGACGCCCAGGGAAATGGGAGTTTATGCCGTTGAAGATGAATATGAGGAAGCTTCGCCGTCAGGAAATGCGGAACAACGCATCACTGTACTGGAGACATCTCTGAAACAAATGCAATCCATAATGGAGAACATGCACCAGATGATGCTAACTCAACACGCAACTGCCATGGCTCAAGCGTCGGTCCCGCCAACTCAGATACGTGTGGGGGTGGACTTACCACTATCTAACCCGAGCCAAGAGCCTGCTCTAGATCAAGAGTCAGCAGTTCCTCCGCTTCCTCACTCAGTGAATATATTACCTCCCGTTGGAGTCACGATACAACCAACTCCGCACTACACCGTAGCCCCGCTTCCAACTAAAAATCCGATGCAGGCAGTACGGGAGTTGAAAGCCCAGTTTGACGCCTTGAAGCACAAAGATCAGCTCAAGAAACTGGGAATCAACCAGCCTTACCCAGCTATCTGGGAAGAGGTCCCTTTCCCTCCAAAGTACAAACCTCAGACTATGGCTCTGTTCGAGGGGAAAACATCACCAAGTCAGTACATAAACTATTTCAGTATGATGACGGTGTTGCTACAAGGGAACGACGCCCTCCTCACTCGGGTGCTCAAAGGCTGCCTCTCAGGAGTAGCCTATCAGTGGTACCGAAGCTTGGCGGACAACTGCATTACTTCCTTCGAGGACTTCAAAGCTTTATTCTTTACGCGATTCTACGAGGGTGGAATGGACATGTCTATGTCCTCTCTCATCGAAGTCAAGCAAAGGGAGAAGGAGGACGTTCGCACCTTCGTCGAACGTTTTTGTCAGGCCACCTTACAGATGCCTCCAGGAGTTCCAGACTCTGCGTTAGTAGATATTTGCAGGAAGAACCTCCTTCCCGTAGTCTCGGTATTTACAGGACCATATCAGTTCCATGAGTGGCCCTCATTCATCATCTCGGCAGTGGCCGCCGAAGACAACAGTCGCAAGGCGCGCAACAATGGCATACGTCCCGCAGAAGTCCATCATTCATCATCTTCGAGTACTGATGAGCAAGCCAAGTGTTCTTAATTCTCGACTCGTCACTTGGGCGATGCTGTTAACACCATATGACATGGTATACATCCCGCAGAAGTCCATCAAAGGCCAAGCGCTGGCCGACTTCCTAGCCGCTCATCCAATCCCGGAGGCCTCCCAATTATACGAAGACATTCCCGACAAAGTTGCAGAATGTAATTCCGCAATGGAAAGTGACACATGGCAACTGTTCTTCGACGGCGCCTCCAGGACTGGTCCCCAGGGGAACGTGGTTTCAGGGGTAGGAATCGTCCTGGTCACTCCTGATAAACTCGTCATCTACCGGGCATATTCTCTTAACGAACCATGCTCCAACAATGTGGCAGAATACAACGCTCTGTTAATCGGGCTCCAAGTCGCTAAAGAGCTGGGGGTCGAGTCCCTGGAAGCTTTCGGTGATTCTCTGCTTATCGTCAATCAAGTCAGAGGAATATATGAAGTCCAGAATCCAGACCTCATCCCCTATCACCGAGCAACGGTCGAGATAGCCATGACATTCAAAGGGTTCTTCCTAGAGCATGTACCTCGATCTCAGAATCTGGAAGCTGATGCCCTAGCCAGTCTAGCTGCGGATTTAGCCACTCCTATAAGAAGGAAGGATTCGGTAATCCTTCTTAACAGAGATTTATTCTGCGTGAAAAAACAACTTTCACATAGAACGCAGCTACGCTGTGAATACGGATCCCCCTAGAAGAGACTGGAGAAGTCCCTTCATAGATTTCGTCGCATACGGAATCTTGTCGGAGGACCCCAAAGAAGCAGTATCCGTCAAAAGACGATCATTACGCTTCTACTTCGATGCATCTTTACAATGCCTATATCGTCGGACCTATGACGGACTGCTATTAAGATATCTCTGAGACAACGAAGCACAGCAGATTATCCGGGAAGCTCACGACGGCGTATGCGGAGCGCATCAGCCCGGTCCTAAACTACATGATCGTATCAGGAGAATGGGCTATTACTGGCCCACTATGATCACAGACGCGATCAACTATGCAAGATAATGCAGAGCCTGTCAGGTTCATGCAGACTTCATACACCAACCGTCTGAATATCTACATCCTACGGTTGTATCCTGGCCTTTCGAAGCATGGGGTATGGATATCATTGGTCCTATTCACCCGTCTTCTTCCAGAGGTCACCGGTTCATACTGTCCATCACGGATTATTTCTCCAAATGGGCAGAGGCGATCCCTCTTGCTGAGGTAAAGGCGTCTGACGTAATCAGCTTCATCAAGCATCACGTCATTTATCGCTTTGGGATTCCCCGAAGGATAATCCATGACAATGGGCCTCAGTTCATCAGCCAAGCGTTTCATCGATTTTGCGATAAAAATTGAATACATAATATTGCCTCTACGGCATATTACCCAGCTGCTAATGGTTTGGCGGAAGCTTTCAACAAAACCATTATCAAACTCTTGAAGAAGTTCGTCTCTTCAGACAAAAGAGACTGGAACGAGAAGCTGGGCGAATATCTCTGGGCATACCGCACAACGGTACGGACACCGACAGGTTGTACCCTATTTTTACTGGTCTACGGGAGCGAAGCAGTTCTTCCCATCGAAATCCAGATCCCGTCGCTCAGGATAGCCGTGACTAATGAGCTGACTCGAGAAAAGAATGACCTGTTAAGGCTTCAGGAGCTAGAAGGATTAGACGAGAAATGCCTCCAAGCTCAACAGCGCATCGCGCTCTACCAAGCACGCATTTCCAGAGCTTTCAATCATAAAGTAAAGGAAAGAGTGTTCAAAGTCGGCGAGCTAGTTTTAGCCGTAAGAAGGCCGATGATTCTTACTCACAGGAGTAAAGGGAAATTTCAGCCCAAGTGGGAAGGCCCTTATGTGATCGAGACAACGTTCTCGAACGGCGCTTACAGGATAGCCCAGCCTAATGAAGACCTGTTAATGGCTCCTATCAACGGTAAATTCCTGAAGAGGTACTATGCTTAACCTCCTCTGCTCAAGTGGAATATAGCGAGAGTCTCAAAGTCTGACCAAACTACTTCCAAAACGAAACTAGTTAGGTCATATTCTATCATGTCAGTATGACCTCTGAATAGGTATATCCTGCTAGAAGTTTCTCGAGAGTCTATCACGTTCATACTACATCTGATACCACTCTCACCCAAACCTGTCATTTACATTCCAAAATGATGGGTCCACAAAGTCAGAAAAGATTCGCTTTATTTGTTCCCGAAAACAGCAGAATTATATTGGGCAAGCAAAAAGAAGAAAGGGTACATCATTGTGGGGGAGCAGTCAGATCGCGAATCAGCTTCGCCAGTGCAGCTACCTTCTCGTCCCTGGAAACCAAGGCATCAGCGCGGGCCTGTTCCAGCCGTGCCTCGGGATTGTTCGTAAAGGACAGTTCGGCCCTTGCCCGAAGAGAGCCAGCTCGGGCAGCTTCTGCACGCTCCAGGTCCCGTCGCGCGATGCTCAGTCGACCAGTCGCTACGTTTAGACCTGCCAGCGACTGAGAAGCCCACTCCTCTGCTAGAGCGAGTTTCTCCTTCAACTTGCGAACCCTCGCTGCGTTCCCTTCGTGCTCGGATTGGCACTTCGTCTCAAGAGCAAGATCCTCCTCCACGACAGCTTTTCTTTTATCCATCTCCAGCTTATGTGCTTTGATGGAGTTATCTAGGCTCTCCAGCTATTTGGTAAGCCGTGCAGTCATGAAGTCGTATCTGGCCTGCACCTCAGCTTTAAAACTGCCCCGAGTCAGCTGCAAGTATTCGTTAATAGGTTGCTCTAACCCATTAACCATCGCCTCCAGGGCGTCAGCGACCCCAGAATCGTCGAACTCCTGACCGCCCCAATCGAAAACTGGGAAGCCTTCTTCAGACGCTCAAAATCCAGATTCTTCGCCAACACCATTGATATCAGCGTGTTCAAACTGGTGTAGAAGATGCTGGTATACAGCTCGATCAGCGCAACCAGATCTGGTTGGACGCCAGGAGTGGCCGCGATATTGGCGAGTTTCCCTCTAGGAATGATTGCAGACGAGGTGGCCACAGCCGCCGCCTCGACAGGTGGTGCGATCGAAGAAGGTGCGACAACGACGGTCGAAGTCATCGGCATACTCACAAGAGGCGAGGTCACGATGACAGGTTCGTCCTCCTCTTGAGGTGACAAAACTACTCCGGGCGAGCTGGCCCCCGAAGGTATTTCCTTCTCGAAGTCGAACGCCTCCGTATCATCGCCGGGAGCCCGAGCAGAGCCAGAAGGCGCTTCAGCGCTATACTCGCCGTGGACGCCATCCCCTGAGAAGAAGACAAGAAAGTTGATATCAATATGATAGTAATCTTTCTAAGAGGAGACATAAAGATGACCTTACCCGTAGCCAACGTTATATATGCCGCGTCTGCAGCCGATGTAGCTATATCGCGCCTTAATGACGCAATACGAACTGTCATACCTGGAGAAGGGGGTGGGCCAACCGACATCGCCAGGAGCTCTACCAAGCCTTCACCGAGACGTGGTCGAGGTTCGTCAGCTGGAACCTCGCTGGTCATGCTCACGGACGCGGCAGGAGTTTCCTCCGTTGCTATTCTAGGGGAAGATTCTCCCATTTGCCTCGGCCACGCGGGCGATTTCATTCCACTACCGGAGGCAGTGGCAGCAACGACAGCCTCAAGCAGGAGTTCTCCGGCATCGCCAGCCGAAACTGAGGGTCCCTCTCCGAAAGGCGGGGAACCTCCAATCAAAGAGACATCCCCAACAGGAGAGACAGCAGGTTCCTTTCTAGGAGCCTCGATGCCAGGAATACGGAGAGGGCGATCAACCGTCTTCTTCTTCCTTTTGCGAGGGGGAGTCTGCTTCGAAGCAGGAGCCCTTCGCTTCCCAGTGACCACCAATGCCCCCGCAGGCGGAGGCACTTCGCACCTCGGCACCGACACCAGAGGCTCATCCGGAGTGACGGACTCCTCACCTTCGTCAGATAAAACCGAGGGGACTTCGATTCTTCCCCCAGGCTTGGAAGAAGGCACCCTAAAGCTTCCATGAATGTCAAAATCGCGATGGAAGGTGTTGATCGCCACGTAGAACTGAGCGTACGAATGGAGGATGAGCAGCTCCGTGGAGAGGGTGACGACCGGCACGATAAAGATTGCTCCCGTGCAGCCCATGATAAAATACCGCCATCCCTTGGCTCCATCAATGAGTCTGCCCCTGGACCTGAAGCTGGTGATGGCATTGCCCACGTGCAGCTGATCGTACCCAAACTGCCTGGCGAACCGACTGGGCAAGTAAGGCTCGAAGAAGCAATGATCTTCGCTTCTGTATAGCAGATGGGAGGGTCTGATGCAGACCAACCAATTAAAAGCTTCCGGAGAAAGATTGGTCTTTTCTCCACCTAAATCCTCAAGCCTAATCCCCGACTGATTGCGATGTACAGAGGGGACAGTACAGAGGAACTTCCAGCAATGACCGAGGCTCAGCGTCAGCCGACAGTCTAAGACTGTGTTCACGTTCCAGAGGGAGTCCTTGTAGTTCAGCAAGAAACTACCCCCCGCACTGCTACCAGGGCCGGGAGACATCACCCGGGGGTTGTGGAGAATTAACCATCCCATCAAGTACAGGTATGATAACTCTACCCGGGGAAAGCTATCACGTCGACCTGCATCGACGAGCAGTCTGTCAGTCATGGCTCTCAATCCAGCCTGTATACGGCACACCATAGCAGGGAGCAAGTCCAGCCTTGCCCCGAACACCAGACGGACGGCGGGCCACAGGATGTTCCGGTGAATGCGATCCGCGGACGCGATGCCGGGCACCACTACTCGACGCAGCCATAGGGAGAGAAAGCCAGCCAGCCTGGCTTCCTCAGACAAAGGCCTGCGACAGCGCCTCAAGTAGCTATAGGCCTTGGTGCCTTCAGGGTACTTTCCTACCCCGTCAGTGAGGAACTGATCTGGAGCTTTAGCCTCCTCCATAAGAGCCTCGATGACCTGGGCACTGAGCACGCCCAAACAGTTCACGGGCTCATTCTTACCCCCCGAAACCTTCTCCGACTTGACGGCCCTGGCCCGGTGGAAAAAGAGGTAGGACATCCACTTAGTGGTGTGAGCCAAGTCAGAAGGCTCATTATAAAAAGCAGTGCACGCGAGGTAATGGCACATCAGCTCCTGATACACCTCCACAACCCGAAGGTCTGAGTCCTCCAACTCCCGGTTGGTAGGAACATACTCTTCATACGGGGTATCCCCCATCGGCAGTCTCGAGATCACTGCCATTTCGTGGAGGGCCAATCCCATCTCCCCCAGTGGAGTGGCAAAGGTCCCGGTGAGCGAAATATATCGCTCCATCAGTGCCAAAAACATGTTAGGGTTGGGAGGCAACCCAACACTCGTCACGCTCACGGCGGCATACAGTCCAATGACTTCCAGCTCTCTCCGAAAATGCTTCAAAGCCCAGTTAACTAGGCAGGACCATCGAAGGTTTATTGGGGTGATCCACCCATTGCACCGAGGATTCTCCTTGGGGTATACCCCCCCTCGCACCATGAAGTCATTGCAGAAAATCGACAATTGGACCGGCTGGATCACTGAACTGTCTTCACTCGGGACGCTGCCCGGGCACAGTCCCCTTAACGACATCACGACGCCAGAGGGGCGGTTGACAAATGACCCCTGGTCGGCTCCTTTCAGGTGAAAGATCTTCCCCGGCTTGCCGTAAAGATCAGGAGTCAGCGTCCACGACATCCTTCTGCGATGTGTGGCATGGAAGAAAGCCGAGATGGGATAATCTCTCAGCATCGTGGGCAGATATAAGGCCACACTCTCGGCGAGAAAAACCCAGGGTTCTCTCTTGGGCTTCGTCTGGGACTGTTTGTCAATCATGTCCCCAAAGAGAAAGGCCGGCTTGATGTACTGGTCCCCGTCTATATACGTCAGGGGCTCTCCTTTGATCATGTTCAGCAATGTCCGCTCACCCTGGGCCGATATCAAGATCTTCCTTCCTTCAGGATATTGGGGTCCAGAGATAGGAAATATCACATGCGACAGATCCTCCAAATAGTTCGAGTGCAGCATCCCAGCAGCGGATCCCATCACCTCGGCCAGTGGAGACTCATGCAAGTTAACTGCGAAAGTACAAGGAAAACACGTCATTACGAATCTTGCAACATAAAGACCAAGAAACGACAGTCTGTGCTTTACGCCAAGACTGTACAAAATTTGGTCATTTTACGCCGGAAGCCACATCCTGAAGCGTAATTGGCGGCATACAGTCCGTGCTTTACACCAGACTGCCAAAATTCTAGTTATTACGCCGGAGGTCCCATCCAAAGCGTAAAACTAAAATTTTATAGTATACACCAAGTTTTCGGCAGTCAGAGCTTTTACGCTCATAACTGCAAAAACATGGAGTTTTTACGCTGACACATTAGAAATATGGGCGTAAAAGATGAAAATATCTCCGTGCGTCATCTTCCTCGAAGAGGCTATCAGCACAAAAGACGACCTAGCGCGGTCACATTCAACGTGTGCGAAGGATTTTTCGTCGTTCTTTGTCATCCCAAAGGCTATACCTCTAAGGCCGGGTGCGCTACTCGTCGGCAGGATACTTCGCTCAGAAGGAAGTCCACCTTGCCCGGTCGAAGACTCTCTCGCCGGGGCAGAAGAACGAGAAGAAGATCCTGTGCTCTTTTCCTTAGTGGAGGGGGTTTGTTTCGGCACCATTTCTGGAAACTCGGAATGCTCGGAGAAAGAACGAGGGGAAAAACTTAAACGATCGAAGGCTCTCTTTCGCAGAAGACGGATAAAAAGTTTTTCTCTCAAAAGCTTGGGATATATATAGAGTTCGGGTCGACTCCTCGAATCCTCAGACGGGCTCCTCGAAACCTCAACCAAATCTCACAAATTAAATATTTGGTTATGATTGGGTACTACGTCAGCCCACTACTCTCGAAAGACGCACAGTCAGCAAATTTGAAGAGTTTTTCGTGCGAAAGCAGGTCAGCGGTTCCTATGCTAAAGGAGCTTTCTAGGCTCGACAGCAACAGATCTACGGTTTTACGCTCGCAAGCTATAAGTCTATGGTTTTACGCCCGGATGCCTTTGTGCTCGGTAGCTTTTATGCTCGAGAGGCCACAAACCTACGACTTTTACGCTCAGCAGATACCAAATCGATGATCTCACGCTCGGTGGCGTTTAGTTCGCGCTCTGAGGCAACGGATCCAAGACCTTACGCCCGGAAGATTTCTTTCTTTTTTTCACAGGCTACAAATCTACAGTTCTACGCTAAGGAGCTTTCTACGCTCGACAGCAACAGATCTACGGTTTTACGCTCGTAAACTATCAGTCTATGGTTTTATGCCCGGATGCCTTTGTGCTCGGTAGCTTTTACGTTCGAGGGGCTACAAACCTACGACTTCACGCTCAGCAGCTCCAAATCGATGATCTCACGCTCGGTGGCTTTCTACGCTCAATAGGCCTACGAACTCAAGATTTTTAGCTCATCTACACTACGGATCTCTGACTTTCCGCATATCTGAACAGCAAGGCGATCAATTACAGGAGTTCATACAGAAGATACTCCATCTTGGCCTCAACATATCCCAAGTACCCGAAGCATACAGAGTTCAAACATTGAGAAATTACTCTTCTCGGGTCAAATGGAGGTTCATCCAGACTCCAGTCTGAATATCTCGTCTATCAAGATGGCAACTCAGTTTGACAGCCATTTCTCGACCCTATTCCAAGGGATTTACGAGAAGTCATTCTTGAAGACGAAGTCTGAACAAAAATTCTGTTCATCAGAAGTTCAGAACTTTACGCGGTTCCTCAGTCCTAGCAACAAGATAGTTCTAAAATATTCAAAATGCTCAACAGTGTTCTATGGACTATTCGTTATGCATAAAGGACACGACCTAGCACTCATTCTAAACAGAGTCGGCGTAAAGAATCAGACGTGTCGAAGCTACACATATTCAGACTTCAAACAGCAACGTATGGCAAGATGATCATATGAAGAAGCAAGACGATTTTATTAAAGATTAAAGTCATGATTACATATAAGGAAAATCCTGTCTACAAGGGGTTTTTTCTCCATTTGTCATGATTACATATGAGGGAAACTCCGTCTACAAAGGATTTCCCCATCGTCGTCTGAAGATTGCCCAGAAGCTGTTCTGACAGGTTCTCGTATGGGCATAATTCTTCATCCATCTTCTCCAGCAGTCAGTCAGTTCCAGCAAACTGGCTGACATGGCAATGATCACCGGCGGGAGAACACAGAGTTGGGGCTTGCATAAACTATGCAGATCCCATGCTCCGTGCACCGTGATAGATTGAGTTGAGATATTTCACCCAACTCAATGCCCGAGGTCAGAGCTAGTCGCTGCTCTTACCCCCGGAGGTAACGGGAGAAGGTGCCACTTGCAAGCTGCGTGGTCCAATACGACCCTTCCCTTCTCCTGGAAGAACAGCCATACAAAGTTGCTGATTATCCCGAGCAAGGGAGGCTAAGATATCCTTCCATGATCCATCATTGCAGTGGACACTTGCTCGAAGACGCCGTCTTTTTTGGCTCCTTACACGCTGGAAGAACATGATCTCCTTCTTCCTCAAGTCGACCCGGCGAACTCCGGCGATCATCTCTGCGTGGTGATGGAAATGTAGGGAGAATGGGTTAACTCCCCCAGCCTTTTTATAGGCGAAAGGGGTCACACCGGTCCCCAATAAATCCGCCATAAAGTCGGCATCGACCGTTTCAACGCTCCATTCAGAAACGTTTTGAGTCACGAGGAGCGGTTCATGCTTCATTCAAAGCGTTCCAAATTCCGAGGAATTTGAAAGCTTTGAAGGGGGTCTTGTAGAAGCATAAAAAATATGCTGAATGACTATACGCGGCACATTGGTGCAGAGCAGCATAAACAGAGGCCTTCAGAGCCATCAAGCGTGCAATAGAGCTTTTTTTGCTAAAAAGCAGCGTGAAATATAAAAAGCTCAAAGGACCATCCGCGTAAGGCAGTACGTCCAAGCCGCTTCAGCGTAAACAGGGTGCTTCATTGCCTCCAGGGCGTAAAACTCATCCCCTTTCAAACGTAACATTGAGGTGTACAAGAGACGCTTCGTATTCTCCGAAGTGAACCTGTCAGAGCCTGCAATGAACCTGACGTCTGGACTTCTGACAAAGGGATACGGCTCGACTACCCAAACGACGGCTATAATGATGGCACATCACTGCGACCCAGGCTGTCAAATACCGACATCCCCTTCGCGTAAACTGCTTTTACAAGCACAAAGGGATACGCTGCCTTGTTTTACACAGGCAAAGCACGAGCTGTTTTACGTTCTGCAGTAGACAAACCGCCTGCCACACCAGAAGCTGCACTCCGTACGGGATTCGAGGCACGTCTCTTCGTCTAATGCACAGAGCGGTGACAGTTTCTCAAGGCACGTCTCTGCGACTGATGCGCAGAAGGGGTTGCAGACCTTCAAAAACACGCCTCCACATTTAATGCACAGGATGGTGGCAAATCTCGGCATTTAATGCAAGAGATTTGATTATATCTTCAAAAGCCGTAATTCCGGCTAAGACGTCCACATCAGCACTGTGGCATGGTACGCAGCGGCTTCTACGCCCATCCAGCGTTTGTGCTCATTCGGCTTCTACGCCCATTGGCTTCTACGCCCATTCGGCTTCTACGCCTGCTCGGCTTCAATGCCCATTCGGCTTCTACGCCTGCTCGGCTTCAACGCCCATTCGGCCTCTACGCCTGTTCGGCCTCTATGACCACTCGGCTTCTGCGCCTGTTCGGCTTCTACGCCTATTCGACTTCTATGCCGGTTTGATAACTATTTGGCTTCTATGCCATGGTGACAGACATTTGGCTTCTATGCCAACCTCTTCTACACAATGGATACGTACCTACGTGGCTTCTACGCCGTGATCTTCGTAGCGATTATACGCGTTTTGTCCCTTAGTTGGACCCGCGTCACACGCTCATTCAAAAGATCATCTATACCCAGGCATTGGTTACTTTAACCGTTGTGTAAAAGGGTGCTGTACTTTCCACTCCTCGGTTTCTACACCGACGGAGTGGTCACTGTCACTAAAACTCTATAAATAGAGACCTCTATCAATGAGGAAAAAGGTCGAAGAAATAAAAGGTCGAACCTCCAAAGAGATCGAACCACGGGTCGAAACATTGGAGATTAAGGAGAGATCGAAGAGTCTTTAAGAGAGAGAGAAGCATCCAGAGCTCAGGCAAAGAGTAGGGATCGACAACTTTGGCATCGTGTATCCACCCTCTGCTGCAACCTTCGAAGCTGCTTCCTGTCTTCCACGACACTTCTTCAACATCGTGTGGTCCAAGGGCTAAAGTGATCGACTGCAGATCAGACACCTATAGCAATATTTACCCAGATTAAATAAATTGTACTCCCATATCCTCGTATAGGATCAAATTGTACAAGTTTGTTTGTAAACCAAAGAAGGCGGGTTTCGTATAAACCCCATCTTGAATACATTTTCATTTTTTCGTTTAATACCACAAACACTTATGAGTCAGCTCACAAGCTTCTAAATGAGTCAGCTCGCGAGCTCAAACGAGTCGAGTACTTCTAAGCTTGAGCTTGACTCGTTTATTAAACGAGCTTGAAAATGAAGCTTGAGCTTGGCTTGAACAAACCGAACTCAAACGAGCTTTTATCGAGTCGAGCTTCGAGCATCTCGCTAACGGCTTGGCTCGTCTGCAGTTCTAGGACAACATAATTGCAAATTACCATTCCGTATGTTTTTTGATATGTCTTTTCTACCGGATTATGAAGTAAGTTTCCAAGGGGAATTCGAATCGTGCCCATCCCTACGAGAGCTCTCCCATCGTAACCAACATGCCACGACCCCACGTACCATTCCTAGTGTCAAAATAGAATGTTGAAGAGTTCATTATATAACATACTTTTGTCATTTATTATTTATCCTTATATATAATCCAAATATAAGGGTATTACTAATTTTCTGGTGTAATTGGCTAAATATATCATTATTTATAAATAAAAATATTACACTCACTAACTAAATTTTTCATATTAATCTAAAGCGTCATCCCCCCCCTCTCTCTCTCTGTAACCATCAAAACTCTCAAGACATGACTATAGCATAAAATTACTTACGTTTCTTTTTTTGGCAAGAAGGATTTTTGTGTACACCTGATTATTGGGATCTCTCTCTCTCTCTTTCTCTCTCTCTCTCTCATTAGATTCCTTTAAAAAACAAGTCATAAATTAGGCTACTTTTGTAGTCTTTTCAAATTCCATTCCTTTTTGGTGTATTGATCTTTTTTTTTTTTCTAGGATTGAGTTTGATTTGTGTTGTGTGGTGTGAATCAAGAAATCAGAAGGAGACGAACGAGAACTTTTGTGGATGTAAATTGTATGGGAAATGATGCCAGAGATGAGAAGTGGAGCTCGACATCGACGACCTCCATGCGCAGCCGCAATAGAAATAGGAGTATACAATTTTTATGGATGTAAATTGTATGGAAAATTATGCCAGAGCTGAGAAGTGGAGCCTGACAAATCGATTACGATCAAAGAGACTCGACGACCACCATACGCAGCGCAGCCGTAACCCGCAACCGCAACATGAGTAGACAGGTAGTTGGGCTCCCTCGGTTGCTGCAAACCGAAAGGGAAGGCGACGCGGAGGGAGTGGTCGTGGTGTGAATGCAGTAGCAAAGGGCCAGCGACAACAAATAATTCGGTCAGGCCAGCGGTTGGAAGCAGTGGGAGAGGCAACGGAGGGATCATGTTGATAGATTTGGACCATGATTAGCCAGGCAAGGTCCCTAGAGGTGCGATTGTTCGTTGTGGGGGATTAGGTCTTCCCGGATGAAGCCACAGGCTATCAGCTTCCTGATTTCAGCTTCGATGGCATCCATCATATCCGGACGAAACCGACGTTGATGTTGTTTCACAAGCTTCGAATTAGGCAATATGTTGAGCTTATGAGTAGGCACTTTAGGATCGAGTCCTGGCATATCCTCATAATTCTACGCAAAGACGTCGATATATTCTTTTATCAGCTGGATTATTTCTTCCCTTTCTTCTTCGGAAAGATTGTTACTGATAAATATCGGCTTTAGCGAAAGTTTATCCCCAACATCAATTTGGATAACTTTATCTTCAGTGGGCGGTTCTCTCTGCTTGAACCGGAGTTCTCATTGTGTATCCATTTGCTGAGCCTAAGAGTCATTCTCAAACGGTTCAGATTCTTGTTCGTCTGCTTCGAAGGAATCTGTCAATACCGTATTTACTGATAATGCTCGTTCGAGATCATCATATGAGCCAGAGGAGGACGAGCCATCTTGAGAAGAGGACAAGATATCCTCACTAGGCTCAGAAGTTGCAAAGGAAGTGGCATACCCTAATCCAAAATGAGTTCGTTGACAGTAGGGATCACCATGCAATGGCATTCGCCTGCCTTTCCCCTAGTTGAGGCCTGGTTCTGATTTCAGATCGTAACCCATACTTTGCATAATCTTCAAAGCTTGCGTGCTATATCTGTGAACCTGCATTTTACCAGCATCGGACTCGTGGGAGTCTTCTTGAATAATCGGTCCATTGCGCATGTGCCCGAAGACTATTGGATGCTGACTGCTACGAGTAGGCGGGACAATAAAGATAGAATCTTCATGTGGCCCATATGTCATGATAACATCAGATGGTGACGCTACTTCCCACACATACGGGTGATAGGAGTCTATAGCTTTCAATAATTTTTGTGCTATAGATTCTATATCGTTGTAGGGGGATGATTCCTGATTCGGACGTTGAGCGTCAATATACTAGAAAGACGGTTCTTTATTATCATCAGAAACCATATTCCCGGTTATATTTACATCAGTTGGCTGCTTGTTGCGCCAGAGGTTGATGACCAAAGGTGAAGGCTTCTGGTTCAAAGTGATCACTAGAGGATCACCTCCTTTCCCTGACTTGGTTTTGTTCAAGTGGATAGCCATGGGTTCCATGACTTTCGGACGAGTAGTTCGCCCTTTCACCTTGATTGACAGGGGCTGTTCGGCAGAGGGTTCTTCTGGCTCCCGGTGGGATTCCTCCTCTGTCTTGCCTGACACCTCCTTCATGTAGTCTTGGGTGTACAACATGGCATCGGAGTAGTAGGATTCTACTCCTTTAAACGGGTTAAGGTCAGCAAACTCCGTTTGTACTGTTCCTTGGGCATCTACATATTTGAAGCATTGATGTAGAGTCGAAGGAACGATGTTGTGATCATGGATCCATGGTCTTCCCAGTAGAATATTATAGGACACCTCTGAATCAATGATATAGCATGTAGCCACTGATCTGAGGTCGCCAATCTGGATCCTCAGATGAATCTTCCCCAACGACTTACTTTTCCTGGCATTAAAGCCCACGATTGTAGTGGTGGTGTAAGCCAATTCACTGGTAGGAATCCTCAACGGTCTGAGCAGACTATGAGGAATGATACTAATCGATGATCATCTATGTGAATTCGGTCTACCTCCATGGAACCGACGTATCCGGTATAATAGAGGGGCCTGTCATGCTTGTTATGTTTTAACAGCATGTCATCTTGAGTGAAAGTGATATTCGGGACCACCTCCATCACACTATGGCATTGAGGACATGCCACAGGTTCTTTATCAGGGGACTTGAGCTGAGTCAAGTATGCATCCGCCTGCATTAATGCTTCACTCAGGGCTTGACGAGTGTCTTTGGAAAGCCTGAGTAGTTCAAAAATGGACAATCTGGCTGGTGTATTAGCCAACTGGGCTAGGATATCGAAGTTATATGGCTTCTCCAAACATTTATTTTGAATATTCTTCAAAGGTTTATCAAAGCGCACTTCTTTTTGCTTGCCTTTGTCCGCCAAAGTTGGTCTAGAAGGACCTGCCTCTGGTATGACAGGTTAAGGTTCTGGAAGTTTGGCAGCTGAAGTGTCTGCCGCTGCTTCTTCCTGATTTCCTCCATAGTCCTTGAGGTAGGCTTTCCCTGAACGGGTTCCGGTAGCCAAAATCTCTTCTTCTGATGTCGAGGATATCACAACCATATGACACGGTCTACGCTTCGAGTTCTTTTTAGACTTAGCCTTAGCAGCTTGAGTCTCTTCCTCGATCTCTGACACCAGATCTGGATGAACCCACATAATCTCGCCATGCTGGGTAGTTAGGGGTACCAGGTCATAATTTTGACCCCTGGCCGGAGGAAGATTAACGATGTTTATCGTTGTCCGAAAAATAGGTACAACACCATCCGAAACTTCTTGAGGAGGCAGATTGCCAAATTGGAGAGAGATCATGTTGGCGGTGACCGTCATCTCGCTATTCTGCAGAGTGATGGCCTTAGCGTCGATCAACTCCTGGATTTTCCTCTTTAGTACATAACACGCCTTTGTGGGGTGATGTATGTATCTATGGAAAATACAGTACTTCATGTTATTGGTACTGCCGAGTTCATTAGGCTGCTTTACCTCTGGGAGAGTAATCTTGCCACTTTTGACTAGACACTCGAATATGCTCGAAATATCGTCATCGTCAAAAGAATATACTTCAATGGGCCTGGAAGTCCCAGGTTTCGTCTGTGTGGTTGCCGAGGTCTTTTTTCTAGACGTATTGATCGTCAGAGCTTCTTTTCCTTTGGAACCACGGGGATGGTCGCTGTTGGAGGATGACCTCTTGCCTCTATCAGAGGTAGATATCATAATTTCATTATCACGCGCCTTCCGACTGTTGTCTTCAGTAGTTACCGCTGAGATGATAAACGAGGGCCAATCATGGAACTAATATGGTCCTGTGAACACCGAGATCACTGGAAGGAGGTTCTTCCTGCAAATGTCTACCAATATCGAATCTGGAACTCCGAGAGGCATTTGCAAAGTGGCTTGACGAAAACGTTCGATGAAGGTGCGAATGTTCTCTTTCTCCTTCTGCTTCACTTCGATGAGAGAGGACATAGACATGTCCATCCCTCCTTCATAGAATCGAGCGAAGAACAGAGTCTTGAAATCTTCAAAGGAAGTGATGCAATTGTCCGCAAGACTACAGTACCACTGATAAGCCACTCCCGAGAGACAGCCTTTGAACGCTCGGGTGAGAAGGGCGTCATTTCCTTGCAATAACACCGTCATCATGCTGAAGTAGTTCATGTACTGGTTCGGTGATGTCTTTCCCTTAAACAAAGCCATAGCCTGTGGTTTGTATTTAGGAGGAAAAGGGATCTCATCCTAGATAGCTGGGTAAGGCTAGTTGATTCCCAATTTCTTGAGCTGATCCTTATGCTTCAAGGCATCAAATTGGGCTTTCAATTCCCGTACTACCTGCATCGGATCTTCAGCTGGTAGAGGGACCGCGGGGTGATGAGAGATCGGTTGTATCGTAACTCCAACATGAGGCAATACATTCTCTGAGTTAGGAAGTGGAGGAGCTGCTGACTCTTGATTTAGAGCCGGCTCCTGGTTCACATTGGTTGGTGGTAAGTCCACCCCCACACGTATTTGAGTCGGAGGGACCGATGCTTGAGCAATAGCAGCTGTGTGTTGAGTCAGCATCATCTGGTGCATATTCTCCATCATGGAGTGTATCTCTTTCAGAGATGTCTCCAACACAGCGATGCGTTGCTCAGTACTTCCTGATGGGGAGGCCTCTTTGCATTCATCTTCAATGGCATAGACTCCCATATCTCTGGATGTCATTGGAGGGTTAGTATAGGTCTCTGTAGAGATTGACTCTATACTTTCAGCATCCGATTCGGGAAATTGGCGATCCCCAGTGTCGGAATCAGAAGAATACGAAGCCGGTTGTCGTAACCTCGAACGGGTATTTTAGAATACCCCAGCTTCAATGTTCTCAAGGAGTCTGTCGAATCTCCATTGGCTTGGAGTTCTAGAGGGATGACGTCTTGAATTTGACCTTCCTCTAGGGATGTGTGAAGCCATGTTCACTGATGCAAATATAAGCTCTTCTTCCTGTAAAGGCAAAGAGTAGTTCAACCGGTCGAAAACTGACCGTTTTGCTTTAGAACAGCAATAATTAACTACAACTTTATGACTATTACATTAATGCTCCCTAGGGGGTGTAATAGACATGTTGGAAGATCCCCTATCTTTGTGCTTCTGGATCAGAAGTTCACGCAAGTCAGGAGGATTAACATAAGAAGAAGAAGAAAGCTTGTTCTTCCTGTTTACATCAGTTGGAATGCAGATATTGGGAACCCCAACCCTTTCTCTGCCACCCGTATACAGCAGTTCAGCCATATGAGTAGCACATGATCCATGATGAGTATATTTATCCACAAACCGGGCCTTCTTTACGCTGAAGGGCTTGACCTGGCGTAATTTGGAATTCTGCTCAGGTTGGCGCAAAACTGAGGAAGTCCTCAAACTGCCATCAGCGTTCCGCGTAATCTGAAGAGCGGGCAAATTCTTCTCTTGATGGCGTAAAGGCCGAGAGGTTGGGAAATCCGCCACTTGTTTTCCCTTGCGTTGATTGCAAGGACCATCTGCTTTTCCACGGAGGGAAGATACATTTTTACGCGCGGAGCACGTTTGGAATTTCTGAATTGGCGCTAAGGCATTATCAGAAATTTTGTCTGCCACGTCACAGACGGGAGACTAAATTTTACGCGCAGGGCACGGAACAAACTTCTGGGTTAGCACTGAGGCATGACCAGAAGCTTTGTCTGCCACGTCACAGACGGGAGACAGAGTTTTACGGGCAGAGCGCGGAGTAGACTTCTGGATTAGCACTGAGGCATAACCAGAAGCTTTGTCTGCCACGTCACAGACGAGAGACAGAGTTTTACGTGCAGAGTGCGGAGGTTGCGAAGCTATAACCTTATTGGTCAGAGAAATTAGAGAGTCGGCAGGAATGGTAGGGGATGTCCGGGGCATCCATACCTTACGCAATTTCTTGTTGTCTTGGACAGAGAGGGAATGAGAGCTAACCCCTGCTCGAAGCATTTCTTCGTAGGCTGACTGGTCGAATTGGATGACCAAGGTCTTCTTCATTGATCCTACTGATACTGCATCGTGTTGAGCAATTGCTTTCTCGTCAGATGAGAAAGTATTCCCCAGCAGAGTTGCCATCTTGTGTTTGATAATAAACGAAAGAAATAAAAATAGGTTTATACAAAACCCTTTCTTTGGTTTACAAACAAGAAGTACAATTAATCCTATACGAGGATGTTAAGTACAAAAATTTAATCTGGGTAAATATTGCTATAGGAGTCTGATCTGTGGTCGATCACTTTGTCCCTTGGACTACACGATGATGAAGAAGTGCTGTAGAAGAAGGAGAAGCTTCAAAGACTGCAGGAAGGATTGAACTCTCGTTGCCAAAGTAGCCAATTAACACTCTCTGGATATACTCTCTTTCCTTGTAAAATCTTCGACCTCTCTCTTCGATTTTTTTGACCCTTTTTCTCCACCCCGGACCTCCGTGGACGGAGGTCTCTATTTATAGAGTTTAGTGACAGTAACCATCCAGTCGGCGTAGAAGTCGAACAATGGAGAGTGTGGCGCTCTTTACGCGGCGGTTATTATAACTGCTACCCACGTATATATGATCTCTCGACTCTGCGTGTGACGCGTGTCCCATTATGAGGTAACGCGTATAACTACTGCGAAGATCACGGCATGCAAGCCACGTAGGTAACTGCCCCTCGTGTAGAGATGATTGGCGTAGAAGCCAAATAGTCGTCATACTGGCATAGAAGCCGGTACCTGTCATATTGGCGTAGAAGCCAAGTAGGCGTAGAAGCCGTCAGGTTGGCATAAAAGCCAAAAATAGGCGTAGAAGCCTGATGCTGTATGTTGGCGTAGAAGCCAAATTCTACGAAAATCTTAATGTTGACTGGAGTCTTGAGCGTATTCTGGACCAAATAGCATTGTCACTCACCTTTGCAAATATAGCCCGAGTTAGCGTATTTCGAGGAGATAGCATACGGCGTACTCCTATAATTGAAAATAGCCAGATCGGCGTATTTCAAGGAGATAGCGTACATCGTACTCCTATAACTGAAAATAACCTGATGGCGTAATATGCAGAGGTGCTGATGTGGACGTAATAGCCATAATTATGGCTCACCCAGTCTTTGAAAATAGAACCAAATCTCGTGCATTAAATACAAAGATCTGCCCCCATCACGCGCATTAACTGCAGAAACGTGTCTCGAGCTCTGTACGAATAACAGCTTTTGACGTAGCGGTTCGTTTCGTCTCCTGTTGAGCATAAAAGCTCACATCTGCCTGTATAAAACTAGGCAGCGTATTCCCTTGAATGCGTAAAAGCAATTTGTATCAAAAAAATGTCACTAAACGACTGTCTAGGTCTCTGTGCTGATTCATCATTACAGCCGTCGTCTGGATAGTCGTGCAGTATTCTTTGTCAGGAGTCAGGTTCATTGCTTGATCTGACAGGTTCATTCGAGGAATACGAAGAGTTCCTCGTACAACTTCCTACTGCATTTGTAAAACCCCCTTCCTAAAAATCGTATATACCCTTTTATTTATTATTTATTAATTAAATTGTGGTAATTAGGTCTAAATAGGAGAAACAGATTTTTAATAATTTTTATGTTAGGTGTCCGGGCACTTAGATGACTTATGGGACCATCAGAAATTTTTCGGAATTTATTCCATGTAGGAGACCCCTTGAGCAGTTGCTAGCCTAATGGTGTGCATTATTCTAATCCAAAAATTTTCTTATGAGAATATATATATAATATATATGTATACACAAATATATATATATGTATATATATATTAAGAAAAGAAAAGATTAAGAAAAGAATTATTAAAGAAATTAACTAATAAGTTTAATAATAATAAAAGTAACAGTAATTACTACTACTACTATACTACATTCCTTAGCAAATTCCAACTCTTATTCTCCTTAGCAACTTCCTGTGACTACTTCAGCGGATATATGACAGGGAGCCCGCCCCTTAAGTACTCAGCAACTATAGCCTTTCAACCGACCCTTTGCAAGCGGCCGCTCCACCCCTCTCTCTCTCTCCTATAATATATATATATATATATATATATATATATATATATATATATATATATATATATATATATATATTTATTTTTTTTTCTTCCAAAAACCCTAACCTAAATCTCCAGACCTCCTCTTCCCATCTAAGAGCCGTCACCACAGCCAGAGAAGCCCCACCAAGCCATCCAACCATCCCGTCGACGCCGACCTCGCGAACTGCAGTTTCCCACTCGAGTCACCTTCGCTCCGGCATGATTTTCCGTCGACTCGCTCAACCAAACGCTGTTCCGTCTTCATAGGTATGATCATCCCTTAACCCTCTCCAATATTTGTTTTATAGCCAACCTCGGAAAACGTGTGCTCCTAGGTGAAAAACAGCGCCCAAGTTGGCCCGGACTTACCCAATTCTGAAATCGCAGAAACTTGTGATGACCACCCATATTGTCGAGTTCGTATCTCCCACCACAGAGATCCGAATTCGATGATTCTTTATGATACCTGTAGAATACTTAACCTAGTTTATTTTCTGTATAATAACCCTGTGCTATTAGTTGCTGTGGACAAAATTATATTCGTCACATAACTGCGCGCACCCACTTTTTCCAGATTTCTAAAAGTTGGAGATCGGAGCGCGCTCCGCCAAACGGGACCGCCCCGCCGTGTGCCAAGTGTACCGAATGGTACACGCAGCATAATCGGACACGTGAAAATTCGTGGGAACTGATTCGGACGCGTGTGCGCGCCGGAATCAGGCCGTATCTGCGGACACATTTCGTGTCACAACTTTTGTGGAACTCGCGCGTATTTTGTGCATGCTTGTCAAATTGTGACGAAACTTGTGCCACTGGACTCGTGGTAACGCGCTGGTCCTGTGACCCAATTTTCACGCATTTCTGAGACGGTTGACCAGATCGCCAATTGGCGGGCCCCACAGTTGACTTTTTGGACAAAATTGTATTCGGCTCATCGGAATCCACATTTGGACATACCGTTGGGTTCGTACTGATATTTAGAGTTGTTTGACCTATAGTTTGTCCCATTTAGAGACTGTTACCCTTGGCACGCTTTTCGGTGCAAAGTGGGCCACATATGGACCCCACTTTTGCCCGAAATTACCGTTTTGCCCCTGTGTCCAAATTGGACGAAAGGGAAGTGCTTTTTAGCTATTTTGCTTATTCTGGGAACGTTGGTGATGTTTATTTCAGCATCCGGAGATATTCATTCTGAGGCCGTAGCTTCTGACTCTTGGTGTTGACATTGGGACACTACATTTTGCAGCCTTCTTGCCAAGCAAGATACCTTGCCAAATTATTTACAGTACTTTGCATGCTATTTATATTTCTGTTTATTTATTTCATTTCTGTATAGTTCTTGCATGTGTAGTTTTCCTTTCAGTCATTACTATATATTAGATATGTTGACACACACATGGCACTTAGTATCATAGAGGACAATCATTAGGTGTATGGGCTTTAACCACTCTGGTAACACCGTAGTCACTAGCACGCACTATGGTGGGTCATGTCCGATGGTGGCTACCCCCGAGGTATGTCAATTGATGGAGTCCGAGGGTCGCTACCCCCGAGGTATGTCGGCTGATGATGTTCATGGACGAGCGTGAGGTTGTGAGGATTAGATCGAGTAGCCTACCCTTGCCCATAGGTCGAAAAGTTGTCCTCATTTGCATTTCATATAGATGGTCTTGTACAGCGTACTTATTTATTTTCAAATTATATGCATGTTTACTGTATTCAAGTTGGCTCATATTTTTTGTATCTTGTTACGTCCCTCTGAGGACCTGGTCCTCTGCCAGGTGTATCTATTCTTGAGTATTTGCAGGAGCACAGATCGGATGGCTATATATGTTTCGTGGATGTCCTCTCTCCAAGCCCATGATTGTAGCTGGTATTCCTATAGTGTGTTTATTGTGTGTGGTGTTATACTTATATTGTATATACTTTCCATTCGAGTTGGTAGTGGATTTGTTTCCATCCAACTATCATCTTTAGATACTTATATTGAGATCTAGTTCTATAGATGCTGGTTATTCATTTATATTGATTTTCTGTGGATGAGATTTAGATTGTACCCTATGACTTGTGACATATGTTTATACCACTTGTGGATTAATTTTTATATTACAGCGTACGTGTGGATTTTGGTTTCCATATATTGGAGTTGCCATATCCATGCGGCTGGCATGCTTACGTGTCCTAGTCCTACGTATTTTGGGACTGGGGCGTGACATGTTTTTGTGGTGGCCCATGCAGGTCAAGAGCATATTGTCTCGGTTACGTTACTGTACCGAACAAGCCTGCACCTAGGACTAGAGTATAGTATCTCATCCATATTGACTATGATTCATCCTCCTCCTATCTGTTCTATTTGAACAATTGCATCATGCTTGATTCATGTGCTTCCCTAATAATTCTTTAAGTATAGCCTTCTCCTAGAATATAGAAGTTCCTGTTGTTAGATGATAAGTAGAGTAACCTTCCTATTCAGAGTACAACTAGAGTGTTGACACATCACTGAGTAGAGTACTTAATGAACCATAGCACCCTTACCTGTAGATGGATTGACCATTACCCCTTGATGTATTATGAAGACTTATGAGTAGTATAGATACTACTAGAGTTAGTTAGAGCTTACCATAATGTTTGACCCTAGTATTGAGGAACCAACGAAGAACCAATATTGAACATTAGCACTGAATCTAACCTTCATAGTTAGATAATATTAGAACTATAAACTTAGATCATTGTCTTATTAGTAGACAACACTTTAGGAAGCCAAGAGCATTGAATATAGTAGTTTCTTGAACATACCACAAACACAGAGAGTAGCGTAGCATCTCCCCTTAGGAAACCTTGACATTATCTATAGCCTCTCTATTTTGTTTCATATATTTGTTTCCCTGAAACCCTAGCACTCTCTATGTGTGCGACGACTAATCATGTTCTTCTATTCTTCATCTTTCAACTCGTGCCATCTGACACTTCTGATTGTAGGCCAAATGAATTCTTTTATGATATGATATATAGTTTCCTAGAATTATAGTTGTAATTTTGAATTTTGGAATTATGTGCTTAGTAGCAAGAATTTGATAGTTGAGCTATTCATTTAGATTATAATTTTATGGTTACAAATTAGTTTTAAATCACGTAATTGAACCCATATCTCCACATAAGTTATCTCCTCCCTCACTTGAGGGCTAGTAACCTTTCTATCTTCACTATTGACACTTCTTCTATAAGCACTATGACTAAGAGGTAAGATGACCATGACCTATGTAATAGAAGAGGATACCCCAATAAGGTACCAAGACCCCTTCTCGTAGACCTTAATAGGAGCTTCTACGGTATCCTTAAGACAATTACAGTACTAGTTTATTGTTATAAGTTGGGTAGTATACCTCACAACATAGTATCACATACTCTTTTGCCTTATTATTGAAGTGTGAATGAATGACATTTAACTGTATGCTAGCTTAGGACGACATTGTTTTTCTCAGACTGTAGAGCTTAGAAGCCATACCCCTGCTTTGTCAAATATCGACCTAGACCAGGAATTAGTATGATAACTGTAGAGATTGTAGAGTCTTTTATTATTATTGCTTATGTTGTTTTTGCTTCTGCGAACTTGAATTAATTTGTACCTTCTTTCATCATAATCCAGCGTATTTATGTTTGTTGTACTACCTTGATTTATGCTGCTATTATAGCCTAGTTTTTGTAAGCTTATTCTTTCATCGAGCTTGCTCATGGCATATGTATTATTGGGTGCACACAATGATATAATCGCCTAATCAGAATTGGTGTATTAAGGTCTAGCTAACCTTAGTGCGCTTGGTTCGCTCTTCGTATTACTACTTTACGTGGATTGAGATATATGGTAGTAGACAGATATACTTGCCCCTAGATATGTCTGACACATCGTATCGGTTACATAACTGTACTGATACGAGCATGTAAATAGGAAATTACCAAAAATAGGATTTCAATCCACAACTGTCCTGACAACTCTCTTTTCGATTCTTTAATCTCTTTGAACCTCGTACTTGTATTCTGTCACCTTCACCTCGAGTTCTTTATTATTTCTCTCCGTCTTCCCCTATTTCGGAAAGACGAAACCTCGTGCTGGTATAAGTTGACACTGATAGTACTAGCTATACCCCATAAGGCTAAACACATGACTTAGTGACTCTCTTTTATAATTGGTTAAGGGCATATCGTAGGTGATATGTTTGGTGTTAAATCTTTGAGGATTAAAAATTATGATTAAATAATTTGAGCAATAGTTTTTCTATATGTATGGCCTTAGGTGGTAGATGGAAAATTTTAAGTTCGGCAGATTGTGAACCCCTCACCCCAAAATTTGACCTACTGGGCTGAGTTAGTGAGACTAAGGTTAGCTTGAATCCAGTTAGAAGTAGAACACAGTATTTTAATTAATTTTGCAATATTGTATCACTTAGTGCCCCTTATCGTGCTCCGATAATTGGAGCACTACACTAGCCACTGCCTTCCTACAAATTCTATACCCTTATCCTAGACATGCCCATCATCCAATTCTCATCTTTGTGCAATTTTCCAATTGTTGGACGCTTTTATGCAAAGGAGCATTTAGGTGTCCACACCATTGGACATGACACATGAAGAAACCAATTTTTTTTTTTTTGCTCATGTGGATTTTTCCATGTGCAACGTGCGACATCGCCCAACCCTTTAAACCTAGCCTTGCATTTTAAACAATACAAATCTTATACCATCCTTGCATTCTATCGTGGCTTAATTTTAATTTCGAGGACGAAATTTTTACAAGTTGGGTAGAATGTAAAACCCCCTTCCTAAAAATCGTATATACCCTTTTATTTATTATTTATTAATTAAATTATGGTAATTAGGTCTAAATAGGAGAAACAGATTTTTAATAATTTTTATGTTAGGTGTCCGGGCACTTAGATGACTTATGGGACCATCAGAAATTTTTCAGAATTTATTCCATGTAGGAGACCCCTTGAGCAGTTGCTAGCCTAATGGTGTGCATTATTCTAATCCAAAAATTTTCTTATGAGAATATATATATAATATATATGTATACACAAATATATATATATGTATATATATATTAAGAAAAGAAAAGATTAAGAAAAGAATTATTAAAGAAATTAACTAATAAGTTTAATAATAATAAAAGTAACAGTAATTACTACTACTACTATACTACATTCCTTAGCAAATTCCAACTCTTATTCTCCTTAGCAACTTCCTGTGACTACTTCAGCGGATATATGACAGGGAGCCCGCCCCTTAAGTACTCAGCAACTATAGCCTTTCAACCGACCCTTTGCAAGCGGCAGCTCCACCCCTCTCTCTCTCTCCTATAATATATATATATATATATATATATATATATATATATATATATATATATATATATATATATATATATATATATATATATATATATATATATATTTATTTTTTTTTCTTCCAAAAACCCTAACCTAAATCTCCAGACCTCCTCTTCCCATCTAAGAGCCGTCACCACAGCCAGAGAAGCCCCACCAAGCCATCCAACCATCCCGTCGACGCCGACCTCGCGAACTGCAGTTTCCCACTCGAGTCACCTTTGCTCCGGCGTGATTTTCTGTCGACTCGCTCAACCAAACGCTGTTCCGTATTCATAGGTATGATCACCCCTTAACCCTCTCCAATATTTGTTTTATAGCCAACCTCGAAAAACGTGTGCTCCTAGGTGAAAAACAGCGCCCAAGTTGGCCCGGACTTACCCAATTCTGAAATCGCAGAAACTTGCGATGACCACCCATATTGCCGAGTTCGTATCTCCCACCACAGAGATCCGAATTCGATGATTCTTTTTGATACCTGTAGAATACTTAACCTAGTTTATTTTTTGTATAATAACCCTGTGCTATTAGTTGCTGTGGACAAAATTATATTCGTCACAAAACTGCGTGCACCCACTTTTTCCAGATTTCTAAAAGTTGGAGATCGGAGCGCGTCCCGCCAAACGGGACCGCCCCGCCGTGTGCCAAGTATATCGAATGGTACACGCAGCATAATCGGACACGTGAAAATTTGTGGGGACTGATTCGGACGCGTGTGCGCGCCGAAATCAGGCCGTATCCGCGGACACATTTCGTGTCGCAACTTTTGTGGAACTCGCGCGTATTTTGTGCATGCTTGTCAGATTGCGACAAAACTTGCGCCACTGGACTCGTGGTAACGCGCTGGTCCTGTGACCCAATTTTTACGCATTTCTGAGACGGTTGACCAGATCGCCAATTGGCGGGCCCCACAGTTGACTTTTTGGACAAAATTGTATTCGGCTCATCGGAATCCATATTTGGACATACCGTTGGGTTCGTACTGACATTTAGAGTTGTTTGACCTATAGTTTGTCCCATTTAGAGACTGTTACCCTTGGCACGCTTTTCGGTGCAAAGTGGGCCGCATATGGACTCCACTTTTGCCCGAAATTACCGTTTTGCTCCTGTATCCAAATTGGACGAAAGGGAAGTGCTTTTTAGCTATTTTGCTTATTCTAGGAACGTTGGTGATATTTATTTCAGCATCCGGAGACGTTCATTCTGAGGCCGTAGCTTCTGACTCTTGGTGTTGACATTGGGACACTATATTTTGCAGCCTTCTTGCCAGGCAAGATACCTTGCCAAATTGTTTATAGTACTTTGCATGCTATTTATATTTCTGTTTATTTATTTCATTTCTGTATAGTTCTTGCATGTGTAGTTTTTCTTTCAGTCATTACTATATATTAGATATGTTGACACACATATGGCACTTAGTATCATAGAGGACAATCATTAGACGTATGGGCTTTAACCACTCTGGTAACACCGTAGTCACTAGCATGCACTATGTGGGTCATGTCCGATGGTCGCTACCCCCGAGGTATGTCGATTGATGGAGTCCGAGGGTCGCTACCCCCGAGGTATGTCGGCTGATGATGTTCATGGACGAGCGTGAGGTTGTGAGGATTAGATCGAGTAGCCTACCCTTGCCCATACGTCAAAAAGTTGTCCTCATTTGCATTTCATATAGATGGTCTTGTACAGCGTACTTATTTATTTTCAAATTATATGCATGTTTACTGTATTCAAGTTGGCTCGTATTTTCTGTATCTTGTTACGTCCCTCTGAGGACCTGGTCCTCTGCCAGGTGTATCTATTCTTGAGTATTTGCAGGAGCACAGATCGGATGGCTATATATGTTTCGTGGATGTCCTCTCTCCGAGCCCATGATTGTAGCTGGTATTCCTATAGTGTGTTTATTGTGTGTGGTGTTGTACTTATATTGTATATACTTTCCATTCGAGTTGGTAGTAGATTTGTTTCCATCCAACTATCATCTTTAGATACTTATGTTGAGATCTAGTTCTATAGATGCTGGTTATTCATTTATATTGATTTTCTGTGGATGCGATTTAGATTGTACCCTATGACTTGTGACATATGTTTATACCACTTGTGGATTAATTTTCATATTACAGCGTACGTGTGGATTTTGGTTTCCATATATTGGAGTTGCCATATCCATGCGGCTGGCATGCTTACGTGTCCTAGTCCTACGTATTTTGGGACTGGGGCGTGACAGCATTAAAAGCAAGCATGTTTTACTCCATAAAGGTGATGTAACAACCTTTTTACGCTGAAGCAGTCTGGAAATACTGTATTATACGGGTTGTTCTGGAGCTATATTTTATGCTGAACAGCGTTGAAGCTCTACTGTACGCCAATGGCTCTGAAGACATGTCTTACGCCACCCAGTGCTGAAGCTCTGTTTTACGCGGCTTCCTGCGGTTTAAGAGTTTTATATGTATACTTCCTCAGCGTATTTTTCATGCTTTTACACCTGTGTGGATGCATGATGTGCATCTCCTGCGGCAGGGAGAGAGACAAGGAGCGCATGCTCCGTAGTTGGGCGGGGAGCAGCGGCCTTGACCACCCATGTCCTGCGGGTCTTTTTAGGCTTTGCCAGCCTCGACAAAGTTCTTCCCTCGAAGGCTTGCTGGTCAAAGCGTACAACTAGTATATTTTGGGTCAAACCCATCTTCCACGCATCGGACTGCGTCACTAACTTCTCGTTGGAGGAGAAGTTCATCCCCAGCGGAGTAGCTATCTTGTTTACCAATAATGTAAGTTTGGGAAACATTTTTTTAACAACAAACAAAAAGTACAAAGAAATCTTAGACAGAAAATCTAAGTACAATATTTTTGATCTGGAGAGTGTGACGATGGATATCGAGTACATTAGCAACTTTTTTACTCCTTTAACGATCCGACGAGGGAGTGAGGATGTTCTCTTCTCTTTTCTCTCTCTTGAGCTTGTGTGCACGAACGTAGCTCACCCCTCCTGTGGGATATGCTACCCTGCTATTTATAGCCATCATGATGACAGACTATAGGTGCCGCATATGCCTCTGTTTGGTGGTCGCATAGTGCTTCTTCAACATAATATGGTTACAACAGTATCCGTATACCACGGGCATGCTGTCATGTAGCCTCGGTTGGGATATGTTGTTGAGAATATCTCGGGGTTATTTTTAACTCCGTTGTGTGCGTGACTTGGTCAGTTGGACACGTAGTCAGCACTAATTGTTTGAAGATCCTTTTGGTTGTAACGAAAAATTTTGTAAGCTGAGAGCCGTATAGCATATTGGCTGCATACGTGCTCTCATTTGTGTCACGCCCCGATCTCCCGCAGGCAAATCGGCCGTTCCCGCTAGGCGGGAATCACCCTCGCCAGCGCTCCCGTGGAACGATCGCTTGACCCATCCGGGCGTGATGCCGCACGAGCGTGAACCGCGCCCGTGCAAGGCCGTGATTCATTGGCTGGCGGTAAGAGTTCTAAGCCACAGAGTCGCACAGATTGTCGGAGTGCAGCGGAGTCATGAACGCATAGGCGATCGGTAATAGTTTCACGGAGTTGACAATATAGCGGAAGCATTGAAACACAAGTTAAAGTAAAGCAAGCTCTTTTATTGATATGAACATGTGTTACAAGCGGCGTATAGCCGAGATTACAAGGCTCTCAAGCCTCTCTCTCTGAAACAGTAAAGCGTGCCAAGTGGCTACAACTGTGGAATGATTGTACAGGCGATGATCAGGCGAGTTCGGGCTATGTTCCAACATTATGTCTTGTATATGTGCTTCAGTTCCGGACGTACCGTTGCTTCGGAGTGATCTCCACGCCTAAGCACGCACGTAGGAGGCATACGCACTTAACGAGGTTCTCCCGCACCCTGCATACAAACTGGTGGATTATCAGTACATTGAATGCACTGGTGGGGAAGCTACTCGCCCGCTCGACAAATCCAAACACGTAATATAAGTTCCGTGCACCAACTATTAAGTTGTCTTTCTAGTTGCCTTAGGATCAGTTTCATGCCAATATTGAATAGCCTAACGTGTCGGGCAGTGCGTCGTGCAACATGAGAGGAAACACGGCGAGACTTACCAACTTACCATCTCCTTCCCTGTCCAAGGCAAACATTGAGGCAAACATTGTTAATTCAAGCACGGGCAAGTATAACATTCAGGAGCATAGCATATGCAACATGTTAACACGAGAGTCATTTAACGGGACAGTATTCGGTGTGCTCAGTTGTTCTTTGATGCGATGCAATGACTCCCACGCGGATAGCCGCTAAGCGAGGATGACTTATCTATATGAACATGAGTCGTTGGCATAGCCATAAAGGACTAATCCCAGACGAGAATGGAACGCAACGAGAGCACACGATGCGCTACAAACCATTTCGCCCGTACACGATGGATTGTACATGTAGTCCAAGGCCAAGATGGAATGCAACCAAGTACACGATATGTTGCAAACCATCTCGCCAGCACACGATAGACTACACATGATGTGGTCCTAGGCCAAGTGGAATGCAACCAAGTACACGATATGCTGCAAACCACTCGCCTGCACACAATGGACCACACTTGAAGTTCCATCCGGATCGGAGCGGCCCCAGTGCCCCGGTGATCGTCCGTGGAACTATGCCTCGTTTCCGAGTTGTCCGCGACATGCAAGTCAGGGTTAAACCAATCTCAGGCAACACGATTTATTTTACCAATCTCAGGCAACACAATTTATTTGACCAATCTCAGGCAACACAATTTATTTGACCAATCTCAGGCAATACGATTTATTTGACCAATCTCAGGCAACACGAATACACGATATACTTGAACCATGATTCTATGTTCAGTGAGTGACTTGCCTTGATGCATTCCCCTGGTTCGGGGCTGCCTTGGGTGACCAAACGGTCCCGGATAGTTGCAGGTTCATTCAGGCACGGAACGACTACGTAGTAGTCTTCCGGGGTTTAGATGAAAACATGGCAACATTACAAGCAGACAAGCATGCGTTTCTAAGGAACATAATCAGCACGTTTGCTCGGGCCCGAAGGTAAGCCGAGAGTTGGATCGTTAGGGGACTTGGCATGCGAGGGTCTGAATACAAGCAGTATTTCAATTTCCATGTTCTAGCATAAGCAATACAAGTTGGGATTATTCCCTTAGCTAGGTGCGTTGGATTTATTAGCATGCAGGGGGTGAATCACCTAGTGACTAGCATGAATATTCCAGATTTTATGTGTGCTGGTTAAGCAAAGACAAGTTTACCTTAGCGATGATTCGCCTCGGTAGAGTGATACGCCTGAGCGAGCCTCTGAAAGCCTAAGCCAGATTCCTGTAGGGACAAGTCTGGATATCTTTTGCTTCCCGTTTAAGGCAAAGCGGGTCGGGACAGTTGCACTTTTGCCGTTTTGAAACGGCAGTCTGCTTGAGCGGAACGGGGTGTTACATCCTACCCAACTCAGAAAAAGTCTCGTCCTCGAGACTTACTGAGGACAAGTAGTATTCTAGGGTTGAGGCAATCCTAGACAAGTCGTTGTACTTGTTCATTTGAATATTCACTTGCACAAGCGTCGAAATTAGTATATCGCTTAGACTGGATCGTGCGCACTTTCGAAGTGCACTTCTAGCGTGAACACGTCAACCAGCTTAGTGATAGCGAAGTCTTAGCACTCGAGTTTTACCTTTTCTTAAGTCTTGGATGGTGCACTAGTTCAAGGCGTCCCTCGAATAGATGCATTCAACCAAACTTAGAGTTAGTGAAAATCGGACAAGCTACTAGTGATACTCTCAAGGGTTCGCACAGGTTGGCACAAAGGCCACTCGCAGCATATAACCAGACAAGCAATCATATAATTCAAAACACATTTTGAAAGTATTTAGACTTATTGTTGGAATATCCCATCGATGCATTGAGAGAGAGCGTGCACATAACCCACGAACGAGCTTTCAAAACAGAGATATCGAATCGAAGTCCAAAGGCGTAGAAGCCAGGCTCTGATACCAACATGTCATGTAACGCCCCGCAACCGCTCGGAGCGTTACGCTGAGTCGGACTGAATGAATCAAATGCTGGTTACATTTGAAATGTCGAATTTCGGGAAGAAGGATTAATCGAGTTGGTTTCAATGTGCAGATGGCTAGCGGGTTCGATGGAAATCAAGTGTTCGTTCAGAGCAGTATTGAGATAGCTGAGTTGGAATGATAATGCCATCTTCCTTAGTCCGATCGGTCGGATGATTTGTAGAGCACGGCCTGCTCGCACGGTCATACCAGTTGAGTAGATCGCGCTTGCATCGGACCACGGGTTTAAGAGATTGGCCGTATCGGCAGGATAGGATGCCTAACGGGATCAATCAATGTGAGTGGGCTCTTTCCCTTCTCCTCTACTCCTTCATGCCTAATAATATGAAAAACACGTAAAGGCTTGAACACTTGGACTGAAACATCGGGAAGCACTACACTGAGGCGTGCATAGAGTGTGCGTCGTTGGCTTGGTAGGATTGTGGCTTGAATGGTTTACGCGTTGGATAGTTGGATACGATAGCTGGATTATTCATTTGAGGCGATCGGTTGGATTACTTGGGATTATGCTTGGACGGTTGGAAATATACAAGTTGGAATGATACAATTGAGGCAATGGAAATATCGAGAATATCGGGATTCGGGCGAGCGAACGTGCATCCGTGCGCGTGTATCACAAGGATGCTTTGTCTTGCAAAGCAGGCAGTTGTGGTTCGAAACCGAACAACTGTATCGGCGAGGGCGTTGTGTCGTTTGATGGGGCATCGTGCCACGAATGTGATATTGTGCCACTGAAATGGCATTGTGCCATGGGTTTGCTTCGAGCATAGGTGTTGTACCAGTTTGGATTGTGTTGAGAAGAGGCTTCGTGCCTATGAAACACTTGATATTTTGATGCCTCGGGCTATGTTTTGAGGTCGAGATTTGGGTTCTTGGAAGGACATGTTGGAAGAATGGTTATGGATATTTCGGTTGGATATTGATGGAACGAGTCTAGGATCGCTTGGTGGGGCGAGAATGTTCGATCCTCTCGTCATACCTACGTGTCTGCATAGTCACGGACAACCTGGGGGCACAGGGTTTGGTTTCCTCGAACGGGTGCTCCGGGGCACCGGGATCGTTCGGCCATGGAGGAGACAATTTGGGTAACGCGTCTTGGGCGCGGTGCCAGCGGTTGGATGCGATTCAGGTGGGTTAGCTACTTAGCGCTGTTTCGAATAGAACCGCATTTGATCTGTCCGATCAACGTCCTTTATGGCCTTTGGCCAGTGACTTCATATAAGAATAGATGTGGGCTTGCTTTACTTTGGTTGGTTTGTGCATCGTGTAGGCGCGGCCACCTTGCCTCGGCAAGAGTGTGCACTCGAGAGTGGGAAATATAAACTTTGGTTCTGGATGGATATCGAGGCGAGACTGATGGTTCGATATGTTATCGTGCAAGCGATGACATTGAGTTAGACGGGTCGGCTTTATATTAAAATGCTTGTCGTTTGGTTTGAGATTGAATGCTAGCATGCTTAAACTGCTTTACTGCTTTCCTTAACATGTCATCCATATGCCATGAAACGAATCTAGGATTCAACTAGAAAGATCACCATTTAACTGTGTGCATTCACTACTTTACTTAGTATCGGCTTAGACGAGTGGGTTACCCCGCTCACCAGTACGGTTGTGTACTGACCCACGTTTGTGGGCAATATTTTAGGTACACAGACGTAGTGGCGCTGCTTGGATATACGGGACAAGATGTATGAACTGTAAGTACCTTTGTGGGCTAGAGAAAGAGCAAGAGTTATTTCATTGTCTCCGTAGCATCGCGTTTGTGGCATTGACTCGGGGCATCTCATTTGGACCCTATCGTGAGCTTCGCTGCGTATACTCTGATTGTGTGCTTGGTACACAATACTTGACTTCCGCTGCAACTTGGTTGTTTCAATGATAACATTTGGTGTTTGACAACATCGCCTTGTACGAGCGCAACTCCAGGCTCGTACGGTATCACGTCCCGATGAGAACGATTGTCCTGCGGGAGAGCTGTAAACGTGGTGATTCACGTTCAGCGGGGACTATCGAGCTTGCGGAAGATTGGGGCATGACAAATTGGTATCAGAGCGCCTGGTTCATTTTCTCGGACTTGGTCCTTCGCTTCATCACAAACTCTAAATAGCTTCCGCGTGTCGTCTAGCTCTTGACTCTACTCGGTGCCGCATCGGATGTTTCATGCAATAAGTCTATTTATTGCTAGTTGTGGCTGCATATTATTCTTTGTTGGGTTGCCTTGGTTGGTTTTCGTAGGACCGCTTAGTCTCGTTAGGCGTTGTTGTATTCGTGCAACAAGTTGGTTGGCGTTGTTGCATTTGTGCAACAAGTGTGGGCTTTCGTTGGGTTGGCTTGGCTTATCGTTCTGGGAGTTTCTGATTGCCTCAGTGGATCAGTTGGTTGGCTAACGAGATTTGGTTTTGCGGCATATTTTGAGTAGAAACATTGGAAGATAGATCCTTGCACGAGTTACTCGTCAAGCGATTGTGTTGGATAGAAGTTGGAATTTTGGCTGTGGCGCATCGGTTGAGCAGGTTTGAGTTTGGCTTGGGAATATCAGAATAGTTGGCACGAGTTGCTCGTACAACAAATGTGTGGAACCATTGAGTATTGGGTTGGACTATTTGGAAGACAATCATTGCACGATTGCTCGTGTTGAGAAGGTATCAGACGGGTTGAGAAACAGTTGGATAATTCAAGCGTTGCCTGAGTTTTGTGTCAGACTTGAGTTGGGAAAGGCATGATCACACATTTTGGAGGGTTCGGACGGATCTTGGATCCAGTGCAAGGAAATCGTAATGCGAGTAGTGACTTGATTCGAAGTGGTATATAGGATCAAACGTGTTAAGCAAGGCATTTGAAATATTTTGGTTGGACATCTATGGGAATTGCCTGAACGGACTCGTGAAACGAGAATACAAGTTGGTTGGTGCACGTCGGTTGAGTTGGGAAGAATGAAAATGGAGCAAAGCGAATATTGAGTTGAGCATATCGTGAACGGACTGATGCAAATGAAAGCATCGTTGGGCTTAAGTGATGGACGAGATCGGAACGAACAACTGGGATGCGCTTGAACGAGCAATGGGTGAATCAAATGATAGCGAGCACGGACTATGATTTTGGGCAACGCATTTGAGCTGTTGGTTAAGCAAAGAAACACGATATTGGTCTGGAGGGACAATGAGATGGATTCACACAAACTTAAAGATTTTGAATGTTGTTGCTCGTGAAGTTGACTCAGGTTTAGCGGAAATGGAATTTTGGGCAGGATGGTGCAACGATAGTAAACGGATTCTCCGGAAGATGTGGACGGACGTTTGAAGATAGCTAAATGTGATAGCAACGTCGGAACAAATCACTGCGTTGCTCGAGTAAGTTGGACGTACATTGTGGGACGCAGCAAACGGATGTGAATTTGAGCAAGTCTCGAGTTTCGAGAATCAATGGAATCGATAGTGCGAGGATCGAATATGCAATTCGGAAATTTGATGGATTCAGGACAGAACGGCGGATTGATGGAATAAGGTTTCAACGAGCGCGGTTCTCAGATTCGGAAACTTCGCTCGGATGAATGGTTGGATTTTGAGTCAGATTTTCAGATGAGATATAGCATGGTTTATAGTAACTGTCCATCGTGATGATTACAATTATCAAGCGTAGCTTCGGGACAGCCGACCCTAAGCGACCTTGCCCGCTGAATCGGATATGAATATGGTAGACCCATAGAACGACCCTTGAGGCGGCATATTTGGGAATGCGTCGAGGGCAGATGTGAGCAATGTGATTTGGCTTATTGACTGAGAGTTGGATTTGAGAGATCCTTGGGATAGCCTTCAGCTGAAGAAGCAGCCGGAAGACCGAAGCGATTGTGGGATTGGCCTAAGTCAACTGATGAGATTCAGAGTCGCAGATTTTTATCGATGGCATCGCCTCTGACTCATCGTGCCCTGGAAGGGAATAGCATTCATGTGAATTGACGACTGTGAAACTAGCTCGTGAAGTTAAAGCAGCGGCTCGTTCAGATCAAATCCTTGCGAATACTGGAAGGGACAGATTTGCCTCAGATTTACAAGATGTCTCGGAACTTAGTCTGGGAAGCGTGCTCATTCGGAAGCCGAAGGTGATATTCTATGCTTCGAGGCAGTGGAAGCAGCGCGAAGAACTATTTCATGCGCAACCTAAGAATTGTGGCGAGTGTGTCCACGTTGAAATCGTGGCGACACAAATTCCTTTGGCGTGGCGGCGAGATCTTCGTGGATCACATGAACCTCAATATAGATGTTCACCCTGTGAGATATTGAGATGGCAGGAAATGTGTTAGACTGAGCTGATCTAAGCAAGTTGATATTTGGGTAAGTCGCATAGCTGGGGTAGATCAGTTGTGAGAATCGTTCGGTGCACGAGATAATATTTGGAGATGTTGCTAGTACTGATTTCAGAAATAGTGGGATGGATTGAGCTGGAACACGAACTGATTGAGTCGGTGGAAAATCTGCATAATTGAGAATAGTTTTCGAGCGAATGTGTTGGAATGGAAATCGTGATTTGGTCCAATTAGGAACAAAGCAATATGGACGCCTCGAACATAAGGATACCCTTGTAACTTGTTCAAATTTGCTATCGCAAAGCTCGGCTGAAATGCATGTATTTTAGGGACGCCTTAAATATATGTACGATCCAAAACTAAGCGATACGAGAAATTCGGGTTGAGCTGCAAGGAGGATGTGGGAATTCGTGAAAATTTATTCGAGCGTTCAGCAGAACGAGATGTTGTGTCAGAAATAGTGAATATGATAAGTTGCATAGAGCAGATCTATGGAATTGGATTGTGGCATGCTAGTAAGGAATGAGTACCAGCACGGTTCGTGGACGAACCTGATTCTAAGTGGTATATTATGTAACGCCCCGCAACCGCTCGGAGCGTTACGCTGAGTCGGACTGAATGAATCAAATGCTGGTTACATTTGAAATGTCGGATTTCGGGAAGAAGGATTAATCGAGTTGGTTTCAATGTGCAGATGGCTAGCGGGTTCGATGGAAATCAAGTGTTCGTTCAGAGCAGTACTGAGATAACTGAGTTGGAATGATAATGCCATCTTCCTTAGTCCGATCGGTCGGATGATTTGTAGAGCACGGCCTGCTCGCACGGTCATACCAGTTGAGTAGATCGCGCTTGCATCGGACCACGGGTTTAAGGGATTGGCCGTATCGGCAGGACAAGATGCCTAACGGGATCAATCAATGTGAGTGGGCTCTTTCCCTTCTCCTCTACTCCTTCATGCCTAATAATATGGAAAACACGTAAAGGCTTAAACACTTGGGCTGAAACATCGGGAAGCACTACACTGAGGCGTGTATAGAGTGTGCGTCGTTGGCTTGGTAGGATTGTGGCTTGAATGGTTTACGCGTTGGATAGTTGGATACGATAGCTGGATTATTCATTTGAGGCGATCGGTTGGATTACTTGGGATTATGCTTGGACGGTTGGAAATATACAAGTTGGAATGATACAATTGAGGCAATGGAAATATCGAGAATATCGGGATTCGGGCGAGCGAACGTGCATCCGTGCGCGTGTATCACAAGGATGCTTTGTCTTGCAAAGCAGGCAGTTGTGGTTCGAAACCGAACAACTGTATCGGCGAGGGCGTTGTGTCGTTTGATGGGGCATCGTGCCACTAATGTGACATTGTGCCACTGAAACGGCATTGTGCCATGGGTTTGCTTCGAGCATAGGTGTTGCACCAGTTTGGATTGTGTTGAGAAGAGGCTTCGTGCCTATGAAATACTTGATATTTTGATGCCTCGGGCTATATTTTGAGGTCGAGATTTGGGTTCTTGGAAGGACATGTTGGAAGAATGGTTATGGATATTTCGGTTGGATATTGATGGAACGAGTCTAGGATCGCTTGGTGGGGCGAGAATGTTCGATCCTCTCGTCATACCTACGTGTCTGCATAGTCACGGACAACCTGGGTGGCACAGGGTTTGGTTTCCTCGAACGGGTGCTCCGGGGCACCGGGACCGTTCGGCCATGGAGGAGACAATTTGGGTAACGCGTCTTGGGCACGGTGCCAGCGGTTGGATGCGATTCAGGTGGGTTAGCTACTTAGCGCTGTTTCGAATAGAACCGCATTTGATCTGTCCGATCAACGTCCTTTATGGCCTTTGGCCAGTGACTTCATATAAGAATAGATGTGGGCTTGCTTTACTTTGGTTGGTTTGTGCATCGTGTAGGCGCGGCCACCTTGCCTCGGCAAGAGTGTGCACTCGAGAGTGGAATATATAAACTTTGGTTCTGGATGGATATCGAGGCGAGACTGATGGTTCGATATGTTATCGTGTAAGCGATGACATTGAGTTAGACGGGTCGGCTTTATATTAAAATGCTTGTCGTTTGGTTTGAGATTGAATGCTAGCATGCTTAAACTGCTTTACTGCTTTCCTTAACATGTCATCCATATGCCATGAAACGAATCTAGGATTCAACTAGAAAGATCACCATTTAACTGTGTGCATTCACTACTTTACTTAGTGTCGGCTTAGACGAGTGGGTTACCCCGCTCACCAGTACGGTTGTGTACTGACCCACGTTTGTGGGCAATATTTCAGGTACACAGACGTAGTGGCGCTGCTTGGATATACGGGACAAGATGTATGAACTGTAAGTACCTTTGTGGGCTAGAGAAAGAGCAAGAGTTATTTCATTGTCTCCGTGGCATCGCCTTTGTAGCATTGACTCGGGGCATCTCATTTGGACCCTATCGTGAGCTTCGCTGCGTATACTCTGATTGTGTGCTTGGTACACAATACTTGACTTCCGCTGCAACTTGGTTGTTTCAATGATAACATTTGGTGTTTGACAACATCGCCTTGTACGAGCGCAACTCCAGGCTCGTACGGCATCACGTCCCGATGAGAACGATTGTCCTGCGGGAGAGCTGTAAACGTGGTGATTCACGTTCAGCGGGGACTATCGAGCTTGCGGGAGATTGGGGCGTGACATGTCACGCCCCGATCTCCCGCAGGCAAATCGGCCGTTCCCGCTAGGCGGGAATCACCCTCGCCAGCACTCCCGCGGAACGATCGCTTGACCCATCCGGGCGTGATGCCGCACGAGCGTGAACCGCGCCCGTACAAGACCGTGATTCATTGGCTGGCGGTAAGAGTTCTAAGCCACAGAGTTGCACTGATTGTCCGAGTGCAGCAGAGTCATGAACGCATAGGCGATCGGTAACAGGTTCACGGAGTTGACAATATAGTGGAAGCATTAAAACACAAGTTAAAGTAAAGCAAGCTCTTTTATTGATATGAACATGTGTTACAAGCGGCGTATAGCCGAGATTACAAGTCGCTCAAGCCTCTCTCTCTGAAACAGTAAAGCGTGCCAAGTGGCTACAACTGTGGAATGATTGTACAGGCGATGATCAGGCGAGTTCGGGCTATGTTCCAACATTATGTCTTGTATATGTGCTTCAGTTTCGGACGCACCATTGCTTCGGAGTGATCTCCACGCCTAAGCACGCACGTAGGAGGCATCCGCACTTAACGAGGTTCTCCCGCACCCTGCATACAAACTGGTGGATTATCAGTACATTGAATGCACTGGTGGGGAAGCTACTCGCCCGCTCGACAAATCCAAACACGTAGTATAAGTTTCGTGCACCAACTATTAAGTTGTCTTTCTAGTTGCCTTAGGATCAGTTTTATGCCAATATTGAATAGCCTAACGTGTTGGGCAGTGCGTCGTGCAACATGAGAGAAAACACGGCGAGACTTACCAACTTACCATCTCCTTCCCTGTCCAAGGCAAACATTGAGACAAACATTGTTAATTCAAGCACGGGCAAGTATAACATTCAGGAGCAAAGCATATGCAACATGCTAACACGAGAGTCATTTAACGGGACAGTATTCGGTGTGCTCAGTTGTTCTTTGATGCGATGCAATGACTCGCACGCGGATAGCCGCTAAGCGAGGATGACTTATCTATATGAACATGAGTCGCTGGCATAGCCATAAAGGACTAATCCCAGACGAGAATGGAACGCAACGAGAGCACACGATGCGCTACGAACCATTTCGCTCGTACACGATGGATTGCACATGTAGTCCAAGGCCAAGATGGAATGCAACCAAGTACACGATATATTGTAAACCATTTCGCCAGCACACGATAGACTACACATGATGTGGTCCTAGGCCAAGTGGAATGCAACCAAGTACACGATATGCTGCAAACCACTCGCCTGTACACGATGGACCACACTTGAAGTTCCATCCGGATCGGAGAGGCCCCAGTGCCCCGGTGACCGTCCGTGGAACTATGCCTCGATTCCGAGTTGTCCGCGACATGCAAGTCAGGGTCAAACCAATCTGGCAACACGATTTATTTCACCAATCTCAGGCAACACGATTTATTTGACCAATCTCAGGCAACACGATTTATTTGACCAATCTCAGGCAATACGATTTATTTGACCAATTTCAGGCAACACGAATACACGATATACTTGAACCATGATTCTACGTTCAGTGAGTGACTTGCCTTGATGCATTCCCCTGGTTCGGGGCTGCCTTGGGTGACCAAACGGTCCCGGATACTTGCAGGTTCATTCAGGCACGAAACGACTACGTAGTAGTCTTCCGGGGTTTGGATGAAAACATGGCAACATTACAAGCAGACAAGCATGCGTTTCTAAGAAACATAATCAGCACGTTTGCTCGGGCCCGAAGGTAAGCCGAGAGTTGGATCGTTAGGGGACTTGGCATACGAGGGTCTGAATACAAGCAATATTTCAATTTCCATGTTCTAGCATAAGCAATACAAGTTGGGATTATTCCCTTAGCTAGGTGCGTTGGATTTATTAGCATGCAGGGGGTAAATCACCTAGCGACTAGCATGAATATTTCAGATTTTATGTGTGCTGGCTAAGCAAAGACAAGTTCATCGTAGCCACCCACCTTAGCGATGATTCGCCTCGGTAGAGTGATACGCCTGAGCGAGCCTCTGAAAGCCTAAGCCGGATTCCTGTAGGGACAAGTCTGGATATCTTTTGCTTCCCGTTTGAGGCAAAGCGGGTCGGGACAGTTGCACTTTTGTCGTTTTGAAACGGCAGTCCGCTTGAGCGGAACGGGGTGTTACAGTTTGGCCTAGGTCTTCTGGACACATTCGTCGCATGATGACGATACCGAATAGACGTGAGGTCGCATAGACGCGAGGACGCATACGAGTGACCACGTGGCGTTGTACGCTTGACATGGTCATTAATACTTTGATGTGACTTTTCTGTCTTTTTGTGTGTTGTCTCTTTCACGTTTCTCGAGGCGTTCAGTCCAATAAATGTTAAGTCAGAATTTTGTGACAGACGTTGAATGTTGTGTCAGGGATCTTATGTGGCCCCCTAACTCTGTGGATTCTCAGGCCTCATAGCTTCGCATGTTAGACGAGCCCTCGGCCGCATATGCTTTCTGTGGATCCTCTACGACCTGCATGGCTTTCATATTTTCTATGCTTCTACATCTCTATTTTTAGTTCATGTTTGATGTATTGATGATGGATGTTTTGATGGAGTTCATGTTTGATGTATTTTATTCTAGTGTTGGATCATTACTGTACTGTTGTACTGTATGAGGCTTTGGTACTGTTATTATACTATGGATCTATTGGATGTGTTTTATATTATTTGTGGATCTTTTTGTTGTATTTTATATAGTATGATACTCTTGCTATTTATAGCCATCCTGCTGACGGGCTATAGGTGCCGCATATGCCTCTGTTTTGTGGCCGCATATGACTCATTCAACAAAATACGGTTATAACTGCAGTCGGATGACACGAACAGGCTACTACGTGGTCTTGGTTACGACATGTTGTTGAAGAGATCTCGGGGTTGTTGCATGCGTGACTTGGTCAGTTGGACACGTAGTCAGCAATCATCTTCGGTTGTAACAGAAAGATCCTGCAAATCGAGAGTCGCATAACGTCTTGGCCGCATATCATCATTGCCGCATACGTGCTCTCGTTTGGCCTTGTTCGTTTAGACACTCTGGCAGCATGATGACGAGGCTGCATGGGTATATAGCTGCATGCAAGCTCTAGTTTGGCCTTGGTCGGATGGACACTCTGCCTGCTTGATAACGAGGCCACATGGGCATGTAGCCGCATATGAATAGGCACGTGGCATGACACGTCTGTCGAGGCCATCAATGAGTTGATGTGACCTTTTGTCTTTTTCTGAGCCGTCGTCTTCACGAATCTCGAAGCGTCTCAGTGTGATGAGGGATGTGTCAGAGTCTAACAATCATCGAATGTTGTATTAGGGGGGCTTTATGCGGCCTCCCTATCTTTGGTCGTTCAGACCGCAGAGTATACTATGTGTCTTCTAGATTTTTTGGTTGACCATGCCGCATGTGGCTTCTCTGCAGCTTAATTTCATTTTTGAGGGGACATGACCTCTATGCGGCATGCATGATTTTTCATGCTTCTACAGTACTGTTATTAGACTATGGATCTATTGGATGTATTATATCTATTGGATGTGTTTTATATTGTTTGTGGATCTTTTTGTTGTATTTTATATAGTGTGGATCTATGTTTGTTGTGTTATATATATATATATATATATATATATATATATATATATATATATATATATATATATATATATATAGAGAGAGAGAGAGAGAGAGAGAGAGAGGATATGAATGTTATTTTGTGTTACATGTTATGTAGTAGAAAGTATTTGTTTTTGAAAAAATATCCAAGTTAGCGACAGTCGACCAACGACTGAATAGCGACGGAACAACGACAAATTAGTGACGAAAAACTAATAAATTTTAGTCTGCAATGGAATAGCTATGGAGCTGCGACAGAATATCGACAAAATAATGATGAACAACTGGAAAAAAATTCGTCGCTAAGTTAATGTTTGATACCCAAAGAGTATCAGAAACATTCATTATTTCTATCGCTATGTTAGTCGTTGACTTAGCGATGAAAATATCAGTCGTTATTCGGTCGCTGATTAATTAGTCGATCTAGCGATGGATCAACGATGAAAATTAAACAATGGTATTTGATGTAGCGACAATAGTTTTTTGTGTTGTTCTGTGACTAATACTGTTTAGCAACATAATATGTCAATATAGCGACGAAAACTTCAATCCTATTTGATTGTATTTTGGTAGTGTTTGACCAGTTGGATATATGTGCAATATCTGTACATTAACTTGAGGGAAAGTGTTGATTTGTATTCTTTGTAACTATAACTGTATACCTCACTTTAGTCCTACATAACCTAGGTAGGGATGTACATCGGTCGGTGACAGACCTATTTGGTCACAGTTGCAGTCGAACCAAAGTTAATCAATTTGAAAATAATCACAGCCGAATCAAACCAACCGACTGGTTGGTTCAGTTTTGAAACCGATTGACTTTGTTTGGTTTAATTTGGTTCGTTTCGACTGATCGGATTTTATCATTGACAAAAATTAAAAAAGAAAGTCATTTGAACATTGATATTCATGATAGTATCATATATGCATCGTAAGAGGATGCATATATGATACATATCAGAAACTACTCTTGTAATTTATTCAAAATCATAGAGAAAAGTGCCCGCATCCTATCTTCCAAGTTACCATATAACAACTAGACAACTAAAATACGTCCGGTCTCAGGTGACACAAACCCAAAATAACAGAAATGTCAAAATGTGTTACTATATGTTAAATACAAAATCAGTTCATTATAACATGAACAATCCAATGAGTGGAGGTAACCAAAACAATCCTTGAATTAACGCAAATATCTCAATTACTCTTCTTCTCATTAACAAACAAGACAGTTCCATGGGACCTGAATCAAGTAATCAACACAAACAACGGAATTGACAATTTCCATGGAATAATTGAATGGTGTACTGGAAATCAGTATCTTCAACTGGTCATGTACAAAAAAAAAAAAACAAAGCACACAAGAACAGCCGGCTCCCTCTCCCCCTGAATATGCATGGACCGGTCCTAATTAAAACTATTTGTAGAGGGTTCGATTTGGTTCTGTTTTAAACGATTTCTTGAATGATCAAATCGTAGCCGAGCCAAACCGGTTACTTATTTATAAAGTCCAACCGAACAAATCCAATCCGACCATCGGTTCGGTTAAAAATCAATCGATTCGATTTGGTCCAGTTCGATTTGATCGATATGGTCCAAGTGTACACACCCCTAATCCTAGGCTAAATGAGATATCATGACTTACTCCTATAAATATACCAATTCTTCATACGTTTTAAAAAGATTAATCAAAATACTGTAAGGAAATTAATTTTAATAAAATTAGGATTAAAATGATACTAATATCACAAAAAAGAAATGTACAAAAAGAAAAATTACTATTATCACAAAAAATATAATATGGATAATATCCATATAAATAAAAAATCAAACTAAAAAATTAAAACAAAACCGAAACAAGCCAAACCAAATGAACCCAAAAAAAAAATCAAAATCACAAACCACCCAACCTAGATTCCACCAACTAGGTTGGCGGAATTTTGGCCCAGACCAAATTCCGCCAACCACGTTGGCCGAAAACACGGTGGTGGCACCCTCTTTCCACGCGTGGTCCACGCGTCAGTCGGCTACAATTTTGTAGTTTTTTTCACAATCGTAGATGGAGGAATGTATGTCATCCTGATTTTTACAAAGTTTTTTTATTACACCTAATTTTATTAAAATTAATTTCGTTACAGTAAATTTTCTGAAAATTAACAAAATTGTAGTTCTCTCTGTATTTTTCACTCATTTAGCTTGAAACCAACATAAAATTGTAACACCTATATGTTTCCATGTCAGTGTGCTGTTACTCACTTATCATTCTATTTGACCCAACACTAGTGACTCTTGTGGTTACCGAGAAAAGAGATAAGAACCTGACTGGGCGACTGAGAATCAATGGATCGAATCACGTGGACGTATTATTTCTTCCATTTATAAATGATTGGAGTTGAAAGACAGTGGGTCCAAAGACATTCAATACAGCGTGCACAAAGTCTCGGACGTTACGTCGTATCCCTAGCGTTAGGCCGAAAAAAAAAAAAAAAAAATTATCATTCTATTTGCGTATAACTTTATGTGGGAGATGAAGAGAGCTCTGGTTATACATACCCATCCAGTCTTATATTATGGGTCATTGCCCCTTTATTCCTTGTTCTTTGATATGAGTCCAGAAAAAAGAAACCGTACGCAGTTCCCGATTCTTTCAGGGGCAGGCTCAGCCCCACCTCCCAAAGAGAAGTCGGTACATAGATCTTGATTTCATTTCCAGTGGACCCATCGAAACCTATTTGCTTTTCTCCCTTACAACTTGGAACAACAGTCATAAGAATGATGTTGCCGGGAAATGGAATCACATAAATTTCCTTTATATTGTGTGATCATATGTTTCTTTTTATCAGTCTGATGCGTAGAATCATTGGTGTCTGATTTTAATCTGCTACGTACTACTACGCTTTCTAATAATGAGCTCCCATTTCTAACTATATATATCATGAGACTTGAGTATTTTGGCTTGAAAATACCTATGTTAGTTCAGAGAAGCTAAGCTCTACGACTTTGGGAAATTTTGTGATGTGCATTTTGTTGTGTTGCTGGGCATGTCTCTAATTTCATTGGTTGCGTTTGATAGAAGATATTTTTATTATAATATTTTATCAATTGTAGTGTTTGATAGCTTATATTTTTATAAATTTAGTTTTTAAAAAAATTATTAATTTTTTATATTTTCTTCTAAAATGGTGGAAAACAAAATTGATCCAACCCACAGAAAAAAAATATTTTTCATACATTTTTTTTTTATAGAAAATAATGACAATCAAGCACCAAAATTAAAATTTTCATAAAAAAATTAAAAAGGAAAATACTATGTTTCCTGCAAAACACGTGACCACAACCGGCCCGCAACCCACCCGTCCCCCCACCCCCCTATTGGCTTCTGTCTTCAGTCGGGACCCACCGCCTAAACTCTCAGTCAATCAGAAGCCGACACGTGACATATGGGCCACTTGCGGTCACGAGTTTTGCGGTTCATGTAGCAGCACTCATTTTAAAATTTCATAAAAATTTGGATGGATTTCTACCCGGTTTTCAATTATTAGACACTAGCATCCTATGAACTATTTTATTCTTCTTATAGCAAGTGATGTTATTGAAGCTACTATATCCAAAGCCACCGAACTCAACTGATTCTTGTTGTCAGTGAGAAGAGGTATAATCTTCCTAGCTAGACAGATGGTCTCGAAATCAAATTGCAGGATAAATGTGAAACAGTGGATCCAAATAGCATGCAACACAGTATGTATAAAGTCTTGTATGTATCGTCGGATATCCCAAAAATATATATATATATATATATATATATATATATATATATATATATATATATTATCCAGAGCATGTCCCATAACATAGCAACTTTTACATCATTTCTACTTCTAAACTTTGCTCATCTTGAATATTTCAAATTCTTCGTGAAAGCTTGCTGTTGGTTTGTTTTTTACAATTTTTCTTCTCTAATGGACAGTGGATCCAAATAACATGTAATATTCTGTGTATAAAAAAACTATTATCCAGAGCCGGGCCCATAACATAGCAACTTTTGCAGCATTTCTACGTCAAAATTTTGCTCATCCCTGAAAATTTTAATTTCTTCATGAAAGCTTGCAGTTGGTTCGTTCTCTTCAATTCTTCCCCTCTAATGCTACTTTTGTCAAGTTACAGCACTCGTGACCCTCTGGGGGGGAAAAAAAAAAATCCCCTTTGGAAAATAAATAGCTTAACAATCGTTCAATTCAATAGTGGATGTACTATAATTACGAAGATCCTAACTTGGTATACCATACACAGAGAGAGAGAGAGAGAGAGAGAGAGAGAGCGCGCGCAAAGCTGGGTTGCCTTTGGTGCAACTTGTCATCACATGCAATCCACTTTTCCACTACAAAATCGACTTTGGAGACCAAATTTAACCTCCTCTACAAGAAAAGAACAGTGTAACAAAAAAAAAAAAATTCTCAATTCTATTTCCTTCAACTTCATAAAGCAAAAATAAGCCAACAAAGAGACCTCAAAAGCTTACAATACTCTCTCCATACACACATAAAAACCCCTTCCCCCGTACCCCCATAGACTGGAGAAAGAAAAGAAAAGAAAGAGATTGACAACACAACCTACAAAAACCTTAACCAACACTAACTCCCACAGAGACTCACTTATCTCCCTCTGCAACAGCAACAACAACAATTTCCCCACTCAACCAAACAGAACATACTAACAGTCATCATAGACATGAGAACAGGAGGCTGCAGAGTGCAGCAGCCCCTCACCCCCGAGGCCGCGGCGGTCGTGAAGCAGTCCGTAGGCCTCGCACACCGCAGAGGCCACGCGCAGGTCACCCCGCTCCACGTGGCCAGCACGATGCTCTCGTCCTCCGGAGGCCTCCTCCGCTCCGCCTGCCTCCAGTCCCACTCCCACCCCTTCCAGTGCAAGGCGCTCGAGCTATGCTTCAACGTGGCCCTCAACCGCCTCCCCGCCTCCGCCTCCTCCTCCTCCTCCCCTCTCCTCGGAGGGCCTCATTATCATCCCCCTCCCCAACACCAACACCCGTCCCTCTCCAACGCGCTCGTTGCGGCCTTCAAGCGCGCGCAGGCCCACCAGCGCAGGGGGTCCGTCGAGAGCCAGCAGCAGCCGCTGCTCACCGTCAAGATCGAGCTCGGGCAGCTAATCGTATCCACCCTCGACGACCCCAGCGTCAGCCGCGTCATGCTGGAGGCCGGCTTCTCTAGCACCCAGGTGAAGGCCAATGTGCTGCAGGCCGTCTCTGTCGAGAGTACAGTTGCACCCGCTGCAAACCCTAGCCCTAGCAAGCCCAAGGAGGTGATCAGGGCAATTAGGCCTTGTTTATCGACGGGCAGGGATGTGACGAGCGTCGTCGACTGCATCTCGAGCGGTACTAGGAGGAGCGTGGCACTTGTAGGCGATAGCTTGGCCTCCGCCGCGGGAGTGGTGAAGGGGGTGATCGATCTGGTCGAGAAAGGAGACGTCCCTGAGGATCTTAAAAACCTTCGGTTTATAACGCTCCCGCTCTTCTCCTTTTGGAACTCGGAGAGGGAGGAGGTGGAGCAGAAGGTCGGCGAGCTGAGGAGGCACATCGGGGGCTGCTGCGCAGGGACCGGAGGGGCTGTCCTCTACTTGGGGGACCTCAGCTGGGCCGCTGAGTACAGGGCTAAGGAGAGGGGCAACAACTACTGCCCTGTGGAACATGTGATCATGGAGATCAAGGGGCTGTTGGTCTGTGGAGGGAGTGTGAGGTTCTGGGTCATGGGGATCTCCACCTACGAGACCTATGTGAAGTGCAGGGTTGGGAACCCCTCACTGGAGGCTCTCTTGGGTCTTCATGCCCTCGCCTTCTCTTCTGCTGGCCTGGAATTGAGCCTCAATTGTGATAGGTAATCATCATCTCATCATTGATCATTATTTGTTCGATCGATATTTCATTGATTTATAGAGACTTTTCCGGAGGGTTGGGTTGTCCTAGCCAGAGCTAGCTAATTTTAGTTGCCCCTTGATCGGGTCCAAGGGCGGAGCTAGAAAATTTTCGTAGAGGGGACTAGGAGTAGAGAAATGTCATAGAATTTTTTTTTTATGTTATCACAATCATTCTATGTTACCTACTAAACAAAAAAGGGTAAAAAGATATTTTTCAGTAATTAGATCATGAAATAATTAGATCATGAAAGGCTGTCAGGATTCGAGTCCTTGCTACTCCACCCACATCATATAGTCCTAACCACTAAACCAAAGCCAATTCATGTTACTTAGTAAATATCATTTGTTTTAATTTAAGTCCAGGCTGCAGCCCAGGTCAGCCCAGCTTATGCTCCGCCAGTGATCGGGTCTATCTTGAGGCGATTCTTTATGTTCTGAGGGGTTATTCGCGACCCTGACCTCTTGCAGGTCACATTGGACCTAGGGGTTGTTCTAAGTCGAGGGAATTGTCTAAGTCCGAAGTCTTTTCTGGCTTATCCCTGGGTCGATCGATATTTCATTAATTTATAAAAAAGGTCGGTCCGGAGGATTGGATTGCCATAGCCGGAGCTGATTTTGGCCTCTTGATCTGGTCTTTTATGAGACACGATTTTATGTCGTGGGGGTCATCCGCGACCCAGACCTCTTACAGGTCACGTTGGTCCGAGGGTTGTCCTAAGCAGAGGGGGTTGCCCAAACCCTAAATCTTGTCTGCTAGGTTGGCTTAATTATAGGAATGGTGATCGTAGCTTAATCATTATCTTGTTTGCTCATCAAGGACTAGAGTTTCCACTTCTTCGTGCAGTCGATCGTAGTTTGGCGAGTTATTTATGATTTAAAAAAAAGTTATTTATGATTCAATTGTTTTCTCGTCAATTCATATGAAAGATCTTTGAGTTCTTTGTTTTTTATTAAGCAATGGTTAATTACATCGATTTCTTGCAACGTGGGTAATCGTGAGATTCGCTCGGAAAAAGATTGGATCCATGGAACTTTAATGTTTAAAAGTCGATCCTTTTGTTCTCTCTTTTCTTCTCCTTTCTCCTTTCCTTTCCCTTCTTTTTAACAGTCATAACACTAATAAACATTCACTTTTGGTTCTTCGAGACATTACGTTTTGAATGCCACGACGTTTTTTCGATATTCTTTTTTTCACTTTGCCATTTTAGGTGTGCTTTGAATTTTAAAATGTAAATTCGGTTGGAAGAACATATATTAATTAACATACCGCGATGTTACTAACATTCTATTCTCCATTCCTTCTGTCAGTGATTCAAGTAGCATGTTTAAAAGCAAGAGAAGTGGAGATGGTCCTCATTGGCCTTTGTTAGAGGACGGAATAGAGATCAATCAGCTCACTTGTTGTGGCGATTGCTCGATAAAGTTCGAGACCGAGGCTCGAGGTCTACGAAATGCATCGAGCAGCAGCCATGGCTTCGTGATCACCTCGACACTGCCTTCGTGGCTCCAACAGTACAAGGAGGAGAACAATAATGATCAGGATTCTCTGCAACATCTCTACAAGAAGTGGAACTCCATATGCGACTCGGCCCACAGACACGGACACCCCTCATCGGAGATCACTCTCCGTCTCTCTTCGATCTCTCCTTCTTCTTCGTCGGTCTCTTCCTACGACTACCAACCATTCGGACACACCGCAAGATTCTCCCTGCAAGAAAACCCTCACCCTAACCCTAACCCTAACCCTAACCCTCACTCAGCTTCTTCCAGTGACACGATGGAAACGGAGTGCCTCCCAAGATTTAAGGAGATCAACTCCGAGAACCTAAAGATCTTGTGCAACGCATTGGAGAAGAAGGTTCCGCGGCAGAAGACGATCATTCCCGAGATAGCGAGCGCCGTCCTGCAGTGCCGGTCGGGGACGATGAGGAGGAAAGAGGGGCCGAAACTGGCAAGGGCCAAGGAGGGGACATGGCTGTTCTTCCAAGGTGGCGACGTCGAGGGCAAGGAGAAGATTGCGAGGGAGCTAGCAAACCTCGTCTTCGGTACGCATACGAATCTCGTCTCCATTGAGCTCAGCACCTACTCGTCGACTAGGTCTGATTCTATCGATGATCTGCGTAACAAGAGATCGAGGTCGACGGAAGCAAGCCGCAGTCATCTCGAAAGGCTATTCGAAGCGCTTCGCGAGAACCCTCATCGGGTGTTCTTGGTGGAAGACATCCAGCAAGCGGATTCACGATCTCAGATGGGAATCAAGGCAGCAATCGAGAGCGGCAGAGTACGTGGTTCCGGTGGAGAGGAGGTCGATGTCGGTGACGCGATTATCATATTGAGCTGTGAAAGTTTCGACTGGAAATCGAGAGCTTGCTCTCCCCCAGTTGGGCAAAGGATGGACGACGCGGAAGTGAAGGACGGAGTAAGTGATGACAAAGAGATTAGCTCGAGTGTTTGCTTGGATTTGAACCTTTGCGCTGTCGAAGACGACGACGACTTTTCCTTCGGCGATATGGGGATTGTTGATTCAGTAGATAGAGCGTTCTTCTTTAATTTGCCAGATGACTAGTAATTTGTGGGCAGTCTAATTTGTTTGCAAGATATTGTTATACTTCTTGCCATCTCGTTTATTTTCTTTATTTTTCTAAGTTTTTTTCTTTTAATGTGAATTTTTAGACGGGATAGAAAGTTTCTATGTTTATGTAGGTATTGTACCTAAGAAAAAGATGTTTAACTATCTTCTATTTAAGGTTTTATGGACTCACAAAAAAGATGTTTGGTATGTCCTTGTGCCCGTTCTTGCACGAGACGGCGCCGACCTTCCTCCGCCCCTTCTGTTCTGCTTCCGGTCTCACCACCGTCTCGTGTTTGCACGTGCACGCGTACAAATGCGTGCAAAGTAACACGGTTGTTATGGACTATGCAGCCGTTTGTTTGAGAATATACTAAATTTACTTTATTAGTTAAAATTTATATTTCCATGATTTTTTTTTTTCGCAAATTAAGACTGAATTCACTCATAATCAAATCGAAGAAGCGCTACATTATTAAAAAATGTGAATTAAAGTACATGATGGTGGTTGTTCATGCAACCAAGTAATGGTTGGTGAATACTCAAAAGGAATTAAAAGGAACTTGTGCTGCCAAAGCTAAAGAAATAAAATGACCTATAAATTGTTTGATTTATTTGTTACATATTTTGGAATTTGCATTCATTTGATGTTTCTATCACTTTAACACCACCACCACCGTCACATATTGCTATTCATTCACGTGGATTTCTAAATTCAATTAGAACCTTGGCTTTGTTGTTGTCAAATATTGACTAAGATATTTCAAAAGATGTGAAGTAGTGATAGGAGATAATATTCTACGTATTTCATTCATCATGATATTACATATATATACATCCATATATCAACTTAGGACTTAAGTCACATGACCAATCACCATAAATACAATTTAATGATACAATTTAATTCCAATACCCCCCTCAAGTTGGAGCATGCAAGTCACAAATGCCTAACTTGCGTAAAAGAAACTCAAATTGTCGTTGGTCTAAAGCTTTGGTAATGACAATCTCATCCGCCAGTTGCCCATCCGTTGGCACATGAGATAGGCAAATTACTCCAACAAGACCATTATCCCTCAAAAAATGACAATCTAGCTCAATGTGTGTTTGTGCGCTCATGGAAAACTAGGTTCTGCGCAAGATGTAAAGAAGATTGACTATCACAAAATAAATCCATAGCATGCGAATGTTGCACCCCCAAACTGCCAAGCAACCCCTTAAGCCACTTAAGCTCACACGTGACCGCCGCCATCGCACGGTCCTCCGCTTCGGCCGAAGAAAGGGACACCGTCACTTGTTTCTTCGTCTTCCAAGAGATGGGCGAATCACCAAGAAAAACCAACCAACCAGACAAAGAGCGTCGTGTAATGGGACAACTCGTCCAATCAGAATCACATCACCCCCGGAGCCGCAAATCACAGTCAAAGCGAAGAAGAATGCCTTAACCGGGACAACCCTTTAGATATCTAACAAACTTCAAAGTCGCATCCCAATGATCACACCAGAGGTCATGCATAAACTGCGACAAGATGTGAACAACATAAGACAAATCCGACAGAGTAAATGAAAGATAAATCAGCCGTCCCACAAGCCATCGATATGCTTCCCCGTCAGACAAAAGTGGACTTGTAGTGCGTGCCAGTTGATGATGTTGTTCCATGGGAAAGCTTGCGGGTTTTGCCTCCAACAATCCTGTCTTAGAGATAATGTCAAGTGTATATTTTCGTTGACACAGAAAAATACCTTCAGCACTTCGAGCTACCTCAATACCAAGAATAAACTTCAACGCCCCAAGGTCCTTCATGTGAAAGCATGTACTCAAATAATTCTTAAAGGCAGTAAGGACAGCATAATTATTGCCAGAGAGAATCAAATCGTCGACATACACAAGAACATTTATCTGAAAATCGCCCTTATGAAGAGTAAAAAGCGAATAGTCAGAGTACGATTGGAAAAATTCGTACTCCCGCAAAGAAGATGTCAACTTCGCAAACCAACAACGAGGTGCATGTTTAAGCCCATAAAGAGATTTTTGAAGCCGACAAACCTGAACAGGGTGTTTGGAAACCAAGTGGTAGTTTTATATACACTTCTTCGGTAAGGTCTTCATGTAGGAAGGCATTGTAAGCATCCATCTGATGTTGTTCCCAATTCTTTACTGCGGCTACAGCGAGAAAGGCACGAACAGTAACCATTTTTGCAACCGGAGCAAAAATATCAGTGTAATCAATCCCTTCAACCTGATGATTTCCAAAAACTACCAAACGGGCTTTAAGCCGCTCAATACTCCCATCAGAGTTATACTTTATCTTGTACACCCATCGGCTCCCAGAGCACATTTTTCAGCAAAAACCATCCCCATGGTCCAGGTACCACTATCATCCAACGCCCGTATCTCCTTCTGTATAGCTTTTTGCCATCCTGCATCTTTAACCATCTCTTTAAAGGAGTTTGATTCTGTACTTGAAGTTACAAATGCAAGAAATTTTCTGTGTCCCAGAGAAAATCGGTCACAATTCAAAAAATATGCTATAGGATAAGGAGTACATGAGGAGTGATTGAACGTGGTGGAACGTTGGAAGGGAGGACTATGAGACAACTTTTGTAACAAAGTCACGGAGCTTCACAGATGGAATCTTGGTATGAAAGCCACGCCTCAGTGCACCCTCACCATTCGACACAACCATCCCCGCCTCATCCTCTGTTGTCGCAGCCGCCACGGCTGCCTCCGCCACGGTGGCCTCCGCTGCCACATCTTCCACGGCGGCCTCGGCCTCAGTCGTGCTGTCCTCCACTGTGGCCTCAGCCTCCACGACGGCCATCCCATCCATATGAGGTAGATCAAACCCCAAAGCATCATCACCCAAAATAAGGGGCGCCAGGTCAGGAGGAGCCATATCACCACAATCATCTTTAACAGAATAGAAAAACTCATTCTCATAAAATTTAACATCTCAAGAGACAAAAAAATTACCAGTAGGTAGATCATACAATTTCTAACCCTTCTTGCCATGGGGGTATCCCACAAAAATACACTTTCGATTGCGAGGAGAAAACTTATCAATATTAACTTTTTGGTTGTGGGCAAAGTAAAGACAACCAAAAACATGGAATTCATCATAAGAAGGAGGAGCACCAAATAATATTTCATATGGGATTTTAAAACCAAAAAGGCTCGAAGAAGTTTGATTGATCAAATAACCAGCCGCCAAAATACACTCACCCAATTTTTTTTGGCAAATTTCCATGAAAACGTAAAGCACGTTGTCACGCCCCAGTCCCAAAATACGTAGGACTAGGATACGTAACTATGCCAGCCGCCCGTATATATGGCAACTCCAATATATGGAAACCATATATACGTGCGTACGCTGTATAATGATCAATAAATCACCAGTGGTATAATTAATCAAAAAATCACAGGGTAATATCTAAATCTCATCCACAGAATCAAATATGAATAAACTATAACCATGTAACTAGATCTCAATGACAAGTATCTAAAGAATGACAGTCAGATGGAAATAAATCTACTGCCGAAATAGAATATAAAAAAATGAACCAGAATACACACCATATAAGAACAACATCTGACAATCCCGAGGCTCGAAGAGAAGATCTCCTCGGAATATACATAACATGTCCGGATCTGTGCTCCTGCGAATACTCGAGAACATATACACCTGGCAGGGGACCAGGTCCTCAGAGGGACATAGCAAGATACAGAAAAATGACATGCCATAATGTAAATACTGAAAAATAAATGGGGTGTGCTAACCATCTAAGTGAATGCAAATTAAAGACCTTGTAGTACGCATGGGAATGTGTGGCTAGACATATGCTGACGTAATTCACCAATCGTCGGGACTGGCTAGTATATGTGTCATATGCCCCCGACTCAGGGAACTCTGCAATCGTCCATCTCCGAGGAGCATGGATCGAAGGATAAAAGACTCAAGGAGGGGGTGTCCCATACGCCTACTAAGTGTCTTTCCCGCCCAATATAGATGTACAAGTCGTGAAAACGACGTGGACACCTCCTACTATGATGCAAGTCTCAATAAAATAAACAACTGGGCTAAATACCACTACACGTGTTGCTCACACTGATGGCCAGTCGCGCATGAGGCACGCGTCCCTACATGTACTCACTCTGTGACGTGTAATGATACGTGTCAAGGCCTGGAAAGTTATATCAATAACTTCACAACTTTAGGTGGGTCTACTAGACACTAGGTCAGACACAAGTCCTAACGTCAACGCCATCGTTGACTGCACCCGAGTCTGCTCGGACGCGCACATTTATATAATATTAAATAAATAGACATGTAACTAACAATAACTGAATTTAAACAGTACAACAAGGCAAGGTATACTTGCCTGGCAGGAGAGCTGCAAAATATAACGTCCAGATGTCAAATGCCAAAAGCCAGAAACTATGGCCTCAGAATAAATGTCTCTGAATGCTGAAATAAACATCACTAACAGTCTCAGAAAATATCAAATAGCTAGAAACGCCTGTCCTTAAGTCCAATTTGGACACAGGGGCAAAAATGACAGTTTCCGGTCAAAGCGGGGTCCACATGTGGCCCACTTTGCACCGAAAAATGTGTCAGGGTCAAAGGTCTCCAAATTCGCCAAACTTAGTGTCCACAAGTCCAGAACGTCGATACGAACCCAACGGAACTTCCAGAATTGGATTCCGGTGAGCCGGTCACAAAATCACCCGTCAAGTGGAGCCGGTGGGGCCCACGATATGCAATTTTGTCAACGTTCTCAGAATCGAACCAAACTTGGCTCACAGGACCAGCGTATCGCTACGAGTCCGATGGCGCAAGTTTCGTCTCGATCCGACGTATGTACACAAAGTTGCAGCGTGTTCCAGAACTGACGGATACGGGGCGGTGTCGGCGGATACGCGTTGATTCCGGTGTGCACGCACATCCAAATCAACTTCTCCGAATTCCTACACGTCCGTATCAACGTTGCGCACGTTTTGGTAAAGACCGCGTGCGACCAAGTCGTCCCGTTTGGTGGGGCGTACCTAGTTCCGGGGTGAATCGGGTCGTTGTTTTTTCTGTATTTGGATCGCGGTGTGCGATCACCACAGGACGCGATGTTCCGAGCGGGTTGCACGGCACCGAGGTGGTTACATAGTCTACACAACGCAACTGAAGGAATTAAAATCAGAATTACGAGGAGAGAGATATCGTTACCTGAACAGGGCTTCGAAAACAGCGAATTCTTCGTGTCCGACACGTGTCCGACACGACACGGCGCTGCTGTGTCCTGATTCATCTCCGCCGTGTCCGGACCGTGTCCAGCTGCTGTGTCCGAGTTCTGCGGGGCCGATGTGTCCGGGGTTGGGTGGCTAGGTCGTGGCCAGCGGGGTCGGGTGGCGGAGGGCGGCGACGGAGATGGTGTCGATGGTGGTGATGATAATGGTGGTGGTGGTGACAGATGATGGTGGTGGCGGTGGAGGGAAGAGGCTGCGAGGGGGAGAGGGTGGCGGAGGCGGGGCGACGTCGCCGGCGGAGGGCGGCGAGGGAGTCCGGCGAGGGGGAAGTCGGGGCGGACGCAGGCGGCCGCGGGAGGAGGAGCGGGAGGCTGAGGAAGGCGGAGGGGGAAGGGGCCAGCGGGGGGGGGGGGGCGGAGCTCGCCGCGGCGGGGGGGGGGGGGGGAAACTCCGGCGGAGCCGCGGGGACACTCGGCGGTCGGGGGAGAGAGGAAGGAGGAGGAGAGAGGGAAGTCAGAGGAGAAGGAGTGGAGGGGAGAGAGAGAGCGGGGAGGAGAGAGAGCCATGGGGGGGGGGGGGGGAACTCCGGCGGGCGGCTCGCGGGGCAGCTCGCCGCCGGCGGCCGAGAGAGGGGGGGGGGGGGGCAGCTGCGGCTGAGGGGAGGGTTTGGGATTTCTTTTCTTTTTCTTTTTCTTTTTATTTTATTTTATAGAAAACTTTATTAATTAAATAAGAAAATATCTATGGATATTTGTTTGGGATATTTTGGGATATTTTAGGATGTTTTCGGGATCTTTTCGGGTGGGTCCCGCGTCCAAATGGACGGTGCAGGTTCACCGGCCAATGAGGGGGTGACACCTCGCACTGCAATTTGCAGGAAAGTCCCGATAATTTCATAAATTGCGTAAAGGCCCTATTTTGGGAAATTGTGCAATTACGAAATTGTCTGGAAAAACACCTGATTCCTGAAAATTCTAAAATTCACAGAATTGAGGGAAATAGCTATGTGAGGGTCCCGGGGGAATGGGGGTGAGTCTGGGCAGGGACTGGGTCTGGTTTCTGGGTGATACGGTCATCGTATTTAATTAATTAATAAATACTGCGCACGGTGTTCTCTAATTATTTAGAGGCAGGTAGGGTCATAATTTTTCTACGGTGTCAATACACTAAATGTAGTATACTCAGTGTAGAAAATTAACGTATTTTAGTTTGGGCAGAACAGGTGCATGTTGGGCCTCAAATCTCTAGGGTACAGCGATGGGTAAAGAGCAGGAAAATAAAATAGGAAATAAATACGGGCTTTTGTAACGATGTTTGTGCGTCTCAACCGAGGCTCAAAATAAAGCATCTGGGAGTGCACAAAATGCAGAAAAATAGCCTGGTATGTCTAGGACAGGTATGTGAACTTTGTTCGGGGATAACGGTCAAGGTAAGGCTCCAAATAATTAGGTGATGGACAGGTGCACAAGTCAACAGGATAGGTAAGAAAAATAAATTAAAATATTGCCACAAATCCTAAATTGTTAAAATAATCCTAAAAATACTGAAATCTGGTCGAGGGGGTTTACAATCTACCCAACTTATAAAAATTTCGTCCTCGAAATTAAAATTAAGCCGGGGTAGAAGTCAAGGATGGCAATAGATATAATTTAACAAAGTAATTTATATCTTGGTTTACGAATAGGTTCGAAAAATGTCTACGCATGTCGTATTCGCACTTCCAAGTTGATTCTCCTGGCGCGTCATGCTTCCATGCTACGCGGGCCAAGGGAATAGGCTGATTCCTCAATATCTTTTCTCGATGATCGAGGATTCCCACGAGTTGCTCTTGATACGACAGGTCTCGTCCTAATGGTGATCTCCGGATGGTTGAAAACATGACTGCTGTCTGTCACATATCGCCTGAGTTGCGACACATGGAATACTTCAAGTACTCCCTCAAGTGACGGTGGTAGCGCAAGTTGATTTGCAACTACTTCCTACTTTTTCTAGTACGTCAATGGTCCAACATACCTTGGACTCAACTTGCTGCGTCCTCTGAATTGAATGGTGTCTCTAGTAGGTGATATCCTCAAGATGACATGATCGCCCTCTTTGAATTCCATGGGACGATGATGACGGTCTGTCTACTACTTCTGTCTGTCTTGCTGTCACGCCCCAGTCCCAAAATACCGTGGGACTAGACACGTGGCAATGGCCAGCAGTACGCACCGATGGACCAACTCAATATAATGGATCCATCAGGGCATACTTAAGCTGTAAAACAAGTCTACGACAATCATAGCACAACTAATCTCATCCACACAAGATATAAAATATGATCCACAGAATAATAAGGAATGTAAATCATCATCTAGTCTCACAAAGTACTTCGGGGAACAACCCGATAAATATCTAGTACAATGGTTCAACAGACCAGAAAGTAAATGACTGAAATAAATGCTAAAAGCTGAGCATGAACATGGATGCTCAAGAGAAGTCTTCAGCTAAGACCTCGCCCTCGGATGGTGGTACAGCTCCTGGATCAGCTCCTGCTCCGGTCCCGTAAATCTCGGAATAAACCACGTCTGCAAAATCTGGGGACAAAATCCGGATCCAGGTCCTCAGGGGACATAGCAAGGTACAAGAAAACTCATGCCAAATAAATACAGATAAGCAGTGCAGCAAATAAATAACTAATGATCAATGGGTAAATATGTAACCATCTAAGTGAAATGCAAGTGAGAGTAACATTAAAACTCAGGCTGAAGCCACTACAAGCTCTGTGTCGGGGAGCCGGTAGCGGTAATAAACACGTAATGTGCCTAGCTCTGCTACGAGAGTCTGAGGCCTCACAATAGTAGTAGATAGATATATGAAACAGCCTGTAGCATGTGTGACTCTCCCCACCCAATGTAACCACGCATATCATGACCATAACGTCTCATGCCCATGTCAAGCGCGATCATAGCTAATGCAACAAGTCATAAGTATCTAAGAGTATAATGTCCATGTCCTGTATCCTATACAGAATCACCACGAATATCTCGGGAAAATCCTGTCTCATGAATAGTGTCAAGTGTCCTGGGTCAAGGGTACTTGATAAGACAAGTACGAGAATATAAAGTGTCACGAATGTCCATCTCTAGATGACAGTACCCAACACTGCGCACAGTGTCGGCACCCGACTGATAATCGGACGCTAAGTACGTCACACGGTCCTAGGTTGAGCATGCACCGCAATATATATATATAAAGCAAGGAAAATAGATAACTAAGCTGCATAGATTGGCAAGGTACACTTGCCTGATGTTGGAATATCAACTGTCGTCCTGGTATCGGTGGATCTGGTAGGGACTACTCCAAAAGCTGTAATAAATATCACCAACAGTCTCAGAAGATGTCAAATAGCTGGAAATGCCTGTCCTTACGTCCAATTTGGACACAGGGGCAAAAAGGTCATTTTCGGGCCAAAGCGGGTTCCATAGGTGGGCCCACTTTGCACCGAAAAGCGTGCCGAGGGTAACAGTCTCTAAATGGGACAAACTATGGGTCAAACAACTCTAAATGTCAATACGATCCCAACGGTATGTCCAAATTTAGATTCCGATGAGCCGAACCTAATTTGGTCCAAAAAGTCAACTGTGGGGCCCGCCAATTGGCGATCTGGTCAACCTTCTCAGAAATGCGTGAAAATTGGGTCACAGGACCAGCGTGTTACCACGAGTCCAGTGGCGCAAGTTTCGTCGCAATCTGACAAGCGTGCACAAAATACTCGCGAGTTCCACAAAAGTGGCGACACGGAATTTGTTCGCGGATACGGCCTGATTCCGGCGCGCACAAGCGTCCAAATCAGTCCCCACGAATTTTCATGTGTCCGCTTATGCTGTGTGCACCATTCGGTACACTTGGCACAAGGCGGGGCGGTCCCGTTTGGCGGGACGCGCTCCGATCTCCCACTTTTAGAAAACCGGAAAAAGTGGGTGCGCGCAGTTTTGTGACGACTACAATTTGGTCCACAGCAACTAATAGCACAAAGTTATAATACAGAAATTAAACTAGGTCATGTAATCTACAGGTATCAAAAAGAATCGTCGAATTCGGATCTCTGTGGTGGGAGATACGAACTCGACAATATGGATGGTCATCGCAAGTTTCTGCGATTGCAGAATTCTGTCTGCTCGCGCTGACTTGGGCGCTGTTTTTCACCTAGGGGCACACGTTTTCCGAGGTTGACTATAAAACAGATATTGGAGAGGGTTAAGGGAAGATCATACCTATGAAAACGGATCTGCGTTTGGTCGAGCGAGTCAACGGAAAAACGCGCCGGAGCGAAGGTGCCTCGAGTGGGAATCTGCAGTCCGCGATGTCGGCGTCGACGGGGTGGTTGGATGGCTTGGGGAGGCTTCTCTGGCTGCGGTGACGGCTCTAGATGGGAAGGGGAAGTCTGGAGTTTAGGTTAGGGTTTTGGAGAGCAAATCATATATATATATATATTATATATAGAATAGAAGAGAGGGGGGGATATAGGTCCGCGGGTTTTGAAGCAAAGGGGGGTCGGAATTATAAAGGTGCGGGTCCCCTGGATGGTTTCCGCTGCATTTCCGCAGCAAGTTTCCAAGGACTCAAGTCCTAAAGCACTTAGCTCCTAAGTAGCAGCTAATGCTACTGCTATGATTTTGTTTATTATTATAAGTATTATTATTATTATATTATATTAACTTTTTTTTTCTTTCTTTCTTTTCTTTTCTTTCCCTTTCTTTCTTTAATTAAAATGTATATACATATATATTTGTTTATATATATATATACATATAATTTCACACAAAAGAAAATTTATAGGATAGGGTATTGCACATCGTTAGGCTAGCAACTGCTCAAGGGGTCCCCTACATGGAATAAATTCCGAAAAATTCCTGATGGTCCCACAAGTCCTCTAAGTGCCCGAACACCTAACATAAAAATTATTAAAAATCTATTTCTCCTATTTGGACCTAATTACTACAATTTAATTAATAATTAATAAATAAAGGACTTATACGATTTTCTGGGAAGGGGGTTTTACATTCTACCCAACTTATAAAAATTTCGTCCTCGAAATTAAAATTAAGTCATGATAGAATGCAAGGATGGTATAAGATTTGCATTGTTTAAAATGCAAGGCTAGGTTTAAAGGGGTGGGCGATGTTGCACGTTGCACGTCCCAAAAAATCATAATAATCCATATGAGCGAAAAATATGTTTCTTCATGTGTCATGCCCAATGTTGCGGACACATAAATGCTCCCTTGCATAAAAGCGTCCAACAATTGGAAAATTGCACAAAGATGAGAATTGGATGATGGGCATGTCTAGAATAAGGGTATAAAATTTGTAGGAAGGCAGTGGCTAGTGTAGTGCTCCAATTATCGGAGCACGGTAAGGCGTGTCAAGTGATATCATGTTGTAAACTAAATAAAAATACCGTGTTCTATTTCTAAGTGGATTCGCTAGCCTCGGTCTCACTATCTAAGCCGAGTAGGTCAGATTCTTAGGTGAGGGGGTTTCAAAATCCAGCCAACTTAAAACAATATCGTCCTCAAAATTAAATAAGGTATAATTTGTTAATCCTTTATATACAATAAGGCAAGTCAGTCGCAATCTTCTTGCGATAACTAAAATCCTAATCATATCCATTGCAATCACTTCTAGGTTAAGATGTCCACTGCTCCAATCAAAATTTTAATTCTTAATTCAATTCACCAAATTGAAAAATAATTTAAATGCAGTCCACCAATATTCAAGTCTGAAATTCTATATTTATCCTCTAAATTCGAATTGGTGATTCTACCTTCATTGTTCAAAAATTTAACTCTTGCACTTAAGGTATAAATATTGAGTCCTCAATATCAATTCATTGATCCTCATCATCTTAGTCACCCTTCTAACTTTCTCAAAATTACAATGGCTTGAACCTCTCCCAATCTAATCTTACTCGGAAAGAAATTCCTCCCGAGTTGACAATGCACTACTACCCAACTTAGAATTTACCCATATTATCTAAGACTACTCATCTAATAAAGCTATGCCCCACTCATTTAATCATGTTATTGAATCCTCAAGTCTTTAACACCAAACATATAACCTATGATATTCCCTTAATCCTATATAGAAGGTCATCAATAATGCGACCGGCCTGTGGGGTGTATCTAGTACTGTCTATATATCAAACTTATACCCAGCACGAGGTTTCGTCATTCCGAAATAAGGGAAGACGAAGATCAATAATAAAGGGTTCAAGGGTGAGGTAATAGAATAGAAGTATTGGGATCAAGGCGTTTAAGAATTCAAATGGAAATGGTCAAGTTGTTGTGGATTGAAATCCTATTCTGATAAACCTTTGTTAGCATGCTCGTATTAGTACAGTTACGTAACTGATACGATATGCTCAGACATATCTAGAGGGCAAGTATACTAGTCAACTATATCTCAATCCACGTAAAGTAGTCGTGCGAAGAGCGAACCAAAATGCACTAAGGTTGATCAGACCGTAATACACTGATTCTGAATAGACAATTGTATTAATGTACCAGTCCACTAATACATATGCCATGAACAAGCTCGATAAAGAATAAGCTTGCAAAACTAGGCTATAGAATAGCAGCATAAGTCAAGTACAACAAATTTAAGTACGCTAGATGATGATGAAAGGAGGTACAAATTATTCAAGTTCATAAAACAAAACAAACAAGCAACCATAATAATAACAAACTCTCCAATCTCTACAGTCATCATACAACCTCCTGGTCCAAGTCGCTAGTCGACCAGTTAGGGGCAAGGACCTCTAAATTCTACAGTCTGAATTAAACACTATCTTCTAATGCAAGTCTAAAGTTGTGTCATCCTAGTTCACTTCATCAATGGGTCAATAGGACTAGTTGGTACTATGTTGTGAGGCATACTACCCAACTTATAAAAGAATTAAACTAATACCGTGATCGTCTTAAGAGGATCCTACAAATAACCTTGCACATGTAAATAAAACAGAAACTCTTATTAGGGTATATGAGGAAGGGTCTTGATACTTATTAGGGTCTCCTATTGCATTATATAGGTAAGGGTCACCTTAAGTCTTAGTCATAGCACTTACAAGCAAGTGTCAATGGTAAGGATAGAAGAGTTACTAGCCGTCAAGGAGGAAGGGTCTAACTTGTATCGAGGTGAGGGTACAAATTTCATGATTTAAAAATTAAGGGTTAATCATTGGTCACAATCTACAAAACAACTTAAACTTATCAAGTTCTAACTACCAAGCATAAAGATTTTACACTCAAGGCTACAACTATAAGCCTAGCAAACTATGAGCCTTTAACCAAGAATAAAATTACTTGGCCTACTATCCGAAGTGTCAGATGGCGCGAGTTGAAAGATGAAGAGAAGAACGTAATTAGCCGTCGCAAAATAGCGAGCGCTATGGTCGCGGGGAAACAATATATAAATGAAGATAGAGGGCTCTAGATAGCATCATGGTTCTCTAAGGGGAGTGGGGTGTTGGTTGCTATGTTCGGGGTATGATCAAGGGAGAAGTGTTGATTACATTCCTCTAGGCTTCCTAGGGTGCTGTCTACTAATTAACAAGACAATGATATAAGTTTATAATTCTCCACTACTTTCTAATTATGAAGATTAGGTTCAGTCCTAATGTTCAATATTGGTTCTCCATTGGTTCCTCAATACTAGGGTCAAACATTATGGTAAAACTTCTAACTATCTCTAGTAGTGTCTATACTACTCAAGTCTTCTTAATACATCAAGGGGTAATGGTATACCAATCTAAAGATAAGGAGTTCTAGGGTTCACTAGATATTCTAAACTTAGTGGTGTATCTATAATCTCGTTGTATTCTTAATAGGTGTGCTACCCTAATTATCATCCTAATAACAGGGGTTCCTATATTCTAGCAGAAGTCTATACTCAAAGAACTATTAGGGAAGCACAGGAATCAAGCAGGATGCATTTGTTCGAAATAGAACAGAGAGGAGGAAGATGAATCATAGTCAATTGTGGACGAGATCCTATATTCTAGTCCTAGGTGCAGGCTGGTCCGGTCCCTAAGTTGAAACCGAACTATTTAGTCGTAGACCTGCATGGGCCACCACAAAAACCATGTCACGCCCCAGTCCCAAAATACCGTGGGACTAGACACGTGGCAATGGCCAGCAGTACGCACCGATGGACCAACTCAATATAATGGATCCATCAGGGCATACTTAAGCTGTAAAACAAGTCTACGACAATCATAGCACAACTAATCTCATCCACACAAGATATAAAATATGATCCACAGAATAATAAGGAATGTAAATCATCATCTAGTCTCACAAAGTACTTCGGGGAACAACCCGATAAATATCTAGTACAATGGTTCAACAGACCAGAAAGTAAATGACTGAAATAAATGCTAAAAGCTGAGCATGAACATGGATGCTCAAGAGAAGTCTTCAGCTAAGACCTCGCCCTCGGATGGTGGTACAGCTCCTGGATCAGCTCCTGCTCCGGTCCCGTAAATCTCGGAATAAACCACGTCTGCAAAATCTGGGGACAAAATCCGGATCCAGGTCCTCAGGGGACATAGCAAGGTACAAGAAAACTCATGCCAAATAAATACAGATAAGCAGTGCAGCAAATAAATAACTAATGATCAATGGGTAAATATGTAACCATCTAAGTGAAATGCAAGTGAGAGTAACATTAAAACTCAGGCTGAAGCCACTACAAGCTCTGTGTCGGGGAGCCGGTAGCGGTAATAAACACGTAATGTGCCTAGCTCTGCTACGAGAGTCTGAGGCCTCACAATAGTAGTAGATAGATATATGAAACAGCCTGTAGCATGTGTGACTCTCCCCACCCAATGTAACCACGCATATCATGACCATAACGTCTCATGCCCATGTCAAGCGCGATCATAGCTAATGCAACAAGTCATAAGTATCTAAGAGTATAATGTCCATGTCCTGTATCCTATACAGAATCACCACGAATATCTCGGGAAAATCCTGTCTCATGAATAGTGTCAAGTGTCCTGGGTCAAGGGTACTTGATAAGACAAGTACGAGAATATAAAGTGTCACGAATGTCCATCTCTAGATGACAGTACCCAACACTGCGCACAGTGTCGGCACCCGACTGATAATCGGACGCTAAGTACGTCACACGGTCCTAGGTTGAGCATGCACCGCAATATATATATATAAAGCAAGGAAAATAGATAACTAAGCTGCATAGATTGGCAAGGTACACTTGCCTGATGTTGGAATATCAACTGTCGTCCTGGTATCGGTGGATCTGGTAGGGACTACTCCAAAAGCTGTAATAAATATCACCAACAGTCTCAGAAGATGTCAAATAGCTGGAAATGCCTGTCCTTACGTCCAATTTGGACACAGGGGCAAAAAGGTCATTTTCGGGCCAAAGCGGGTTCCATAGGTGGGCCCACTTTGCACCGAAAAGCGTGCCGAGGGTAACAGTCTCTAAATGGGACAAACTATGGGTCAAACAACTCTAAATGTCAATACGATCCCAACGGTATGTCCAAATTTAGATTCCGATGAGCCGAACCTAATTTGGTCCAAAAAGTCAACTGTGGGGCCCGCCAATTGGCGATCTGGTCAACCTTCTCAGAAATGCGTGAAAATTGGGTCACAGGACCAGCGTGTTACCACGAGTCCAGTGGCGCAAGTTTCGTCGCAATCTGACAAGCGTGCACAAAATACTCGCGAGTTCCACAAAAGTGGCGACACGGAATTTGTTCGCGGATACGGCCTGATTCCGGCGCGCACAAGCGTCCAAATCAGTCCCCACGAATTTTCATGTGTCCGCTTATGCTGTGTGCACCATTCGGTACACTTGGCACAAGGCGGGGCGGTCCCGTTTGGCGGGACGCGCTCCGATCTCCCACTTTTAGAAAACCGGAAAAAGTGGGTGCGCGCAGTTTTGTGACGACTACAATTTGGTCCACAGCAACTAATAGCACAAAGTTATAATACAGAAATTAAACTAGGTCATGTAATCTACAGGTATCAAAAAGAATCGTCGAATTCGGATCTCTGTGGTGGGAGATACGAACTCGACAATATGGATGGTCATCGCAAGTTTCTGCGATTGCAGAATTCTGTCTGCTCGCGCTGACTTGGGCGCTGTTTTTCACCTAGGGGCACACGTTTTCCGAGGTTGACTATAAAACAGATATTGGAGAGGGTTAAGGGAAGATCATACCTATGAAAACGGATCTGCGTTTGGTCGAGCGAGTCAACGGAAAAACGCGCCGGAGCGAAGGTGCCTCGAGTGGGAATCTGCAGTCCGCGATGTCGGCGTCGACGGGGTGGTTGGATGGCTTGGGGAGGCTTCTCTGGCTGCGGTGACGGCTCTAGATGGGAAGGGGAAGTCTGGAGTTTAGGTTAGGGTTTTGGAGAGCAAATCATATATATATATATATTATATATAGAATAGAAGAGAGGGGGGGATATAGGTCCGCGGGTTTTGAAGCAAAGGGGGGTCGGAATTATAAAGGTGCGGGTCCCCTGGATGGTTTCCGCTGCATTTCCGCAGCAAGTTTCCAAGGACTCAAGTCCTAAAGCACTTAGCTCCTAAGTAGCAGCTAATGCTACTGCTATGATTTTGTTTATTATTATAAGTATTATTATTATTATATTATATTAACTTTTTTTTTCTTTCTTTCTTTTCTTTTCTTTCCCTTTCTTTCTTTAATTAAAATGTATATACATATATATTTGTTTATATATATATATACATATAATTTCACACAAAAGAAAATTTATAGGATAGGGTATTGCACATCGTTAGGCTAGCAACTGCTCAAGGGGTCCCCTACATGGAATAAATTCCGAAAAATTCCTGATGGTCCCACAAGTCCTCTAAGTGCCCGAACACCTAACATAAAAATTATTAAAAATCTATTTCTCCTATTTGGACCTAATTACTACAATTTAATTAATAATTAATAAATAAAGGACTTATACGATTTTCTGGGAAGGGGGTTTTACACTTGCACTGCTTGCAAGTGTCCTTGTATTTACTTAACTGTCTTTACGGTGTTGACCACCACTCTGGTCACGTGAATCCTTGTCTGGTAAAATGCTGACTGGTATGCCGTGCCATCTTACGATTTGTCTCATATAAGTAATGTCTTCCTAGCTTCAGAGAACTTACGACGGTTGCAAGTTCCAAATTCTTCTCATGTACTCATAATTGTCTAGATGCATATGCCATTACCTTGCCATCCTGTATTAATACGCATCCCAAACTTTTTCCTGATGCGTCTGTAGATCACAACCGCCTGATCCGGATGGAATAATCAATACGGTGCTGTGGTCAGTCGCTTCTTAATCCTCGAAAGCGGCTTGACACTCGTTGGTCCATAGGAATTCTTAATCCTAATAAGTCAACCTAGTCATAGGTGCTGCTATTCTTTTTTCAGGAGTCAATCAATTGTTCATCCAGGTAAAATCCATTTAGACTCCTGACAGCAAAATGATACATTCTTCATCGTATCACTTGGGTTCTGAACTTGACCCGAGTTACGAGACAAAATAAAAATTTCATGCTGCCATAGTGGCACACGTATCAGGAACGTAAGTAGGTAGTGAAGGGTCATCTAAAGGTAGCACAGTTTATATACTGAAATTAAATCTAATATTAGGGTTTGGTAATTACCCAAGAAACAAACAGAAATGGCTACAGAAACCATATACTTTCGTATTTATACTAAGTATGAGGTTTCATCTTTCCGAAATAAGGGAAGACGGAAAACAGTAATCAAGAGTTCAAGGGGAAGGTAATATATTAGAAGTGTGGGGATCAAGGCGTTTAAAGAATTCAATGGGAATTGTCAAGGCAGTTGTGGATTGAAATCCTATTCTGGTAATTCCTATTCACATGCTCGTATCAGTACAGTCATGTAGCTGATACGATATGCTCAGACATAACTAGAGGGCAAGTACATCTGTCTACTAATCACTATATATCTTAATCCACGTAAAGTAGTTATGCGAAGGGCGAATCAAAATGCACTAAGGTTGATCAGACCGTAATACACTGATTCTGAATAGACAATTGTATTAGTGGGGTGGATCAGGCTCCAATAACACATGTGTCATGAACAAGCTCGATAAAGAATAAGCTTGCAAAACTAGGCTATAATAGCATCATAAGTCGAGGTAGGACAGCAATTTTAAGTATGCTAGATTATGATGAGAGAAATTACAACATAATTCACAATCACAAAAAGATAAGACTCTAAAATCTCTACAGTTATGATTCTAATTCCTTGTCTAAGTCGCTAGTTGACCTAAAAGAGGTATGGCCTTCTAAGTTCTACAATCTTAATATATACTATAGGTTGTCTGCCTAAAACAGAGATTTCAAGGAAGTCCGCGTAAAGTAGGGGTTCGAGGTTGTCTGCGTAAAGCAAAGATAAAATAATTTGGCGTGACGCATGGCTTCAGAACTATCCGTGTAAAACAGAGAAGCGTAAGGTAGAGCTTCAGAGTTGTCCGCATAAAAAGTCTGTGCTTAACAGTCTGCGTAAAAGTCTGGGTGAAAGTCTGAGCGTAAAAGTTTTGCGCTAAAGTCTGCGCAAAAATTTCTCCTGCGTAAAGTCTAACATTCGTCGTAGCGTAAAGTTGTACGAGAAACTCATGAGTTTGTCAGTCAAATTTAGTGAATCCTTGTCTAAAAACATTGTCACGCCCCAGTCCCAAAATACGTAGGACTAGGATACGTAACTATGCCAGCCGCCCGTATATATGGCAACTCCAATATATGGAAACCATATATACGTGCGTACGCTGTATAATGATCAATAAATCACCAGTGGTATAATTAATCAAAAAATCACAGGGTAATATCTAAATCTCATCCACAGAATCAAATATGAATAAACTATAACCATGTAACTAGATCTCAATGACAAGTATCTAAAGAATGACAGTCAGATGGAAATAAATCTACTGCCGAAATAGAATATAAAAAAATGAACCAGAATACACACCATATAAGAACAACATTTGACAATCCCGAGGCTCGAAGAGAAGATCTCCTCGGAATATACATAACATGTCCGGATCTGTGCTCCTGCGAATACTCGAGAACATATACACCTGGCAGGGGACCAGGTCCTCAGAGGGACATAGCAAGATACAGAAAAATGACATGCCATAATGTAAATACTGAAAAAATAAATGGGGTGTGCTAACCATCTAAGTGAATGCAAATTAAAGACCTTGTAGTACGCATGGGAATGTGTGGCTAGACATATGCTGACGTAATTCACCAATCGTCGGGACTGGCTAGTATATGTGTCATATGCCCCCGACTCAGGGAACTCTGCAATCGTCCATCTCCGAGGAGCATGGATCAAAGGATAAAAGACTCAAGGAGGGGGTGTCCCATACGCCTACTAAGTGTCTTTTCCGCCCAATATAGATGTACAAGTCGTGAAAACGACGTGGACACCTCCTACTATGATGCAAGTCTCAATAAAATAAACAACTGGGCTAAATACCACTACACGTGTTGCTCACACTGATGGCCAGTCGCGCATGAGGCACGCGTCCCTACATGTACTTACTCTGTGACGTGTAATGATACGTGTCAAGGCCTGGAAAGTTATATCAATAACTTCACAACTTTAGGTGGGTCTACTAGACACTAGGTCAGACACAAGTCCTAACGTCAACGCCATCGTTGACTGCACCCGAGTCTGCTCGGACGCGCACATTTATATAATATTAAATAAATAGACATGTAACTAACAATAACTGAATTTAAACAGTACAACAAGGCAAGGTATACTTGCCTGGCAGGAGAGCTGCAAAATATAACGTCCAGATGTCAAATGCCAAAAGCCAGAAACTATGGCCTCAGAATAAATGTCTCTGAATGCTGAAATAAACATCACTAACAGTCTCAGAAAATATCAAATAGCTAGAAACGCCTGTCCTTAAGTCCAATTTGGACACAGGGGCAAAAATGACAGTTTCCGGTCAAAGCGAGGTCCACATGTGGCCCACTTTGCACCGAAAAACGTGTCAGGGTCAAAGGTCTCCAAATTCGCCAAACTTAGTGTCCACAAGTCCAGAACGTCGATACGAACCCAACGGAACTTCCAGAATTGGATTCCGGTGAGCCGGTCACAAAATCACCCGTCAAGTGGAGCCGGTGGGGCCCACGATACGCGATTTTGTCAACGTTCTCAGAATCGAACCAAACTTGGCTCACAGGACCAGCGTATCGCTACGAGTCCGATGGCGCAAGTTTCGTCTCGATCCGACGTATGTACACAAAGTTGCAGCGTGTTCCAGAACTGACGGATACGGGGCGGTGTCGGCGGATACGCGTTGATTCCGGTGTGCACGCACATCCAAATCAACTTCTCCGAATTCCTACACGTCCGTATCAACGTTGCGCACGTTTTGGTAAAGACCGCGTGCGACCAAGTCGTCCCGTTTGGCGGGGCGTACCTAGTTCCGGGGTGAATCGGGTCGTTGTTTTTCCTGTATTTGGATCGCGGTGTGCGATCACCACAGGACGCGATGTTCCGAGCGGGTTGTACGGCACCGAGGTGGTTACATAGTCTACACAACGCAACTGACGAAATTAAAATCAGAATTACGAGGAGAGAGATATCGTTACCTAAACAGGGCTTCGAAAACAGCGAATTCTTCGTGTCCGACACGTGTCCGACACGACACGGCGCTGCTGTGTCCTGATTCATCTCCGCCGTGTCCGGACCGCGTCCAGCTGCTGTGTCCGAGTTCTGCGGGGCCGATGTGTCCGGGGTTGGGTGGCTAGGTCGTGGCCAGCGGGGTCGGGTGGCGGAGGGCGGCGACGGAGATGGTGTCGATGGTGGTGATGATAATGGTGGTGGTGGTGACAGATGATGGTGGTGGCGGTGGAGGGAAGAGGCTGCGAGGGGGAGAGGGTGGCGGAGGCGGGGCGACGTCGCCGGCGGAGGGCGGCGAGGGAGTCCGGCGAGGGGGAAGTCGGGGCGGACGCAGGCGGCCGCGGGAGGAGGAGCGGGAGGCTGAGGAAGGCGGAGGGGGAAGGGGCCAGCGGGGGGGGGGGGGGCGGAGCTCGCCGCGGCGGGGGGGGGGGGAGAAACTCCGGCGGAGCCGCGGGGACACTCGGCGGTCGGGGGAGAGAGGAAGGAGGAGGAGAGAGGGAAGTCAGAGGAGAAGGAGTGGAGGGGAGAGAGAGAGCGGGGAGGAGAGAGAGCCATGGGGGGGGAAACTCCGGCGGGCGGCTCGCGGGGCAGCTCGCCGCCAGCGGCCGAGAGAGGGGGGGGGGCAGCTGCGGCTGAGGGGAGGGTCCAAATTTCAGTATTTTTAGGATTATTTTAACAATTTAGGATTTGTGGCAATATTTTAATTTATTTTTCTTACCTATCCTGTTGACTTGTGCACCTGTCCATCACCTAATTATTTGGAGCCTTACCTTGACCGTTATCCCCGAACAAAGTTCACATACCTGTCCTAGACATACCAGGCTATTTTTCTTTTTATTTTATTTTATAGAAAACTTTATTAATTAAATAAGAAAATATCTATGGATATTTGTTTGGGATATTTTGGGATATTTTAGGATGTTTTCGGGATCTTTTCGGGTGGGTCCCGCGTCCAAATGGACGGTGCAGGTTCACCGGCCAATGAGGGGGTGACACCTCGCACTGCAATTTGCAGGAAAGTCCCGATAATTTCATAAATTGCGTAAAGGCCCTATTTTAGGAAATTGCGCAATTACGAAATTGTCTGGAAAAATACCTGATTCCTGAAAATTCTAAAATTCACAGAATTGAGGGAAATAGCTATGTGAGGGTCCCGGGGGAATGGGGGTGAGTCTGGGCAGGGACTGGGTCTGGTTTCTGGGTGATACGGTCATCGTATTTAATTAATTAATAAATACTGCGCACGGTGTTCTCTAATTATTTAGAGGCAGGTAGGGTCATAATTTTTCTACGGTGTCAATACACTAAATGTAGTATACTCAGTGTAGAAAATTAACGTATTTTAGTTTGGGCAGAACAGGTGCATGTTGGGCCTCAAATCTCTAGGGTACAGCGATGGGTAAAGAGCAGGAAAATAAAATAGGAAATAAATACGGGCTTTTGTAACGATGTTTGTGCGTCTCAACCGAGGCTCAAAATAAAGCATCTGGGAGTGCACAAAATGCAGAAAAATAGCCTGGTATGTCTAGGACAGGTATGTGAACTTTGTTCGGGGATAACGGTCAAGGTAAGGCTCCAAATAATTAGGTGATGGACAGGTGCACAAGTCAACAGGATAGGTAAGAAAAATAAATTAAAATATTGCCACAAATCCTAAATTGTTAAAATAATCCTAAAAATACTGAAATCTGGTCGAGGGGGTTTACACACGTGCCACATTTAAAATATGTCTATATTTTTGTTCGACCCTCCCATTCTGCTGAGGTGTACCTACACAAGATGTCTGAAACAAAATATTATTCTGTGCAAAGTAGTTGCGCAGGCAATTAAACTCAGTACCATTATCACTTCGCACAATGCGAACTTTGGAATTAAATTGTCGCCCAATTATAAAAAAAATGACGAGAATATCTTGAATACTTCAATCTTATCAATCAACAAAAATACCCAAATAACACGAGAAAAATTATCCACAATCGTCAAAAAATATCGAGTTCCACACAAAGAAGGCTTATGGCCCCCAAAGATCATAATGTATCAAATCAAAAATTGCAACAGCCTGAGACTTACTGACAGAAAAGATACCTCGAGTTTGGTTTGTCTGATGGCAAACTTCACATGCCTTATTCACTGAACTACTAGAGCTACTGACAACAGGAAGTGACTTTACTACTTTATTAGAAGGATGCCCAAGTCGTTGATGCCAAATGTCCAGAGAAGTCGTCTTAGTCACTACCAATGCCTGAATCTTTGGTACAATACAAAATTATTAGAATCTGTCCCATCGTTCACCAACGCCAATCATGGTCCTCAAACTGGGCTCTTGTATCATGGACAAATTTTTAGTGAATTGTACAACACAATTTATATCATCAATAAGATGGGCCATAGAAATTAAATTATAATATAATTGAGGTACGAATAGAACATTCGTGAGAACCACGCCTGGTGCAAGAGCAACACGCCCGCAGCACGAGGCAACCGCAGTCCGTCTATTAGGGACACTACTAAAATTTGCGGGCTTAGCGACGTCAAATTAAATCGTCGCTAATATTAAAGATATCAGACACTCCAAAGAATAACGTCGCTATAAGTCGCTGTTTGGCGACATATAGCAACGGTAATTCAGTTTTTTAAAAGAATAGTCGCTAAATTTTTTTTTAAGGTCGCTAAACGTCGCTGAATTATATGGTTAGCGACGTTTAGCGACGTAGTTAGCGACGTTAATATATTAAATATTTAGCGCCGTATTTAGCGACGTATATAACGTCGCTAAATATTTATATTAGCGACGTCATTAGCTCGCGTCGCTAAACGTTGCTAATTTATTTCATTATTTAGGGTTGACGAATTCCTTTTTCCTCCATTTCCTTCGATCTCTCTCCCAAAATTTTAAACCCCCCCTCCGTCGTGTCCGACTCCCCTCCTCCCTCCGGCGTCCCCTCCTTCCTCCGGCTCCCCTCCTCCCTCCGGCGGCTCCTCCTCCCTCCGGCGTTCTCCTCTCTCCAGCTTCCCTCCTCCTCACTCGGTGAGATCTCTCTGTCTCCTTTCTTTGTCTCTCTCTCTCTAACACGACACAACACGACACGATACGATACGACATGTGTGTGTATACTTCACCATGTCTGTACTATATTACTATATAAAATACTAAGATGGACATATACACTCTAAAATAATTGTCTCCATGCCGCTTATCCTGCAGTACACGGACACAACACAATATATGTGTGGATACTTCAAAATTTGTGCACTATGTTTAGTTGAGTGGGGAAAGATCTAGAGAAAACTACTATATCCTCAATTCATGGTTGACATATGATCGACAAGCAGTTGTAAATGATAGGTCTATTCTTGTTTGGAGCTTCCTTGATTGTTGAGTCATGCTCCATGGACGATCACATTATGTTGAACAAAGCTTGATGGTGATGGTTATGGTTCCAAATACATATATGACAATCTATTATTATGCTCTAGAGAACCAGTGTTGTAGATGTCGGCCAACATAGAATGACGTATATAGGACCAAAATGTCCTGTCGACTCAAGAAGAGTCGTATACACGGACACGGGAATGACTCTTCAAAGCCGAGACACGATACAGTATTGGCTTCTTCTAGAACTCGTATCCAACTTGGGATGATGCTTCTTGCTGCACGTGCTGTTGCATTGGCTACTGCAGACTGCTAAACCTGCCGTTGAAGGCTCTACAATGTACTGGCTATGCTGCTACTTGCTGAGTTTACTTGCTGTTGTGCATCCTTCCTGTTGAGTACTGCAATGTGTTGCTGCACACTGATTCCTCACTGCTGCACTGTGCAGTACAGCTAGCTGCTAGCACAGAGCTGGCACACTGCTCTCCCTTCACTGCCAAATAGTGCACACTGAAAACTGTGAACTGCTCTCTTTAGTGATCTGAGCTCACTTAATCACTCAAACAACCATATGCACACACACACACATACATAGAGCATTATGTATCAAGTTAGAGCAGTTCTTACCTTCCTCCAGAGAATTACACTGTATTTAACGATTTATAGGACACATACTATCATTTTTGCAGAAGTATCTAGAAATGGATATGAATTACTATCTGCGTCATCGTTCGTGGATGTACAACCGTCATCCTGATGACATGTGCGGTATGAAGGATGAATTCATTAAGGGTGTACAACAGTTCCTGCAGTTCGCCAAGGCGTTCCCTCAGTACATAGACGGTACCAAAATTAAGTGTCCGTGTGTGAGATGTCGCAACTTGAAATATCATCCAGAAGTGGAAGTCATATATCATTTGTACTCGAAGGGCTTCACGCCAAATTACTATCAGTGGACTGCGTACGAAGAACTTGTATCTCTAGCATCGAAGTCGGAGCCTTATGTGGAGCTGTATATGGATGTCCATGACCACACTGCTTACGACGACGGGTGGGTGAACATAGTTTTTGATACGACGGGACCTAGTTTCAATCCGGACAATCATGATACAGTTGAGGAGGCACCGAATCCCGATGCTGTAAATTTTATGGAGTTCCTGGAGAATGCAAGGACTCCATTATATCCTGGTTGTAAGGATCATTCACCGTTGGAGGTGGTTACAAGATTATTGAGCATCAAGTTTGATTTTAACATGTCACAAGAATGCTATAATCGACTGATCGATTTGATTATAAAGATCTTGCCTGAGGGTGCAAAGTTGCCTAAAGACTTCTACCGATCTAAGAGTATGGTGAGATCGCTCTGGATGGGATACGAGAAAATTGATGCATGTTACAACGGGTGCATATTGTACTACAAAGATGACAAGGATAAAGATGCATACAGATTCTGTGGTGCTGATCGCTACAAGGCCATTGGTAGAAGAAAGTCTGTCGGTGCAAGGAAGCCTACCGATTCGATGCACTACTTGCCTTTGACGTCGTGGTTGCAGAGGTTGTTTACGGTTAAGGATACTGCAGAAAATATGAGTTGGCACAGGCAAAAATAGATCGAAGGAGTATTGGATCATCCATCCGATGGAGAAGCATGGAAGCACTTTGATCGAGAGTATCCAGATTTTGCTTCGGATCCACGTAATGTCAGATTAGGGCTCTCCTCTGACGGTTTTACCCCATTCGTACTTTCGGTCTTCCAATATTCATGTTGGCCTATGATCGTCACTCCATACAATCTGCCGCTTTGGATGTGCCTGAAGACTCCGTATATGTTCCTAACCGTTATTATCCCAGGTCCGAACAATCCGAAGAGGAACATCGATGTGTATTTACAGCCTTTGATAGATGAGTTGAATCAGCTGTGGGAAGTAGGTGCCAACACGTATGATGTTTCTAGAAAGCTGAATTTTCAGATGAGGGCAACACTTATGTGGACCATCAACGACTTTCCGGGCTATGAAATATTATCGGGATAGAGCACTCATGGTCGTCTCTAATGTCCGTATTGCATGGACCGTACTAAGGCTTTCCGTTTGAAACACGGAGGCAAACCGTGCTTCTTCGATTGTCATCGACAATTTCTGCCGAAGGATCATCCGTACCGGAGGAACAGGAATGCTTTTCGTGTGGGCATTGTGGAGAAGGCCAATCCACCGCCAAGGTGGCCCGGATACATGATATGGAAAGAGGTAAAAGATTTACCAAGTGCTATCGAAGAGCCTGCTAGGGGGTACAAGTATGACAGATTTGGTCGTACCCATAACTGGACGAAGGGGAGTATATTCTGGGATCTGCCATATTGGAGCACCAATCTTATCAGACATAACCTTAATGTCATGCATATAAAAAAGAATGTGTTTGATAACATAATTAATACTGTAATGGAGGTAAAGGGGAAGACGAAAGACAATCCGAAGGCCAAGTTGGACTTAGAAAAAATATGTAGACGTCCTACGTTGCATTTGATAGAGGAGGGGAATGGAAAGTTAAAGCAGCCTAAGTCAGTTTTCTCACTGGAGAAAGAGGATAAAGTGAGACTTTATAGGTGGATTCAGGGTCTAAAGTTTCCAGACGGATACGTGTCGAACTTGAGAAGATGCGTCGACCTCAAGGAGAATAAACTGGCGGGTATGAAGAGCCACGATTATCACGTATTCATGGAGGGGTTAATTCTGATTGTATTTCGGGAATTCTTACTGCAGTTCGTTTGGGATCTATTGACAGAGCTCAGCATATTCTTCAGAGATCTTTGTTCTACTAAGTTGCTCGTCGATCGTCTAAAAAAGTAAGAGAAGGACATTGCGGTAACACTATGTAAGCTCGAGAAGGTGTTTTCTCTTGGATTCTTTGACTCTATGGAGCATTTGCCAATTTATCTTTTCTATGAGGCACGCGTTGGTGGTCCTGTCGGTTATCGGTGGATGTACCCCTTCGAGCGGCATCTGAATCACCTAAAGAGAAAGATAAAAAATAAGGTACGGGTTGAGGGCTCTATTTGTGAAGCTTATGTTCTCGAGGAGATTACAAACTTTTGCTCGACGTATTTCAAACCTCATGTTGCTGCTAATAGAATGAGAGCTCCGAGAAACGGCGACGGATATCAGAAATCTAATGATGCAATACTCTATTCAATGCATCCGGAAAGCCTTCGGGTTAAATGAAGAAAAGATATTTGAATGACGATGAGCTAAGGGATGCTCAATTGTATATATTACTCAATTGCGACGAGGATAAAGTGGCAAAGCTAGAGGGGTAAGTAATTTATACGTCCATGTTTATATCATCTCAATGTAATAGTATAAGCTACTATTATGCTACTAATCAACAGTTGCTTCATTATTTTTCAGCACATATAATGATGAGTTGAGGTCGGTTAGACCCTACATAATAGACGAAGAAGTAGAACAAGAAATGAGATACCATTTTCCTTCTTGATTGAGCGCATATATAAGGAGCTTGGTAATTACTTTTTATTTCTGCACTTGCAAAATAAATAACTTACTATCGCTACTTTGGTATGTAGGTCGATCGTCTAATAACACCCGAGACTGAATCTATTAGAACTCTAGCCAAGGGACCAATTACTGCCGTTAAAATATGGCCAAGTTTCTGTGTGAATGGGTTTAGGTTCAAGTCAACAAATTCTCCTATCAGAGACAACTTTCTGGATCTTGATTCCACGAAAAAGAGTTGTTTGTGTATCAAATCTTCGAACTACAAAGACGTCGATCCAGGCAATAATTTCTTTGGCATCTTAGGAGAGATTGTGGAGTTAACATATAATTATGGCACAAAATCTGCTAATATCGTACTATTCAAGTATGAATGGTTCGATCCTATTCAAGATCAAGGTTGGAAAATTGACAAGCATGGCCTTGTGGATATAAACTACAAGTGTAGATATCAAGGCTACGAACCATTTGTCCTATCAAGTCAGGCTAAGCTCGTGTACGTCATAACTTATCTGCGACGAGGGACAGCGAGATCAGATTGGTGGGCAGTATCCAAGACTAAAGCTAGAAATACCTTTGACATTGACGAAATAGCTTATCAGGAGGACGAGCTACCTCTTGTAACAAATATTATAGATGTGGACTCAACGAAAGTTACTCATTACACGAGTAATAATGTAAAAGATATCGAATTATCCGAAGAGGAAGACGAAGACGAAGTAGATAAAAGTGAAGACGAGGAGGAGGAAGACGAAAATGAGGACGAGGAAGGCCAACAAGATGAATTTTCTGAAGATGATTGAAAATAAAATATTTTGCATGTAGAATGTACTATAGTTTGACTGTAGAATGTACTATTTTGATGAATATATGTATTATATTTTGACTGTATAATGTATTATCCATTTAGACTTGTGACACCACTAGTTATTTACTATACAATTCTATGAATGCTGTGAGATATGCATAACATTTTGACTGTAAAATATACTATATATTTGTGTATTTCTTTATTCATCATATGTTGTTATCAGGTATGACAGGACGATACGGAGGGTTCGGCAGGTCCCGAGGTAGACAGAGTGGTCCTCCGGTACTGTCTACTGTTGGTTCTGGATCCTCGTCGCCCAGTACTCCACTATATCGATCAGTCACATCTCCGACTGCGACGACGTTACGTGGCATCACTCCTGGGACGAGTAGTTCCAAGCCTGATAGTACTCCCTCGTCCAGCGTTCCTCCTGCTGATGGAACCATGGAGACAGATGAGCATATGGAGGAGGTCGTGCCGACATTTTTCTAGCATCAGCTAGATCCTCCATGCGCACCTCCGGAGGAGACGAGGACAGAGATTTGGGCCGACGGTACAAAGTAAGTCAATTAGATGGTTTAGCATCATATATATCGTATATTTCTTTATTCATCATATATTAACTTTTTTGATCAAAATAATTATCTCTGTATAAATATCGTCCATCGTCGGTTCAGAGACGCCTGGGCCTCTTTTTGAGGAACAATTATGGTGGCCCTTAGATCAACTACTCTGAAGCTCCGGAGGAGAGAAAGGCGTTCTGGTTTGCACACTTCAAGGTAAAAGTATATTATATAAATCCTCTAATTTATGCATGTTATATAACCTATCCGTGATGCACACTTACTAAATTATTTATTGTAGCAAACGTATTTCTATCCTCCGCACTGGGCCGAGTTGATCGAGCAGATATTTTCTGTCATTGCCGCCAAGCTTATCCGTGATGCTCTGGATGACCAGAAGGCTCGTGATCGTGTTGGAAAACTGATCCAAGGTTGGATCATGCTTGAGCAGTGGACTGTGATGAGGGCTAGATTCGACGATCCGAGGTACAAGAAAAGGTCTGAGAAGGCCAAGGCGGCTAGGCGGAATGCTGCAAAGTGGTGTGGTGGCTCAATTCCGATGACTGAATATTTTTATTGTTTGGTATATTTTTTATTTAAGATATATTATTTTAATGTAAGTATGATAAAATGGTAGTAGGAAAAAATGTTTAATTTTAGTACTAAATAATATATTTTTAATAGGTACAGAGGGGTGAGGATGCAAACATGGTGACTGTCTTCCTGGCCACCGATCGAAAGAAAAAAAATCTCATTGATGAGAGGGCCTCGCAGACCTATGTAAGTATTACTTTAATTTGTGTTTATTTTAATATAACTTAGGCAATTATCGAGTATCCAAACTTTTCTAGGCCGAGTATCTTAGGCTGCGTGAGCGGGCAACTGCTAGTGTACCTACAGCTGGAGAGGCTGGTACTTCCTCGTAGCCCGCTCCAACTCCGTCGACGGACGAGCTGTGGGTGACCGTCGCTAGTGATCTCCAGAGGGGTACGTACTACGATACAGGATCCTATGGCACCCTGGTTGTGACGCAGTCATCTAGGGCCTCACCGACAAGTACGCATTCCCCACAGCCTTCGCAGTCGTCGGCCCGAGTCCAGGAGGCCGTTGACCGTCAGATTGTGTCTTTCCATGACGAGTTGTTGCGAAGGATGGAGGAGCAGCCCCGGTCCCAGCCGCAGTCGGACGATGCGACGCTCATCGCGCGATTTGATATGCTCGAGCGCAGCATCATGGAGCTCCAAAATTTGACAGCTAATCTTAGAGCCTCGACAGAGCGCAGCGTGACAGAGCTGCAGGCATCACATCTATCCATGGGCGAGAGGCTGACGATGATGCAGGATTCAATGGTTTGCAGCAGTACGAGGTTATTATCTACCATGGATTCATACAACCAGCGACTCACAGAGTTGGAACGGATACGTCCTCCTGGTGCGCCTACATCGACACATACTCTACCAACGTCACTACCTTCTCCATCGACATCAGTGTCGATTTCACGGGAGCAGTATGATCTGTTCTTATCCTTCATGTGCGTCGGTGGTCATCCTCCTGCAGATTCACAGTAGTCCTAGTTAGGACCATTTTATTATTGATTATTTGTGTTTCAGACATTATTTTTTGTATTCTTTAGGACGAGGCTTTTAATTTGCTGTATTCTTTGTATTCTTTAGGACGAGACTCAGTTGTATGGATGTTTGCTGTATTCTTTACGATGATATTTTTTCCTGATTCGGTTTTTAATTTTAATATTTTATTTTCTTCAAATTTTATTATATTATTTATATTAAATATATGTTAATTTACCTGTGTTGAGTGTTCAACCCAAGGGGGTCGGCGAACCCAGTAAATTCAACGGAGGGTTGCTTCGGGTCTATTTGTACAGATTGTGAATTAATAAACTGCAGGAAGAATAGTTTGAAAACAATTCAGTATTCATTTTTTTTATTTTTTACTGTATCTTTAGCGACGTTTTTAGCAACATTTAGCGATGTTTAGCGACATTAATTCACGTCACTAAATACGTCGCTAATAATGTCGCTAGAAATGTCGCTAAACAAAGTCGCTGTCCATCACAACTTACTGACATGGCAGTATTGCCAGGTCATAGTAACGTCACTATAAACGTCGCTATGTACGTCGCTAATTTGCGACATAAAGCGACAAATATACACGTCGCCAATTTAGCGACGTTGCGTCGCTAAACGTCGCTAATCTAGCGACGTATTTACGTCGTTAGAAAACGTCGGTATAGCGACGTTTGGCAACGTTTTTCTTGTCAACGACTAGTTTAAAGGCGACTTCAGTAAAACGTTGCCAATTACGTCGTTAAAATTATTTAGCGACGTTTATTGATCATTTAGCGACGTTTATTTACGTCGCTAATTTGACTTATTCTGGTAGTGGGAGTCCAACCGGACACTCCTCCATTGTCGTCACCCCCGACAAAAAATCCAAATTGCCTGTAACATGATTCAAAGCATCTGTATTAATAATCCAAGGTGCAGTTGACTTAACCACCATACGATCCTCCAAAGATTTGGCCGAAGAATTATTAAGCATATAAATAAGTTGTTGTCAATGGTCCAGAGTCAATCCCGGCACATCGTCGTCGCCTGCACCATCATCTGCCATCCGCGGCTGTGCAACAACAAAGCCACGTCCTGCCATCGTCGCATGCACTTTCACACCCCGTCCACGTCCACCACCAGCCGCATGTCCGCTAAATCGGACATTGAGTGAATCCCATAGTTGTTTCGCCTCCTCAAAGTAGGATATTGTCTTCTTCACCGAAGCATAGATAATATGAAAAATCTACTACACAAGCATCGATTGGACGCAATACTAATCCTCCAATTGATCCTTCTCCGAAGGTTTATTGATAGACCCATCAACAAACCCAAATTTTTGTCGAGCCCATAGATAAAACCGAATAGGTCTTGACCATTTCTCACAATTCTTCCCACAAAATACCACTTTCATAATTTTATTACCCGGATTTTCATTAGAACCAAGGTAATACGGGGATGTAGGATCAATCCACGATGCCCCCGGCATAGAAGTCCCGCCGCCGCTCCTCATGTCGTCGTCGCCGCTCGACATATCGCCACCGCCGCCCCTTGAAGAAAACGTGCCCTAACTGTCAGGCTTTGATACCATGTTAAGTAGTGATAGGAGATAATATAATAGGTATTTCATTCATCATGATATTACATATATATATACATCTACATATCAACTTGGGACCTAAGTCACATGGCCAATCACCATAAATACAATTTAATGATACAATTTAATCCCAATAAAAGAGAAGAAATGGAATTACAGGTGGTTGAACCCCTACAAGATGTCTCAATAATGTCTCTTTACACTGACTAACAAGAGATTATAATGATATATATATATATATATATATATATTATATCATAAATAGAAAGATATTTCTATATTTAGTTGACACAATCATTTAGTTAGTTAAGTACTACTACAATACTCTTTCTTGAGTGTGCATAACTCAAAAAAAATTTCATATCCTCCAGGAAATTGAAGGAGTCGCCATGCTCGGCTCTTGATAAGAACATGAGTTTGTAGGGTTATACAAAGGAAATAGATTTTGCAAAAGCTTTTTCAAAAAATCCATTAAAAAAATATAAATAAAGAAAAAAAAAGTGAGTTGATATCGATACATGTAACATTCACTTCTAAAAAAACCCTAGTTTTAGATTAATCCGAGAAACTATCATAATCAAGAGGAATTTTTGATATTCAGATATCCTGAGAATGACTTTCCTAGACCAAAAACCCATTAACTAACCTCACATAGCCCATAGAGAATTTAGAGAGACCTAGTATGGCCATAGAAGGCATAAAAACTAATTTTAGACTTTTAGAAAATTTATAAGAATTTTCGAGGATTAAAACCTAGAAAACGAGATAAAAATGTATTTTTAACAACTTCTAGAAATTATAATTCACAACCCCTAGAATAAAACCTCATGTAACTTGGTATAGAGCATTGTAGTAGTCCCTGGTATTTATGAATTTTATTAGGAATATTTCTAAATGTATTTGGTCTGAAGCACTAAAATGAATTTACGAATTAAACATAGGATTCAAATAATTTTTTAATTAAATAACTATTTATAAATAATTACTAAATTGTTTTTCTTATTTATTAGTTATTGGGAAGGTCAGACCTTTAACTCAAACCCACACCCAAACCTAATATTTTAGTCATTTTGGTTTAGTTATGATTATATCATGCATAACCTTTGATCAAACCCATTAAACCCGAACTCGATCCGCTAACTTAAGTCGGTGGATCTCGACCGTTCCTTAAATTATTCATTATTCATGGACATCCATTCGTCGATTTACCCATCTGACCCGCTTCTTGATACCAGCACGCTTACGTGAGCCGTCGACCTCAGCGACTCAATCTCGACCACTCTTTTTGAGCATGGAGATGATTGTGAGACTTGATTTTAACATTTTTTTTTACTCTTGTCCATTTCACGTGCACGTTACTAGTATATATAAATCAACAACAACCTTTTCTATCTGACCTCCCATCTCATGTCCGTTCGTGTCCTAGCCGTATCCAAGGTCTAAATCACCTCTCATAGACACAAAACTTCTCGATTCCCTTCCTCGCTCTTCCCTATCATCTAGAAGAATTTTCAACCCTTCTCGACTTCACAAAAGTTCGTGCAATCCCCAATATGAACCTAGTACCATGACATAATATAGATTTTGTATCAACAACTTTTTGTGCTCGCCACACAAAATCTAGCGATCATATTCATGATCTGAATTCATCATTGTCTTCTAGGGTGACCAATTACAAGTATGGAGAAATTAATGCAATCACGACATCTTTTGATGAGTCAAATCGTATATTAGCAGTGAAACATGTCCACAGTGTGTCAATAATATATTCGACTTTCAGGAGCCGTATTATTGTGCCACGATGTCTGAACTGTGATCCTTTTTTAAGGTAATCCTTCAATTTTATGTCTATTATAATTTGTGTGGTTAATTGTCCATATTTCGACCATGCACTACATACGAATCCTAATCTTTTCTACTGTCCATATTCAATGATTTGGACTTTTCGGAAGATTCAACCATTGGATCTTCAATCCATTCTTTCGTTGCATTCCTGGTATGTTTCTTCATGTTCTTATAAAATTTTATAAAGATCCACACCATTATCTAGACCAAATCATCCCATCTTAAAATTTTTTATTTAGTTGTATCAGTTTGATATCTCAAAATCCGCACATGAAAACTGAAATTTATTGATTCCAATGATCTTGTATCGCTAAAATTAACAAAGTGACTGTAGTGATAGTCAAAAAGAGATTGTTAACCTTGTGACTGACCACCTTGTCTTGATTTATGTGTCATATATGAATTATTAGGTACAAATTTGGTATCTTAGACATGAAACTATCAAGAAGCGAACAATTAAATAATGCTTGATTAAGAATTCATAGTTATAGTAGCTTATTTAGATCTTGGTAAACTACCCTTGCACCATTTTGTTTGTCGTGACTATTGGGTTCTGATTTCGAGGTAAACACTATATTTTAATATTTAAATTCAATAAATTAGAATATAGTCTAATTAGAATAGATTAGGGATAATAATAGGATTCTGGGATAGCCAATTACAAAGATTTCTTAATTTTTGAAAATGAGAATCTTGGCACGTTTCTCTTCCAAGACACTTCCACAATCCAAAATAATTTCATGAGTTGGAACAATTAAATAGAGACATGATTCAGGGTGCCAAGATCCTCATATTCGATGGTAGGTACGCTTTAAGTCGAGGGCAATAGACCACCGGTATACTGTATGTCACTTAAAGTCCGGCGGCACGCCATCCTTTGGGGGTCGGCATTTCTTTCGAAGAAACTTTTGTGTCAACGTGGGACATCTATCATTGAAGGAACATTTGTAATATGTATATATAATCTTATCACTTTAACTAGATTATAGAATACGTTTGGTATATTTTTGTAAACACCCTGAATCTCGATCGATTAATTTTATTTATTACTCTAAATAATCCTAGTTTAGATGAATGTTTAAAACATAGTTTAATTTTAATTGAACTTGGGTTTGTTAGCTTAATATTAAATAGCTAGTTAATTTTTAGCCTTAGTTGTACACTTCTTAAAAATGCAATATTATATTTTGACATCATTCTAAAGTATAGATTTTTGTGTTGCAAACTACCATTTATTATCTGCCTAGCTATTAGGGCATCTTTGCATTACATGAATCTCTCTATCAAGGATTATTCTAACTTAAACATTAATAGCTTACTAAAAAATTTCCTACATTATGGTATACAAATACCTAGAAAACACATATTGCATCTAAGTTATACTATCACTTAATGCACACAATCAACTCTTACTTACTTATCATCTGATCACCACATTCCTTTGACCTCTTACCATCTATGTCTATCCAATATTTTAAAAAATACTTACCAATTTTTGTAGCAATAAAAAACCTACTAATATATTTTTAACGCCCCAGTCCCAAAATACGTATGACTAGGAATACGTAACATGCCAGCTACACATTCGATCAGACTCTGATCCGATTTGAATACATATAAGCTGTGTTATAATTGTCACTAACTAAATAATCAAGTAAATACAAATATCAATCACAATGAATAGATTACTACAAGAATGAGCTACATGTGCTAAATTTGGCCGTCCAGTAACACACATGCTCGAATAGACCCGAGAAAGGAATACGAGTCTATAAAACTAGATTATATCAGCAGATGAATAAACAATATGAATAAATAACCATAACTCTGGTAGAAATAATATAAGTACCTGGTACCAATTCCCGCAAGACAAAGCAACACACATCAGCAACTCCAGACAGGCTCCTCAACGGTCTATGCTGCAAAACTGGCAATGGACAAGGTCCTTAGAGGGACGTAACAAGGTAAAAGAAATAACATGCGAAAGTAAAACAATATGATGCCACATACTCAAGGGTAAACTACTGTAACTATCTAAGTGATATGCACGTGAGAACATCACTCGTACTCAGGCTAAAACCACTACAGGCTCTGTATCTAGGAGCCCATTGTCACGCCCCGGTCCTGTAGGGGGGGCGTTCGTCCTCTCTTGGGTCCTTGCGGGACCGATCGTCCTCGCCTGGGGCGTGATGCCGTGGAAGCCTAAGATGCACTTGCACCAGGCTAATGCTGAACAAGGGCAAGTAAGCTATTCAAAACGGGAGCAGCGACACAATATTGCAGAAAAGTAAAGAACACAATGTCATAAGAAAACAAGCTCTTTATTGATAATCAAGATGTGTTACAAGCGGCGCTTGGCCGAGATTATAATTCGCTCAAGCTCTCTTTCTCTCGATTACAATGACATCATTCCATACATTATGTCCCTCTATACAAAAGCATCTCAAAATATCTCGATACGTCTCAAGGCATCGACTCTAGATTTTTGGGTCCTTGGGATGAGGCACGGCTATCGTTTCCTCGGACGATCCAGCACCTACGAACAAGCAAACTGTTGGTGGTTCAGCACTTTGAAAAAATTACTGGTGAGTCTAAATTCAATGAACAGAAGCAACATTTCCTGAAACCAACACTAAGTAAGCATGTGGCAAAATATTATATTACTAGTGATATTTCTAGTTTTACCTAGGTTCATTACATGCAGTACATGAACTGAGTCATATTACTTCTTTTCGAAAATATCTTTGAAATCAGAGTTCATGTTCGATATATATGCAAGCAGGTAAGACAAGCAGTTCATATACGATAAACAGATTCATTTACTATCTCTGGTGCGTAGCGTGTCTCGTGATTCATATGCAATTCTTTAAAGAATTTAGCAAGCATCTAGTGGATTATCTTCTTAGCATCTCTCTCTTTCTCTTATCAATAATATCTTATCATATGAACGAGATAGAAGCATATACAAAAATAGGACTTCTCTATGCAAGTACTTAATACAAGAGAGCATGTTTGATTTCATGAATATCACTTATTCAATGATTCTTACCCTTTCGTCGAGTGGTTATCCCTGCAACAGATATATGAGTTAGAAATATTTACATAAATATGAATAAGGTTCTTTTCCCTGTCTGTCTCTGCATCAAACAGTTAGTTATGCAAGAAGGCTGAATCCTAGCATGCGACCTAACTATATGATGGTCTATGAGTCTCCTTCCTCATGATTAGTAGTAGTATTATTACGGCCCAATACTGCACTAATATACTCGCTCATATACTAGTTACTTTGACACGTGAACCAGCTATCTAATAGACATGAATAATGTAAACTCCCTCACCCAAAATAGGTATTTTGTGTATATTTTATATTATTATATTTATTATATATGTTGAATTTATTTAGAATATGCTCTTAGTTAATTAGAAAATAAATTTCTTGATATATTTACTTATATAAATATTCATTTAGAATTATTTTAGGTTATTTTAGATTTTTGGAGATTTTTCTAGAATATTTTTGGTAATTAAAACTTAGAAAACATAAATTTTTAGGACTTCTATGATTTACTATACGACCATACTTGCATGTCGTTCCTACCAAATATTTATTTTAGTTTAAAATATTTAATTATATTTTTTTGTAATTTATTTAGAATTTAAGAAATTTATTTAGATTTTAAAATTATTTAGGATTTATTTGGATATATATAGTCTTAATATTAGATATATACTAATTTAGTGTTAATAGATATTAATAAGATTTTATAAATTATTTGTATTATCTTTAATTATATTTAAGATTATAAATTATTGAGATAAATTCAAACTCTATTTTAAATTAATTCAAATCCTGAACCTACTAGGAAATTAACTTCATGCATATCCTATCCTTATTTAAATTCATCATAATCCTATCCAAATTAACCAATCCTATTCTTATTTAATTAAGTAGTGTCCACCATTATATATACCTCATCCTTCATATTTTTTTTCCCAAATTCCTCTCTTTTTCGTCCAAAAAAATATTTAAAATTTGTCATAATTCAGCAAACATTTTCTACTAGTTATGACGAATTAAAAAGACGATATCTCCTAGCTCCGGACTCCAAACATGCTCCAGTTTTTTTTGTTAGAACGATAATGAGGTTAGCTTTCTGATAATATAAATTGTTTTTCAAAATTATTAGTATTAAATTCTGGAAAATTCGTAGAGCACAGCATGTCCAAAAATAGACGTGTTTCGATGTTTTCGCGATTCCGGGAGAACCAGGAATCAGAATCACGAACCGTTTAAAGTTTCGGAAATCTAATGTCGATATCATCGACATATATTTTTTCCAAAATTTATTTCGAAGTATTTACATACTGTTAATTCTGTAGAACTTCTAGGTTAGAATTTAACCATCGGTGCACAATACAAAATTTGTATGTGCCATAATTCCCAAACGAATTTGAATTCAGACGAGCCGTAAATTCTAGTATATTTTTTATGCTAAAATCTACAGGAGATCATGCATGAAAGTCGAGTTTGTATCGGTTGACTTTTTGGTCAACAGATCGCCTCGATTTGCGTGCCATGAGTCTCGAGTTGATAAAATTCAGTTTCTTTGGACAAAATTTAGGAATTAACATAAAAATCAGAATAATAAGATTAAAATAGGATTTTAGAGTAATTATTCCAGAATTAAATAAATTAAAATAAATTAATGGTTATATTATTATATAGTTATATGAATATATATGTAAGTAAATGCTAATTGATAATTATGACTAAATATTCAGACTGTATGACCCTAGGATATCATGGACTATCCCATACTTACCTTGACCATGTTGACCCTAAGAACTTGTGAATTTGTCTACCTTGCGTACACTAACGTACCGGCATAGACACCTGTCAGTTGACTGACTGATTTCGTACAGTACTTGAAGACGCGACACCCGCATAATTCAATGCGTAATTGACCGTGTTAGATGACTAGTGTTACCCCTAGTATACCCCCTGAGTCCAGTGTAAATGTGGTTGAGTATGTGCTAGTGTAATGACTAATGATTCTATTATATTATATTTATGTGTACATAGGATATTGGATGGTTCTGCGCGATTTCTGGAGCAGGTTATTGGTACATTACAGCTTCCTTGCCAGGCAAGTATACCTTGCCATTGTACTGTTATTTATACTCCATATGTTGCATGCATCTTTATTTTCTGTCCTTAGTTCATATATTTTAACTGTTATACAAAATGCGCGCGACGGTGTTGTCGCGTTATATTTTTATTTATGTATTGCATTGACCTTGTTCATGAGACTACCCCATTATCATGTAGCACCATTAGATTTCATTTGACTATGACACATATTTTTACACGAGTTGTGAGTCTCATGTAGATCACGGACGCACGTATTGACTGATCATCGGTACGTGTGGGACGTGCGTTAGGAATAACTGCTGTTAGAAACTTTGTATGCTAGAAGACTTAGCAGTTATTAGAGGTCTATGGACATAGTCTATTGTAGTACGGTGGTCCCATCCTTGTCCTTGTCTGGTTGCAGGATTGGGCTAGGTACTAAGAATAGGCTATGGACCAAATCGTGTCATGGATGTGACATGCTTAGAGCATGGGGTGGGGAGAACAACAAGTACCATATTTGAGCTCCTTTACACTTTTTCTATTGTGCGCCCGGATTCTCCGCTGGAGATACGGGTGGTGATGACCACTATATATTATATTATTATCAGGCGGGCCTCCGGCGTTCGAAAGTCGTCGTGCCTTTGTAGGCCCCTGGATCTCCAATAGAGAACCATGCCAAATCCCAGGTTTTCAGCCAGATAGCTCACTTGTGGGGAAAGTTGTTCTTAACTGCATTCACTTTAGACGGTTAGGCGACCCATTGGATATTTATTTCAGTACTTTATTGGCATGTGTTTAAGTATACTTGTTATGTCCCTCTGAGGACCTGGTCCGCTGCCAGATGTACCTGTTCTTGAGTATTTGTAGGAGCGCAGATTGGAAGGATATAGAAGCTTCGTGGATGTCTTCCCTTCGAGCCGTGATTGGTAGCTGGTACTTATATTATTTGAGTGAGTTGTACTTATATTGTATTTACTTTTCCCATTTGAGTTGGTAGTAGATTTGTTTCCACCCAATTATTATCTTTAGATCCTTCTTATTGAGATCTAGTTTCATAGATACTGGTTATTTATTTCTATATGATTTTGGTGGATGAGATTTAGATTTTACCCTGTGACTTGTATTATATTTTTACCACTTGTGGATTTGATATTCATAATACAGCGTACGTATGGATTTGGTTTCCATATATTGGAGTTGCCATATCAATGCGGCTGGCATGCTTACGTGTCCTAGTCCTACGTATTTTTGGGACTGGGGTGTGACATGTTTTTGTGGTGGCCCATGCAGGTCAAGAGCATATTGTCTCGGTTACGTTATTGTACCGAACAAGCCTGCACCTAGGACTAGAATATAGGATCTCATCCACAACTGACCTTGATTCATCTTCCTCCTCTCTGTTCTATTTTGATCAAATGCATCATGCTTGATTCTTGTGCTTCCCTAATAGTTCTTTAAGTATAACCTCCTCCTAGAATATAGAAGTTCCTGTTGTTAGATGATAATTAAAGTAGCACACCTATTTAGAATACAACGAGATTATAGATACACCACTAAGCTTAGAATATCTAGCGAACCCTAGAATCCCTTATCCCTATAATTGGTTTACCATTACCCCGGATGTAATATGAGGACTTGAGAGTAGTATAGACACTACTAGAGTTAGTTAAAAGGTTACCATAATGTTGCCCCTAGCATTGAGGAACCCATAGAAAACCAAAAACTTAATATTTGGACTGAACCTAACCTTCATAGTTAGATGACATTGGAACTATAAACATATATCATTATCTTGTTATTAGTAGACAGCACCCTAGGAAGCCTAGAGGAATGTAATCAACACTTCTCCCTTGATCATACCCCGAACATAGCAACCAACACCCCACTCCCCTTAGAGAACCATGATGCTATCTAGAGCCCTCTATCTTTATTTTATATATTGTTCCCTGCGACCATAGCACTCGCTATTTTGCGATGGCTAATTACGTTTCTTCTCTTCATCTTTCAACTTGTGCCATCTGACACTTCGGATAGTAGGCCAAGTAATTATTCTTTGTTAAGGGCTCATAGTTTGCTAGGATTATAGTTGTAGCCTTGAATGTGAAATTTTTTTATGCTTGGTAGTTAGAACTTGATAAGTTTAAGTTGTTTTGTAGATTGTGACCGATGATTAACCCTTAGTTTTAAATCATGTAACATGTACCCCACCTCAATGTAGGCTATATCCTCTTTCCCCTCTGACGGCCAGTAACTCTTCTATCCTTACTATTGACACTTGTTCTATAAGTGCTATGACTAAGACTTAGGATGACCATTACCTACATAAAAAGGATACCCTAATCAATACCAAGATCTTTCCTCATATACCCTAATAAGAGTTTCTGTTCTATGTACATGTGCAAGGTTATTTTTGTAGGATCCTCTTAAGGCTGTCACAGTACTAGTTTAATTATTTTAAGTTGGGTAGTATACCTCACCACCTGGTATCATATAGCCCTTGTGAATCCATTGATGAAGTGTAACTGAATGGCATTAATTGTATGCTAACATAAGATGATAGTGTTTATTCAGACTATAGAACTTAGAGACTCACACCCCTACTTTGTCGACTATCGACTTAGACAAGGAATTAATATGATAACTGTAGAGATTGTAGAGTCTTTTGTTATTGTTGCTTATGTTATTTTGTTTTTGCAACTTGAATTATTTGTGACTTCTCTCATCATAATCCAGCGTTATATTTTCTGTGCTACCTCGAATTATGCTGCTATTATAGCCTAGTCTTTGCAAGCTTATTTTTATCGAGCTTGATCATGAGACATGTATTATTGGGGACGCCTGCTGATGCAATTGTCTAATCAGAATCAGTGTATTACGGTCTGGACAACCTTAGTACATTTGGTTCGCCCTTCGTAATGCTACGTTACGTGGATTGAGATATGTAGTGATTAGTAGACGAATATACTTTCCCTAGGCATGTCTGACATATCGTATCAGTTACATAACTGTACTAATACGAGCAGGCAAACAAAGGATTACCAAAATAGAATTTCAATCCACAACTGCTTTGACAATTTCCAATTGAATTCTTTAAACGCCTTGATCCCAATACTTCTATTCTATTACGCTGCCCTTGAACTGTTTATTATTGATCTTCGTCTTCCCTTATTTCGGAAAGACGAAACCTCGTGCTGGGTATAAAGTTTGATACACAGAGAGTACTAGATATACCCCATAGGCCGATCACATACTTGAGGATTATTCTTTCGTAATTAAGGACATATCATATGTGATATGATCGGCGTTGAAGTTTCGAGGATTGAACGACATGAGTAAATAAATTAAGAGATATTTTCTTAAGGTATATAGCCTTAGGTGATAGGTGAATAAATTCTAAGTTGGGTAGTTGTGCATTGTCAACTCGGAAGAAATTTTTTTAGATTATGATCGAGTAAGACTAGATTGGGAGAGGTTCAAGCCATTGTAATTTTGAGAAATTTAGAAGGATGATTAAGATAATGAGGATTTAATGAATTTTAAAAATCTTGATATTGAGGACCCAATATTTATACTTTGAGCACATGATTTAAATTTTGAATATTGAAGGATGAATTATCGATTTAAATTTTGAGGATAAATATATAATTTTAGACTTGAACAATTGGTTAATTAGATTTAAATTTTACAATTTGATGATTTGAATTAAAAGTTTAATTTTGATTGTTGGGTCACCTATTTGAAATATTGAGGATGTAAATTGAGTTTAAATATTCGAATAGTACAAAATTCTTAAGTTAAGAATAGGAATAAGATTTGATTAGAATTGTTTATTGTTCAAAGTCTAGAGAAGATTATGATAGTTGGAAATTATGATATAAATTTTGATGTGGGATGTCATATAGACTTGAGTCAGATTTGGATGTTGATTATTTAAAAATCGAGAAGAGATTACGACAGGTTGAATTTTGATTTAAATAGTGGTTATATTAATTTTGAAGTGATCGCGATAGATTCGAATAGATTTTGTTATTTAAATTTTTGGAAGGGATTGCGATTGACATACCTTATGTACGAATGTGAAGGATTTAACAAATTATGTCTTATTTTAATTTCGAGGACAAAATTATTTTAAGTTGGGTAGATTGTAAACTCCCTCACCAAAATAGGTATTTTGTGTATATTTTATATTATTATATTTATTATATATGTTGAATTTATTTAGAATATGCTCTTAGTTAATTAGAAAATAAATTTCTTGATATATTTACTTATATAAATATTCATTTAGAATTATTTTAGGTTATTTTAGATTTTTGGAGATTTTTCTAGAATTTTTTTGGTAATTAAAACTTAGAAAACATAAATTTCTAGGACTTCTATGATTTACTATACGACCATACTTGCATGTCGTTCCTACCAAATATTTATTTTAGTTTAAAATATTTAATTATATTTTTTTGTAATTTATTTAGAATTTAAGAAATTTATTTAGATTTTAAAATTATTTAGGATTTATTTGGATATATATAGTCTTAATATTAGATATATACTAATTTAGTGTTAATAGATATTAATAAGATTTTATAAATTATTTGTATTATCTTTAATTATATTTAAGATTATAAATTATTGAGATAAATTCAAACTCTATTTTAAATTAATTCAAATCCTGAACCTACTAGGAAATCAACTTCATGCATATCCTATCCTTATTTAAATTCATCATAATCCTATCCAAATTAACCAATCCTATTCTTATTTAATTAAGTAGTGTCCACCATTATATATACCTCATCCTTCATATTTTTCTTTCCCAAATTCCTCTCTTTTTCGTCCAAAAAAATATTCAAAATTTGTCATAAATTCAGCCATATTTTCTACTAGTTATGACGAATTAAAAAGACGATATCTCCTAGCTCCGGACTCCAAACACGCCCCAGTTTTTTTTGTTAGAACGATAATGAGGTTAGCTTTTTGATAATATAAATTGTTTTTCTAAACTATTAGTATTAAATTCTGGAAAATTCGTAGAGCACAGCATGTCCAAAAATAGACGTATTTCGATGTTTTTGCGATTCCGGGAGAACCAGGAATCAGAATCATGAACCGTTTAAAGTTTTGGAAAGCTAATGTCGAGATCATCGACATATATTTTTCCTAGAATTTATTTCGAAGTATTTACATACTGTTAATTCTGTAGAACTTCTAGGTTAGAATTTAACCATCGGTGCACAATACAAAATTTGTATGTGCCATAATTCCCAAACAAATTTGAATTCAGATGAGCCGTAAATTCTAGTATATTTTTTATGCTGAAATCTACAGGAAATCATGCATGAAAGTCGAGTTTGTATCGGTTGACTTTTTGGTCAACAGATCGCCTCGATTTGCGTGCCATGAGTCTCGAGTTGATAAAATTCAGTTTCTTTGGACAAAATTTAGGAATTAACATAAAAATCAGAATAATAAGATTAAAATAGGATTTTAGAGTAATTATTCCAGAATTAAATAAATTAAAATAAATTAATGGTTATATTATTATATAGTTATATGAATATATATGTAAGTAAATGCTAATTGATAATTATGACTAAATATTCAGACTGTATGACCCTAGGATATCGTGGACTATCCCATACTTACCTTGACCATGTTGACCCTAAGAACTTGTGAATTTGTCTGCCTTGCGTACACTAACGTACCGGCATAGACACTTGTCAGTTGACTGACTGATTTTGTACAGTACTTGAAGACGCGACACCCGCGTAATTCAATGCATAATTGACCGTGTTAGATGACTAGTGTTACCCCTAGTATACCCCCTGAGTCCAGTGTAAATGTGGTTGAGTATGTGCTAGTGTAATGACTAATGATTCTATTATATTATATTTATGTGTACATAGGATATTGGATTATTCTGCGCGATTTCTGGAGCAGGTTATTGGTACATTACAGCTTCCTTGCCAGGCAAGTATACCTTGCCATTGTACTATTATTTATACTCCATATGTTGCATGCATCTTTATTTTCTGTCCTTAGTTCATATATTTTAACTGTTATACAAAATGCGCGCGACGGTGTTGTCGCATTATATTTTTATTTATGTATTGCATTGACCTTGTTCATGAGACTACCCCATTATCATGTAGCACCATTATATTTCATTTGACTGTGACACATATTTTTACACGAGTTGTGAGTCTCATGTAGATCACGGACGCACGTATTGACTGATCATCGGTACGTGTGGGACGTGCGTTAGGAATAACTGCTGTTAGAAACTTTGCATGCTAGAAGACTTAGCAGTTATTAGAGGTCTATGGACATAGTCTATTGTAGTACGGTGGTCCCATCCTTGTCCTTGTCTGGTTGCAGGATTGGGCTAGGTACTAAGAATAGGCTATGGACCAAATCGTGTCATAGATGTGACATGCTTAGAGCATGGGGTGTGGAGAACAACAAGTACCGCATTTGAGCTCCTTTACACTTTTTCTATTGTGCGCCCGGATTCTCCGCTGGAGATACGGGTGGTGATGACCACTATATATTATATTATTATCAGGCGGGCCTCCGGCGTTCGAAAGTCGTCGTGCCTTTGTAGGCCCCTGGATCTCCAATAGAGAACCATGCCAAATCCCAGGTTTTCAGCCAGATAGCTCACTTGTGGGGAAAGTTGTTCTTAACTGCATTCACTTTAGACGGTTAGGCGACCCATTGGATATTTATTTCAGTACTTTATTGGCATGTGTTTAAGTATACTTGTTATGTCCCTCTGAGGACCTGGTCCGCTGCCAGGTGTACCTGTTCTTGAGTATTTGTAGGAGCGTAGATTGGAAGGATATAGAAGCTTCGTGGATGTCTTCCCTTCGAGCCGTGATTGGTAGCTGGTACTTATATTGTTTGAGTGAGTTGTACTTATATTGTATTTACTTTTCCCATTTGAGTTGGTAGTGGATTTGTTTCCACCCAACTATTATCTTTAGATCCTTCTTATTGAGATCTAGTTTCATAGATACTGGTTATTTATTTCTATATGATTTTGGTGGATGAGATTTAGATTTTACCCTGTGACTTGTATTACATTTTTACCCCTTGTGGATTTGATATTCATAATACAGCGTACGTATGGATTTGGTTTTCATATATTGGAGTTGCCATATCCATGCGACTGGCATGCTTACGTGTCCTAGTCCTACGTATTTTTGGGACTGGGGCATGACAAATACCCTTTGATCGTGAGGACTTCTTTGCCTCAGGTATTCCTATGATTCCCCCTAGGGCAAACGGTCCCCAGTGCCCTAGGAAACCGTTCGTGGGATTTCTCGTGTGCACAAGTTGTCTAAAATCTAATGCATGAATGCAACTATATCAGATAAACTCTATATGGATGCAGCAGTTCAATAACAAGCATATATTCAATCTCTTCTCTCTCTGTCTCTTGTCTATGTGCGGACATGCCGCCATCTCTATCTCTATACGAACTGGTTGCCATCTCTCTGATACCGTTCAAGCATTTCGATAACTTATATGGAAACATATAACAATCTTTATTTAAGCAAGCAAGCATGAAAACAGTTCTCTATCTCTTTAACTAAGCATGCAGTTCTACTCTTTCCTTTAGCATATACGATGGAAACATATGAATATCTATTACTCTTGTTTATTAGCATAGCAGCGGTTTGCTCGATAGCGGTGCCTGTGTAACTAAGCATACAACATTTCTATCTTTTCTTAGCATGGCAATGGTTCTATCTCTATTTCTTTTTAGACAAGCATTCAAGTTCTCTAGTTAGGCAAGCAGATTCGTTTCAATGACAAGCAATACGAGTTCTCTTATTACGCATGCAGAGTCAGGTTCTATCCTTCTTCTTATGAAACTATCTTCTTAGAACAAGAAATAAAAACTCAGATTCATTATTAAGGCATACAAGAATCAGAGAATAAAGTTTCTGCCCTCTCACCTAGATCAATCGTCTTGTGTTTCAATCAGAAACTCTCCGAGAAGGCTTCCGCTCGAGTCAGCAAACCGATATCTCTTGTATATAGTGCCAACGCGGAGCGGGGCACTACATACTTACCTACCAAGAAATAGTTTCGTCCTCGAAACTCAAGTAGAAACTTTCGATATCCAGAGCAGCGATAGTCCTCATCTCTCACTTTTCTTAATCAAAAACTCTAGCAATAAAAAATGATCACTCCAGCAAACAGAAATCAGAAGCCATAACTCTCAAGCAATAAATCAAATAAAAAAAAAATTTGCTAGCATCTTTGAGAATATATATATAGACTTATTGTATGGAACGTTCATTATAGCACAACCACTAGGATATCTCTGAGTCAAAGACAACAGAATAGTCAAAGAATCGAGTAGCTCTGATACCATTATGTCACGTCTCGGTCCCATAGGGGGGCCGTTCATCCTCGCTTGGGTCCTTGCGGGATTGATCGTCCTCGCCTGTAGCGTGATGTCATGCAAGCATAAGCTGCGCTTGCACCAGGCCAAAGCTGAACAAGGGAAAGTAAGATATTCAAGACTGGAGCAGCGGCATAATATTGCAGAAAAGTAAAGAACACAATGGCATAAGGATACAAGTTCTTTATTGATAATCAAGATGTCTTATAAGCGGCGCTTGGCCAAGATTACAATTCGCTCAAGCTCACTTTTTCTCGATTACAATGACATCGTTCCATACATTATGTCCCTCTATACAAAAGTAGCTCAAAATATCTCGATACGACTCTAGGCATCACCTCTAGATTTTTGGGTCCTTGGGATGAGGCACGGCTATCGCTTCCTCGGATGATCCAGCACATGCGAACAAGAAAACTGTTGGTGGGTCAGCACTTTGAAAAAGTACTGGTGAGTCTAAAATCAACGAACAGAAGCAATATTTTCTGAAACCAACACTATGTAAGTATGTGGCAAAATATTTTATTACTAGTGATCTTTCTAGTTTTACCTAGGTTCGTTACATGCAGTACAGGAATGGAGTCATATTACATCTTTTCGAAAATACCTTTAAAATTAGAGTTCATGTTCGATATATATGCAAGCAGGCAAGACAAGCAGTTCATATACGATAAGCAGATTCATTTACTATCTCTGGTGCACAACATATCTCATGAGTCATATGCATTTCTTTAAAGACTTTAGCAACTATTGGACTATCTTCTTAGCATCACTCTTAGCGTCTCTCTCTTTCTCTTATCAATAACATCTTATCGTGTGAACAAGATAGAAGCATATACAAAAACATGACTTCTCTATGCAAGTATTTAATACAAGAGAGCATGTTCGATTTTTTGAATATCACTTATTCAGTGATTCTTACCCTTTCACCAAACGGTTATCCCTGCAGAAGACATACGAGTTAGAAATATTTACATAAATATGAATAAGGTTCTCTTTCCCTGTCCGTCTCTGCATTAAACAGTTAGGTATGCAAGAAGGCTGAATCCTAGCATGCGACCTAACTATATGACGGTCCATGAGTCTCCTTCCTTATGATTAGTAGCGGTGTTATCATGGTCTAGCACTGCACTAATATACTCGCTCATATACTAGCTGCTTTGACACGTGAACCAGCTATCTAATAGACAAGAATACCTCCTGATCACGAGGACTTCTTTTCCTTAGGTATTCCTCTGATCCCCCCAAGGCGAACGGTCTCCAGTGCCCCAGAAAACCGTTCGTGGAATTTCCTTTGTTCATAAGTTGTCTAAAAACCAATGCACGAATACAACTCTATCAGATAAACACTATATGGATGCAACAGTTCAATAACAAGCATATGTTCAATCTCTTCTCTCTCTGTCTCTTGTCTTTATGTGGATATGCCGCCATCTCTATCTTTATGTGAACTGGTCGCCATCTCTCTGATACCGTTCAAGCATTTCGATAACTTCTATGAAAATATATAACAATCTCTATTTAAGCTAGCAAGCATGGAAACAGTTCTCTATCTCTTTAATTAAGCATGCAGTTCTACTCTTTCTTTTAGCATATATGATAAAAACATATGAACATCTATTACTTTTGTTTATTAGCATGGCAGAGGTTCGCTCGATAGCGGTGTCCATGTAACTAAGCATGCAATATTTCTATATTTTCTCAGCATGGCAATGGTTCTATCTCTATTTTTTTTAGGCAAGCATTCAAGTTCTCTAGTTAGGCAAGCAGATTCGTTTCAATGACAAGCAATACGAGTTCTTTTATTATGTATGCAGAGTCAGGTTCTATCATTCTTTTTATGAAACTATCTTCTTAGAAAAAGTAGTAGAAAACTCAGATTCATTATTAAGGTGTGCAAGAATCAGATAATGAAGTTTCTGCCCACTCACCTAGATCAATCGTCTTGTATTTCGATCAAAACTCTCCGAGAAGGCTTCCGCTCTAGTCAACAAACCGATATCTCTTGTACATATTGCCAATGCGGAGTAGGGCACTACACCCATAGCAGCAAGTAATATCTTGTAGGGCCAGTAAATATGCCAAAGATCTGAGACATAGTCTAAGGCACCTCCAACAACATAGTATATATATATAAACATAATCAGCTTGTAGTATGGTGTATCTCTCCCCACCCAATGTAACCTCACGTCTTATGTACACGATGTCTAATATCCATAACATGCAAGATCATGACATCTAGCTAGTATAATGAGTCATAATGATATCTTTATAATATGCAAGTCTCATATCACGAATCTTGTAAGCCTATGCAGAATCACCATGAATAACTCAAGAAATATTCTGTGACATAAAATAGTATCAAGTGTCCTACGGTAAGATGTACTTGGTGAAACAAGCACGTAAAAATAGGATCGTGGAATCAACTCTCTAAGTGACGTTACTCGACTCCGCGTATGATGTCGACACCCGAATCTTGTTCGGACGCTTAAGCAACATCTCACGGTCCTAGGTTGAGCAGGCACATCACAAGAATATATATATATATATAAAAAGAAACACAAAAAGATAATATAACATGATCTACTGCAAGTTTGGCAATGTACGCTTGCCCGACTTCTGGATATGGCGACGTCCAAGTGGCGAGCTCAATGCATCAACTACTTTTGAATAGATAGAATCCGCACGAACAAATCCCAATGCTACAACAGACATCACCAATGTTTCCAAAATATAAGAAATAGCTAGGATTGACTACCCATAAGTCTGATTTGGACACAGGGGCTAAAACGGCAGTTTGGGGTTAAAGCGGTGTCTAATTGTGGCCCACTTTGTACCGTAAAATGTGTCAGAGATACATTTCTCCAAATTTAGCAAAATTAGTGCCTACGGGTCCAGAATGAGGACACAAACTGAACAGAATGTTCAAAATTGGAATCCGGTGAGCTGGTCACAAAATCACCCGTCAAATAGAACCGTAGGGCCCACGAAACGGTGTTTCGTCAATGTTCTCAGAATCGAACCAAACTTGGGTCACAGGAACAATGTAATGCTGCGAATCTAATGGCATAAGTTTCATTATGAATCAATGAGTACATATGAAGTTATGACGAGGTGTCGGAATAGGCCGATACAAAATTTTTTGGCGAATACGCGTTGATTCTGGTGTGCACACACTTCCAAATCAAGTTCTCCGAAATCTCACACATCCGCGTTTACGTTACAAACCATTTGGTATAATCCACACGCGACGATGTGGCCTCGTTTGACGGAACACACCCCGTATCAGAGATTTTGGATTCTTTAAAAATATGTTTTTGGTTAATTTCAACACTGAATAAATTAAATTGAAACAAAAATAAATAAAACTATTTGAAGGGATTTAATCTTGGTTATGTTGTTGTTACACAAGAAAAAGAATAACTCAGTTTGGCCTCACGAGTTGAGAGTTATAGCCCTTAAAATATCAGTGTTTGGACAGTTTCAAAATTGTTCGAAATGCAGGTTTATGGACCAACTTTTGGTTCAAATTACTCCTAATATAAATTACCCAAATTCAAACTTCTTGAAGGGATTTGATGGCCTTCATATTTCGAATGCATATGGACAAAAAGCTCATAAAATGATCGATCGAGGAGGGCATTCTCGTACCTCAAAGATGGGCTCGCGGGTTGGATGTTGCTGCTGCTGCTGTTCGCGCGGGAGGTGACTGTGGCGGCGCTCCGACGCTGCTTCGATGAGGCGACAACGAGGGTCAGGGTGGTCTCCTGGAGGTAGGGAAGAAGTCTGAGGGTGTCGGTGATGGTCTGTTAGTGTTGATGATGGTCGGTTAAATGAAGAGAAAGGGGTTACGATAGAGGAACCGAGAGGTCGAGGGTGGGGGGGGTTCAATAGCCGAACAGAGGGGTCGGGTGGGGGGGGGGGTTTCGGGTTTATTATTTTCATTCTTATTCTTTTATACTTACATTACCATATATATATATATATATATATATATATATATATATATATATATAGCCATCTATAAATAGGTTTGCACCTTAAATAATTTTAGAAAAATTCTAAAATACTTTAATAGTAGCTGTACACCTAAAAATATATTTTCTATAAAATATTTGAGTTTAATAAATATACATAAATATCTATACAAGTTAATAAATTCATGAATTTTATATTTTTTTAATTAGCTAAAAATAATAAAAAATTTCCTTATACTCAAATAATTACATAATACCAATAAAAATAATAAAATTTAAAATTTAAAATCAGGGGTTTACAATATTCATATCATCTAATTCAAATGTCTAGGCAATCCTTCATGAATGTCTAGGCAATCCAACTTACTCATTGAATATTTCTTTCCTCTTTTGCACAACAGTCCATAAAAGCAATCATCTAATTCAAATTCTTACCATATAATTATTCCTCCACATTATTTTTTTATGTACACAAAATATTCCATATTCTCCCCCTCCATTAAGGACTTCTTATTTCCATTCGTTCACCATTCAAATTTCAAAGCCCACCGACAACTAATCTCAATATAAAATAATCAATCACACAAATCTTTTCATATTAATTTTACCCACTAATTTCCATACTTAGAGCATCCACAGTAGGACAAATTTCAAATGCTATATTTTGACTTTATTAAAATTTTGTAGCACTTGAAGACTGCAGTGGGAACTTGTCCATAATTAAAAATTGCTAAAAAGTTATAAACACTTAGATTTGGAGCGTGATCTAGCTCGGCTATATTAATTTCTGGGCCCACCAAAATGAACCATTCTTACCAAATAGGGAAGGAAATAAAGAGAAAGAAGAAAAATAAAGAAAAATATAGGGTGGAGGTTAATTTTGATTATTTGTTTGGATTGTACCTTTGTATACAAATATCAAGAAAACACTCCAAAAGTGATAATTTACATAATTTTTAATAATTTGGAGTATGTGTTTTGAGTGTCCCCACTGTGGATGCTCTTACACCCAACAATTCAAATTTGTGTTACTATATTATTTTCACATTGATTCTTTATGAATTCAAATTATTGCCTTGTATCATTTCAAAAATATTCTATAATTACTCCAAATAATATCAATATACCCAAGACTTTCTATATTAAGACCAGTCATTTATTTAATTCGAATAATTTTCATTCTTGTACTATAGAAAACTATTCATTCCTAACTAAAAAAAAATTCTTCAGCCATCATTTTTATCATGTCCAACCAGTTCATTTTTATAAAAAATATAGTTTACAATTCTCTTTCCTATTCCATGTGACCTTAATACAAATTCCTCTCACATTATTCTTTTCATGCAAATAGTTAATTTGGTAAACATATTTTTATCCACCTAGATAATTTGGCAAGCGTTAGAAAATATTCCATATTAACACAACAACTAAATAAATTTCCTATTTAAGTAGCTAACCAACCATATTAAGTAAATTCGTTATTATACCATTTTTCTTTACATTATCCCATAGCTAGCCAAATTAGTTGTTCCATAATCATTCAAAAACTTTCTTTATATCTTTCTCTCCATTTTTTCTATTAGGTTCCTTACATAATCTCCTCCTATTCCATATGTATAAATGCATCTTCGGACATGCATTCATAACATTTAATTCATAATGAAATCTCATTCAATTGAATAAATACATTTTTACACTAACCATATTCATTGTCTAGTTAATTAAAATTCAAATATCACTATATTCTCCGCAACCAATTCGTGTAACCACCAGCCCATACTTTCCATGTAAAGACTATGTACGCAATAAACACTCCATGATTTTAGGTAGACAATTAAACCATTCTATTTTTCTTACATATTTAACTACTCACCCTCCATGAATACATCATTTTTGCATTTCATTGTCTTAGAATCTCGTTCTCCACCTTCTCATATATTTTCTCATGCTTCAAACCAACTTCAACACCATCTCCCTTATCATCCCTCTATATGTAACATTTCCCTCCCTTGTTTATGGATTTACATAAATCATAATCATCATCATCACAATCCCTTTAATCTCTATAATTTTTATTATATATAAGAATCAACCATCTTTCTCTCTGTCGACCCATTATGAGCCAACTCTATCATCTTCTTCCCCCATATACCATCTTCTCCACCGTGCCAAGTACCACCCCGTCTTCTGGTGACAACGTCGACCCCTCGTCATCTCCAAGATCCGCTGCTCTGATCCAGTCGGTCACGCCCTGGTTGACACCCCCGAGGCCGACGGCCTTGCCGATCATCCCATCGCCGCCGACTCGATAGTGGAGGAACCTTCGTTAAAGAGGGTGTTGTACATGTAAGCCTAAATTCTTATTCCTTAAACATTGGTAATTACTAGAGGAAGTAGATGATCAATAACATATATATATATATATATATATATATATATATATATATATGTGTGTGTGTGTGTGTGTGTGTGTGTGTGTGTGTGTGTGTGTGTGTGTGTGGTGGCCCATACAGGTCCAATCATATTGTCTCGGTTACGTTACTGCACTGAACAAACCTAAAATATGATTAAACTTGTTTAGGAATCTCAGTCCATAACTACTTTGGAAACTCCTCTTGAATTCGATTATCTCCCTTGGCCTTTGCAATTGTATTCGATTATTTTTTTTGACATCACTATTATTATTTCTCATCTCTCCCTATTCTAGTAGGATGACCGATGCTGCTGGATAGAAGTTAGAAAATGACTAGTACTAGATATATATCTTGGGGGTCAATTACATTGTTAGATTAATTACTTCGACAATTATGGATGTATTAGAGAGGATATAGTTTAAGTTATGAAAAATATTAAAAAATTTGAGGATTGATGAACCCTATTGAATGATTTAAGAAAATTGTCTTTGATGGTATAGTTTTGTGTTTATGAAAGATTGGTGGATTATAAGATGGGTAGACGTTATAATGATTGAGATATTTAATTGTGCTTTTAACTTCGAGAATTTTTTAGAAGAATATTTATGATATTTGAGTTAATGTGAAAAAGAAAAAAAAATGACAATAGAGATTTGACTTTGAGGAGAAGAGAATCTTGATGATTGAATTAACTAATTTTTTTGATAGATTAGATTTTAAAATTTACCATTTGAGGATTTGATTTAGATTAAATTTTGACAGTTGAATGATCAATTAAAATTTTAAGTATTTTAAGGAATAATGTTAAATTTTAATTTCGAGGATGATATTACTTTAAGGAGGGTAGAATGTAAACATTATGAATCTCGATATTAATTTTATTTATTACTCTAATTAAACCTAGTTTAAATGAATCTTTAAAAACTAGTTTAATTTTAATTGAACTTGGGTTTGTCATCTTAATATTAAATAGCTAGCTAATTTCCAAGGTTAGTGGTGCACACTCTCCTTAAAGACTATTATATTTTGACATCATTCTAGAGTACAGATTTTTGTGTTGCAAACTACCATCTACTATCTCCTTTGCTATTAGGACTCTTTGTATTAAATGAATCCCTCTATCAAGGATTATTCTAACTCAAATATTAATAGCTTAGTAAGAAATTTACTCACATTATGATATACACATACATAAAAAATAAAGCTTGCATCCAAGTTATACTATCACTTAATGCACACAATCAACTCTTACTTACCATTTGATCACCATATTCCTTTAACATCTTACCATCTATGTCAACCCAATATTTTAAACTATTCAAATACTTACCAATTTTTGTTGCAATGAAAATCATGCTAATAAATTCATCCTCCATGAAGGTCTAGACAATTCAACTTACTCATTGAATATTCCTTTCTTCTTTTGCACAACAGTCCATAAAAGCAATCATCTAATTCAAATTCTTACCATATAACCATTCCTCCATATTATTTTCCATCTAATTCAAATTCTTACCATATAACCATTCCTCCACATTATTTTCTTTTGTACACAAAATATTTCTTATTCTCCCCCTTCTTCAAGAGCTTCCAATTTACATTCGTTCACCATTCAAATTTCAAAGTCCACCTACAACTAATATCTCAACAAAATAATCAATCACGTAAATCTTTCCATATTAATTTTACCCTCTAATTTCCATACTTACATCCAATAATTCAAATTTGTGCTACTTTATTGTTTTCACATTGATTCTTTATGAATTCAAATTATTGTCTTGTATTATTTCAAATACATTATATAATTACTCCACATAATATCAATCTACTAAAGACTTTCCACATTAAGACCAACCATTTATTCTATTTGAATAATTTTCATTCTTATACTACAGAAAACTATTCATTTCTAACTAAAAAAAATTCCTACAACCATCATTCTTATCTTGTCCAATAGATTTGTTTTTATTAAAAACATAGTATACAATTCTCTTTCCTATTCCATGTGAGCTCAATTCAAATTCCTCTCGCATTATTCTTTTCATTCAAATAGCTAATTTGGTAAAGATATTGAAAAATTATATTTGTCTACCTAGCTAATTTGGCAAGCGTTAGAAAAAATTCCATATTAACACAACTACTTAAATTTCCTATATAAATAGCTAGCCATCCATATTAAGTAAATTTATTGTTATACCATTTTTTTACATTATCCCAGAGCTAGCTAAATTAGTTGTTCCATAATCATTCAAAAGCTTTATATATATATATATATATATATATATATATATATATATATCCATTATTATTTCTATTAAGTTCCTTACATAATCTCCTATTCCATATGTATAAATGCATATTCGGACATGCATTCATAACATTTAATTCATATTGAATTCTCATTCAATTGAATGAATACATTTCTACACCAACCATATTCGTTATCTAGTTAATTAAAATTTAGATATCACTATATTCCCCATAAACAATTCCCTAACCATCAGCCCAGACTTGCCATGTAAAGAGTATGTACGCAATAAACACTCCTTGATTTCAGGTAGACAATTGATTATTCTATTTTTCTTACATATAGAACTACTCACCCTCCATGAACACATCATTTTTTTATTTCATTGTCTTACCATCTCCTATCTCTTTCTCTACCTTCTCCTCTGTTTCAAACCAACTTCAACACCATTCCCTTATCGTCCCTCCTTATGTATCTTTTCCCTCCCTTGTTTATGGATTTAAATAAATCGTAATCATCGTCATCATCATCACAATCCCCTTAATCTCTATCATTTTTCTTACATATAACCATCAACTATATTTCTCTCTCGACCATTTATGAGTCAACTCTATCATCTTCTTCTCCTATATACCATCTTCTCTACCGTGCCAAGCACCACCATGTCTCTTGGTGACAATGTCGACCCCTCGTCATCTCCAAGATCTGTTGTGTCGGAAGAGTCGGCCACACCCTGGTGTTGATACCCCCGCGGCCGATTGCCTTGTCTATCATCCCATCGCCGCTGACTCGAGAGAGAAGGAACCTTCGTTAAAAGACAGTGTTATATAGGTAAGCCTATATTCTTATTACTTAAACACTAGTAATTACTAGAGGAAGTAGATGATCAATAATAAAAAATGTATATAAGATGGTTGATGCTTATATTTAAGAAAAATAATAAAGATTAAGGGGATTGTGATGATGATTATGATTTATGTAAATCCATAAACAAGGAGGAAAAAGATACATATAGAGGGATGATAAGGGAGATGGTGTTGAAGGTGGTTTTAAGCTTGAGGAAATATAGGAGGTGGGGAATGAGATGGTAAGACAATAAAATACAAAAATGATGTGTTCATGGAGGGTGATTAGTTAGATATGTAAAAGAAAATGGAATAGTTCAATTGTCTATCTGAAATCAAGGAGTATTTATTGTGTACATAGTCTTCACATAGCAAGTATGGGCTGGTGGTTACGGGAATTGATTGTGGAGAATATAGTGAGATTTGAATTTTAATTAACTGGAAAACGAATATGGTTAGTGTAAAAATGTATTCATTCAATTGAATGAGAATTTAATATGAATTAAATATTATGAATGCATTTCTGAATATGCATTTGTACATATGAAATAGGAGGAGATTATTTAAGAAACATAATAGAAATAATGGAGAGAGATATAAAGAAAGTTTTTGAATGATTATGGAACAACTAATTTGGCTAGCTATGTGATAATGTAAAAAAAAAATGGTATAATAATGAATTTATATAATATAGATGGCTAGCTATTTAAATAGAAATTTTAATTAGTTGCTGTGTTAATATGAAATATTTTCTAACGCTTCCCAAATTAGCTAGATGGACAAATAGAATATTTTAATATATTTAGGAAATTAGCTATTTGCATGAAAAGAATAATATGAAAGGAATTTGAATTGAGCTCATATGAAATATGAAAGAGAATTATATACTATATTATTAATAAAAATGAATTTGTTGGACATGATAAGAATGATGGTTGTACAAATTTTTTTAGTTATGAATGAATAGTTTTCTATAGTATAAGAATAGAAATTATTCAAATGGAATAAATGACTGGTCTTAATACGGAAATTCTTTCGTAAATTGATATTATTTAGATTAATTATAGATTGTGTTTGAAATGATACAAGACAATAATTTAAATTCATAAAGAATCAATGTGAAAATAATATAGTAACACAAATTTGATTTTATTGGATGTAAGTATGGAAATTAGAGGATGGATTTAATATGGAAAGATTTATGTGAATGATTATTTAATGGAGAGATTAGTTGTATGTGAGATTTAAAATTTGAATGGTGAACAAATAGAAATAAGAAGCTTTTGATGGAGGGGGAGAATAAGGAATATTTTTTGTACATAAGGAATTTGGAGGAATGGTTATATGGTAAGAATTTGAATTAAATGATTGCTTTTATAGACTGTTGTACGAATGAGGAAAAGAATATTCAATGAGTAATTTGGATTGCTTAAAATTCATGGAGGATGAATATACTAGTTGGATTTTCATTGCTACAAAAATTGGTATATATTTGAATAGTTTAAAATATTGGGTAGACATAGATGGTATTATGTCAAATGAACGTGGTGATCAAATGGTAAATAAGTAAGAGTTGATTGTGTGCATAGCTGTGTTTTCTAGGTATGTTTATACAATAATGTGAGGGAATTACTTAGTCAGCTATTAGTGTTTGAGTTGGAATAATCCTTAATAGAGGAATTCATGTAATGCAAAGATGTCCTAATAGCTAGGGAGATAGTAGATGGTAGTTGGCAACACAAAAATCTACACTATAGAATGATGTCAAAATATAATATTGTTTAAAGAGTAAGTGTACCACTAAGCGTAAATAACTACCTATTTAGTATTAAGCTAACAAACCCAAGTTCAATTAAAAATAGAGTTAATTGCCGAAATGGTACACGAGGAATGTAGTGTTTACAATTTTTGTGATCGAACTTTTTTTTGGCCGAAATGGTGCATGAGCTTTGTATTTTAGCTTAATTAGTGCCTGAAGTAAATTTTGTTAATATTTTTGGATAAAAATCATTAAAAATGGACATGTTATGGTCACGCGCCTTATTTTTAATGGTTATTTTGTCAAATTTTTGGTTTAAGACTACTATTTTTAACAATTTTTAACTATTTTCATTTAAACAATTTTCTTCGAACACTAATATTATTCTGAAAACGATAGTCCAAAACCCAAAACTTGATAAAAGAACCATTAAAAATAGGGCACGAGACCATCATATGTTCATTTTTATCAATTTTTATCCAAAAATATCAACAAAATTTACTTCAGGCACTAATTGAGCCAAAATGCAAAGCTCATGCACCATTTTGGCTAAAAAAAAGTTCGATCACCAAAATGGCAAATACTATATTCTTCATGTACCATTTCGGCAATTAACTCTTAAAAATAAACTAGGTTTAAAACACTCATCTAAACTATGGTTAATCAGAGTAATAAATAAAATTAATCGATCAAGATTCAGGTTGTTTACAATTTTGTACTCTAAAGATCTAGAATTCCTCACACTTCTTTATCACTTTGTGCGTTACGTGGAACAAGATGAGACAGTAGGCATATACTATATAAATTCAGGTCGTTCTTTAGGAACGTTGATATCTCCCCCTAACGATGGGAAACTCTTATCAAAGTGACTATCCACAAATCTTACGATAAAGAGTTGCTAATTAAGGGCTCTACATAGCAAATAATCAATGGTTAATTATAATCAATATAAATTTCCTTCCTTATTTGAGGACCCATTTTGGTACGGTATAGCTGCACAACTGGCACATAGACTACTCACCTAAAAATGTGCAAGTATGAAATGTTAGATTTGTACTTACTAACCAACTGTTATACTAAATAGTGTTATGTAGCAACGAGCCTCAGATGGAGCAATATTATTGCATGTAGAATTGCATAGCCCTAAACAAATAGGAAGTTTGGTTCTCATCACCAATTTCCTTATGACCAATTGAAGGGCACATAACAAACACTTATATAAGGCTGTTCTGGTTGTGAACATGGGGAACTAGATGTTCAACTTCAATCCCCTACAACATGCAATAATCATCAAAAGTCTTTCACGTGAGATCTTCGACATTAATTATCCAGTCTTATGAACTTTATCAGATAATTTGGATGGTAATCCTATAACTTAATCTTCTACCAAGAGTTTAAAAAATACGTCATTTCGAGTGGACAATAATTATATATATGACAAGCAAGTCGATGCATCTACAAACACCATAAAATATTTAAATAATACTCATATTGTTTGCATAGGTCCACAAATATCCCCTGAATTTGATGTATAAAAGAGGGAGGATCAACATTTATCTTTGCAGGGTAGTATCTATTATTTAACTTCCCAAGTGAACATGTTTGACAAAGCGTACTAGAATACATGATATCCTTACTAATAATAACGCAATACCCGTTTATAGAACTGAGGATACGACACAAAATATTGACTCGGGTGACCCAGATGGTCATGTTAGAGCATAAATGGGGTCATCTTTATCGAAGAAGGGCCGACCACGTGATGGCCTCTATGACTCAAATGGATGTTGGATATAAACCATTTGGAAGGTGGTCCATCTTTTCGAATATAGACTTCTTGATATATGTTTTGGATGTTATGCAATGATACACCACTCCATTTTTATCAAAGGTTTCAACATGATAATTATTTCTCTAATATTATTAAAATTCAATAGCATTATTTCGGAATAAGGATACTACCAAAATATATGATACTAACGACGCCACAAAATATCGTTAATCATAAGAAATACATTGCTAAAAGATATTAGCAACATAATTAGTGGCCTTTTAACTGGGTGGCCTATTTGCTAGTCCCAACCAAACAAAAAGTTACTACACATCGTTGTGGCTACGTGAAAGAAAATACTGCTACACGTAGCTAACTTAACAATGATCAACGACATAGAGTTTAAACATCACCAAGTTAGTGACGTGTGTTTAATCACTATTTTTCACAAAATCGACAAATAATTATCGATGTCTTTTGTGGAGTATCAACGCATATGCTGACATAGCAAAGTCTTATATGTCAGCATATTAACTATGTCGTTGTAACAATTAGAAATAATTATTTTCCTAGTGTTATCAATTATTAATATGTCACTAAATGTCACCTAATACAACAAAATATTTCCAAATTTGCAATGCAATAACGACGTTAAGCGACGTCCGGATACATATAGTGACATTCCTACACATAGTTTTCACATCTTCTTGGTGTTGTTAAACATCTCTAAATACCAAAAACATAAAATAATTTTGTAGCATTAAAATGAAACACAAAGACAATACATAATATCATAGAGACAATACATAATATCACAAGAAAAATTGATAATACAATACAAACGAATAAAGAAATAGTCTGATATAGTACATTATACCAAAAAGTGTCTGATACAATGTCTAGTACAATAATTATGAAATAAAAGACCCAACTAGGGCCGATACACAACTCAAGAAAAATATGTCCAATCAAGGACTGCTGTCAGAAATAGGAGCACCTGCACAAAGATGCGAGACTATCTGGTCAATGACGACTTATGTAAGCTGCAATGGCTATAGAGACGGTGTTGAGATAGAAGTGGTATCGATGCTGATAATGTTGGTGACATATCTGCTCTAATGCTAATAATCTAGTATTTTAGGAATCTATTGCGGATAGTAGTCTACCAGTGATATGTGCTAATGTTGCACTTAGTATCGTAATAATGCACTTCGTTGACTCGGCCAGCTTCATAATGTTATACTTCATTTTATGGCTCAATTATGTTATCTCCATAATACTGGACTCAAGCATCACAAAACATGTCATGTAGGCTGAATCGTCCAGTTAGGGATGGGGCTGGGGCTCCATCTCTGACATCCTTAGACAAATAGACCCAATATATGCCTGAATACCGCCTGGACTCATAATGACTCATGCGAATGCTACGTGACCCTCAAATGTGTATTAGTGGAGAAGGAAGATCTGGATGTCTGCATCACAACATAGGCATTGTACGATATCGTACTATAGTATGTACACCTTTGAAGACCACCAGTCATGGTCTTCTACAGCTCGTTATCCTATGGAGCTGGGGGGGGGGGGGGACAAGAGGAAGTACCAGCCTCTCCCTTACCAGGTTCGGCATCTGTTATGATATTTGCACGAAAAACTCATCCTCTATTATATAATCTCTCGACAAGCTTATTAATTAATATCTAGTCGTCACACATTTAACTACTAATACCTACATAACCTATGAAAGCACCCTAAGGTTCTAACTAAATAATCAAGCACAAATATTATTGCTAATAGGCAATTTAAAACTTAGTGTTAGAAATAAGAGGCAATAATACCGACACCTGATGTATCCCAATATACTCCTTCAGGCACTCCAGTCCCGAGAATCTCTTCGACTTTAATCTACTATTATAGCAAATAGTTATAACACGATCTTTGATCCGAAGGCTCGTCAACCTCTTACACACAAACTTTGATCTGAAGGCTCGCCGACATCTACACAAGCTTTGATACAAAGGCTTGCATGCTTCAAACTCTTATAAGAAAGAGTTGATCTTCACATAACAATTTGATGGTTGAACTTTACAACTTAATACAACTCTATCTCAATATGATTTGACAAGTGATAGCTCTTTTATATGGAGAGATTTTTCTTCTAAAGGATAGTAAGTAAAGTCTCCAAGAAGTAGAAGAAGTGAGAAACAAAAGAAGGCACTTGGGTTAATAAAGAAATTGAAAATAATCCAGACTTTACTATTCTGAAATCCAACGATCATAAACGACTAGTTTTCTAGCCATTGGATGCATTTAATGAGCCAACTTTTTGCCAAACGGTATACTGCCTATATATTATTATATACCGTTGGTATACCGAATTCAACATCCAAAACATGATGTGAATTGGCGGTATACTAAGATATATTGCCGGTAGACCGATATGATACCCCATATTTTAATTTTTGGGTCTTTTGGCTGGTTTTTGGTATATTAGTAGAAGCCCCTAGTATGCGGTCCAGGAGATATTGTAGGTGGTTTAGAAAAATCTTGTAGGCAATTAGTATCTTTAGACCATCATGATGTCTTCTTTGTATATATCCATAATTGATCTTCCTTATTTCTTTTCTGTAAATACATATTAGGCGAACAAAGCAATACACACATGGTAGCAATTATGATATCATTAGTGCATATAGGATTATGTTAAGTTTAATAATAGATTCTATAGTAATATTATAATACTAAACTTAATCAATTAATCACAATAAAAAACATAATTCAAATATTGGGCTAACACTACAGATACTTGAATATTTTCTAAGGTATATATAAATTAAAAAAATAGAAGTAATTTTGTTTTGTAATACTTACATAGCTCTGGGATGTCATGTCGTCGATGAGCTTTTCATCCTTACTACGGGTGTCCATGAATATGGTCACCATAGTAACATTCTTCCCTATGCACCTAAAAAAGCATTATTTATTACTAAACTTAACAAATACATCATAAACTAAATAAATTTATTCTAAATTAAATTAAAACATACCATGCGACATAAATGCGCAGTAGTCGGGATTGAACCACCACACCATTTGTCGACCTTCTTCCTAGCCACCTTGGCTGTATCTGATATTTTTTATTTCTCATCATCAACCATATCCTCATTGCAGTCCATGTCTTAAGTGTTATTCATTCTCAGATTGGTTGTCCTAATCGATGTCGATTCTTTTGGTTATGGATTGCATCCTGGATGATCTTCGTAGCGACTATATAGAATATTTTTTCAATCTTCTCAGTCCATTGTGGTAGCCAATAATATATTTTCTGCAAAACATGGTAAGCATTATGTTAGGCTATATTATATATGAATAATAGTAAATTTTAACAGAAATTTAATTTACTTATACCTTGAAGTGCGGAACCAAAAAGCCTTCCTTATATTTGAAGCATCAGTATAATTCACCTAAGGACCATCATAGTTGTGCGTCAAAAAGTGGTGTGACGCTCTCATTACTGCCGAAGGTCGATACCTATATAAAAATAATTATATTCATGAAATATATATATATATATATATATATATATATATATATATATATATATATATCCTCCATTACTGCCGAAGGTCGATACCTATGAAAAGTTATTATGTTAGACTTGCACACATGAGGTCCTAAGTTCAATTCTTGGTCGTAGTATATATTTTTATCAAGAACCTCTAGCTTAAGTAGTTAGAGTGAGGAATATCCTCCCAAGAGGTTGCCAGTTTGAACAACGGGGGAAGCATATTAATTTCCTTGTGTGGAGAGTTATGGTACGGATGCGGCGCGATTGCGGGTGCAGATGATGTCTAGGTACGATGCAGGTACGGGTCTTCGGGTTGGGATGCGGCCTTCGGGTCAGGATGTGTAGGGCCTTATGTCCGAGTTTGTAGGCCTTCAGGCTAGGAGTATTTAACACAATTACCTTCTTCCAAAACTACATAAATATATGAGAATAAAATTAAATGTAAGCTATATTATTGAAGCAAATGTAAGTTAACTAACTTACCTTGTACCGTTGGACTGGTTCTCAATTACTGGCTCATTACGAGGCATGCATGTAGGATCATCCTCATCCAACAACTCAAACTCATCTATCTCTTCCTAGCTGATGTTGACTGTTGGCTCCTATATCTCCATGGTATTAAAGGAACATTAGATGTTGGACTAGTGCCAGTTCTAGAATTGCTTATCCCAATAGTAGTGCCATATTGGTACGACACAGTAGAAGATATGACAGGTCAGTATAATATAGTGCTCGAAGATGAGGGTCTCGAACCAACACCAAGTACAAAAGGAACTCTATATGAGGGTCCCTACCTAGCACCCCGTATCGAAAGAACTCTAGATGTACTAGATCATCGTTGTATGAACAATTAACATCATTTTGTCATACCTGAGAACAACATATGATAATAGGGTATGCACACAAACATATAACTGAATAAGTAAAATAACCAACAAGAATAATGAGAGCCAGCTGTAGAAGCATAAAAAGTGCGCCTCAGATAAATGACATAGTTTTCTACAAATAAACCCAATAGTAAAAGAATGACACACTTTCTACTTGTTCCAGAAGAAATACGTGTATTAGCTTACTTTGGCGTACTTTTCATTAATTTCAGAGGATGGCACACTATTCAGAGAGTAGAAAAGTGACACTTTCTTAATGTTACGAAAGATAGCACACACATGATCTTCTCTCTCTCAAAATTTAATACAGCTGACTGACAGCTGACAAAGACATAAAACAGAGAGTTAGAGGTCATCATTACAGTGGAGATATGACACGCAGACCTAGGTTTTCATTTAGCGACCCACCTGAAATACAATTTTCTTCAATAGTGCGTCGCATGGCCATTCTCCTCAAAAGTGCACTATAGTGCTATATGTCTTCAAAAGTGCACTACAGTGCTATTTTCTTCAAAAGTGTGCCGTAGTCTCAATCTTACTATAAATGTGCCAGTCTTCAGATAACTTCTAAAGTGCTCATACTATCCTAACCTAAAGTGAGCAGTTACGAATGCGTGTCTTACATGCCTTACTTCTCATAAAAGGTGTACAAATAACTGTCCCCCACGACCTATGGTTTCCTCGTATTGGAAGCTACGTGTCATGCAAGCAGCAAGTTGTTCACCCACTCATACAGAACGTGGGGTGTTAATCTACCAAAAGTGTGCACATAATGGTAAAACAGTATTGACTGTCGATAGTGCACGCACACTCTCTTAACCGCTCCTAAAATCTATAAATACACACATAGACACATAGACACACATAAAACAGATAGTGGGCGAGGGGGCTAGAATTCTCAAGTCTATGAAATTCAAGAGCAGAGCTTGAGAAATAGAAGCTTCTCATGCCATTTTACCAGAGCTTTCTTATTGTTCAACTCTCCAAGTTGTTTGCAACGATTTTCAAGTCTTTGAAATTCAAGAGCAGAGCGAGAGAAATATAAGCTTCTCGTGCTATTGTGCCAGAGCTTTCTTATTATTTAACTCTCCAAGTAGTTTGTAGCATTCCCTATATTTCTCTGTCGTCATGTGCATTTTTTATCGTCGAGTGGTCCAAGGAGTAAAGTGATCGTTTGTAGATCAGATCTCTACAGCTATACTTCTCCGAAATTAATTGTACTTAGATTCCTGTTTAGGATCTTCTTATGTACCTTTTAACAGTTTGTACCATAAAAGTTTCGTACAAATTTTTTTTACGCAAACAAAGATGGTGACTCTGCTGGGGACTTCCTTCTCCTCTGACGAGAAGGCGATAGCTCAACTCGACACTGCTTCTACCGGCTCGACGCAGAAGACCTTGGTCGTGAAGTTCGATCAATAGGCATATAAAGAAATGCTCCATTCTGAGGGTAGTGTTCACCTATCACCTGCACTCAAGCCGAGGAAAACTAGCAAAGTATGGGCGCCCAAACCTCGTCATATATATCCCGAAGTTGCTGCCAACAAGGTAAAGAGCATTCTGATTGACGAGAGTTCCCCTGTCAATTCTATTCAGATCAATGAATTAATGAACTATTCCCTTGCGTTAAATAAGGGATACAATTCACGCAACTCACAAATTTTGAGCAAAGGGTGATCCACACCCAAACTCCTCAACCTGCGTATATTTGTCGTATTATGTGAGGCAAGCAAGGCATTGACACCGCTATCCAAACCAACCAACGCACAAATAAAGTGTTGGTCAAAAAAAATCATTCTCCTAATATCTTGATTACGCACACAATATAGGAAAAATTTATGGGCCACGTGCGCCAGGTCAAAACCTCCGTTCCTTAGAATCCGAGGCTTGGGGTAGCAATTCCCTCGATTCTGAAACTGACAGTGTAGACTCCAACTACACGGTTCTTTCTATTAATTTCTCTAGTCGTATACAGGGATGTTAGCATTTATACCGTTAGTGATGAACAAGATGCTTCTCTATCAGAATCCACTGAATAACGCCTCAACTTACTAGAGGTCGCTCTCAAGGACATGCATACTATGAGGTAAAATATGCATCAAATAATGACAGCCCAGCATTCTGCTACAGGAACACCCCTCCAAGTGGCTTCATTCGATACCTGTGCAGCCTACTCCTAGAACGAAACATCTGCAGGATAACACAAGTTCAGAAGTGGTCATAAACCAAGAGTCAGTAGCACCAACTCTTAATCCTCTCAACATTGGGGGTGAATCTTCGTCGGTGATGATTCATGTTCAACCAGGATCTTATCAGTCAGCCATACCACTCCGACCAGAATATCCTCTCGAAGCTATCCGAGAGTTGCGTGCACAGTTCGATATTTTAAAGAACAAAGACCAACTCCACAAGATGGGGGTGAAAAAGCCTTATCCTCTGCATTAGGATAATATTTTATTCCCTCCTAAATAAAAACCCCAATCGATAGTCTTGATTAAAGGAAGGATATCACCGAGCCAATATATCAATTACTTCAATATGATGATGGCTCATCTGTAGAAAGAGGATGCTCTCCTTACCAGATTATTCGTGGGATGCTTGGCCGGCATAGCCTACGATTGGTATCGCAGTTTACCTGATAACTGCATATCCTCGTTTGATGACATAAAGTATCTTTTCCTCTCACAATTCTGCGAGGGAGGCATGGATATGATGATGTCTTCACTCATCGATATCAAACAGAAGGAGAAGAAATCTGCTCGTGAATTCGTTGAGTGTTTCAGCCAGGCAACTCGGAAGTTACCCTCTGACAAAAATGGCATGTAATTTAGGGTTGCAAATGACCAATGCGGAAGGGAAGCATCCCTCCAATAGTGTGAATAATTGCAATAGTAAAGGAAATGAGGCCTTGGCGATAAATTTGTCAAAGCGACCCACCTCTCCTCCAACACAAAATCCTACAGAGTCCTCCAGGCCTAAGGAAGAATATACCTTTAATGAGAACAATATTCCAGCATTTTTGAATGTTTGATAAAAAGTAATAAGTTGCAGTTGCCTGAAGTCAGGCGACCAAGTAAGGCTGGTAAAACAGACGGACCCAAAGTACTGCTTGTACCACCGATACATAAATTATCCTACCAAGGCTTTTTATATCTTGAAAAAAAGATACAAAAGTTTATATATGTAAAGCTATCACCTTTCACAATGAAGAAAAGACAGTCACTGCCAATATGGTGTCTCTTTAATTCAGTGACTTTTCAGCACAAGAAGTCCCGAATAGCGTCGTCCCAATACCTTAAGCTAAATGGAAGTGGTAAATCTTTCGTCGCCTAGAAGTCAAATCGAGTAATTGGTGCCTCTTACCACATATCATGGCGAGATTATGTGGATTCATCCCGATCTGCTGTCAGATTGGGACCAGGGATCAACATCTTCCGATTCAAAATCTAAGAAGGGTAAGAAGTATAAATCATACAATATAATTTCTTCATATCTTCATTCAAACAAAGATTAGGACCAACATCAAGAAGATGTATCTCTCGATGTCAGATTTCAAAATCTAAATATTGCCCCACCAAGCTCTACCCATAAGATTTGCTTGACGCACCGACAATGGTCCATAATTGGCAGCGTTCTGCTATATAAGGCACAATAAATCTTCAGTAATTATGAAGGTATTCTTATAAAAATTCCTCCTCCTCCTTCTGCAACCAGTAGAGCATCGACCTAGACTCAGGTGCTTGAGAAGGATCGCCCAAAATTTTATTAATGCAGCCAATAATCTATATGCTTGACACAAAAAATGGGGTATGATTTTCAGAAAGCTAAAGGTTTAAACTTTGGCAAAGGACGACGTATTCCTCTATAACTCCGAGTACAGTCCAATAAATTTTATAGTGGATTGGGCTATGATGAGATCAGCCTACAGACTCAATCCAAGAAAGGGCATGATAAAAAGAAACTCCAGTCCTGTAATATGGTTCTTCTTTCTCCAATGCCCGAAGAAAAAGCCATGACAGGTACCAGGTCTGACAAAGATTATCACAAAACTTATGAATCTATCCCGAAAGATATTCCTGACACTCTTCCTACTTCGCCAACTCCTGCGGCTCCGGTCACAACCAAACCTGGTCCTTCGAAGCCTACTACGGCTGAGAAAGGAAAGCAAAAGAAAGTACACTTCAATAAATCTATGAAAAATAATATACCCCAAGGACTTGAAAAGCCCTACAATTTTGACATATTGGCACAACTGGCCAATACCTCAGCCTGACCCTCTATATTCGAGTTGTTTTATTTATTGAAGGAGACTCGTGAAGCTTTGAACAAAGCTCTGATACATGTTGACTCATTCTTAGCTCAACTGAAGACTCCTGATGAAGAGCCATTAGCATGTTCTCAATGCCATAGCATGATCGAGAAGATTCCTAATATCGCCTTCACGCAAGATGACATGCTACTGAAATATAATCAGTATAATAGGCCTTTGTATTATATCGGTTACATCATATCTATTAAGGTGAACCAGATTCACATCCACCCTGGTTCTTCACTCAGCATCATCCCTAAAAGTCTACTGAGAGGATTAAAGATACCGATGCATAATATGTCTGCTACCAGTACTACTATTTTAGGCTTTAATGTTGGAAGAAGTAAACAACTGGAAAAGATACGCCTAAAAATTCAGATAGGCAATCTACGTACTGAAGTCACATGCTATGTGATTGACTCTGACATATCCTACAATATTTTGCTGGGACGGCCGTGGATACACGAGCATAAAATTGTACCATCCATCCTACATCAATGCTTCAAGTATGTGAATAGTAGAGGAGAGGTCAAAACAGAGATAGATGACCTCAACCCTTTCAAAGGTGTCAAAGCCTATTTCGTTGACTTTGTACTCTATACACCGTAGTATATAAAATAGAATGCTAATCAAGCTAGTGATGAAGCTGCAAATACTCCAAGAGAAGATCCTCTGATAATCAGAGTCAAAGGATGTGATACTCGTCTAACTCCTTTAAAGCCTCTCGGCATCGACCTGCACAAGTCATCTCTATTGGTCATAAACCTTCGATGCAATAAACAACCAACACTGGAGAATGAGCCACTTGTTATCGACCTTTATCGTAACAAGCTATCAACATCAGTAAATCAACCCCTAATCATCAATCTTGCCAAGCCTCCTGTCAGGGCTGAAGATTCTGCTGACTGTATGGAAGATTAAGAAACTTTATATTTCATGAATAAAGAAGACTCTGTCTGTACATTCAACAACGCATTGAACTATACCTAGCACGTATTTCAAGAGATTTTAATCAAAAGGTCAAGGAAAGAATATTCCTGGTCGGTGAATTGGTCCTTTCAGTAAGAAGACCTATAATTATAACCCATAAAAGCAAATACAAATTCCAGGCTAAATAGGAAGGTCCCTATGTGGTGGAAATAATATTCTCCAATGGAGCCTACATGCTTGATAAGCCTAGTAGAGATTTGATAATGATAGGTATCAATGACAAATTTCTCAAGAAGTATTATGTCTAAGCACGACATATTCTTCTCCATCTCCAGCGGATTAAAGCAAGATACATTTTGTTTAATCCCCAGCAACTCATAGCCTACACGGTCTCTCAAACTATTACCTATATTCATTTTTGAATAAGACATGGGTAATGGGTCCTCAAATTCCCCAACGGGACAATACTCAGATCCAATGAAACACTCTCATTAAGATCACCTAAACGATTCTTCCCAACCAAAATATTCTAATCTTCCAGTTATTTTAAGGATATCCTATTCCTGATCCCTAGTTGGGTTGGAAATAATCTCACATGTTTGTTCACCAGTCAATAAGTGTAATGTGATTCATGTCAATATTACCTCTGAATCATATTTTATTTATTATCCCTAAAGAGGAGATAATAGTTTCCCCTTGAACTACTCTTTCTTTTCTTCCCCGGTAGAGTAAACTAGTGAACTATCACGTCCACATCACCTCTAATAGTATTGTATCCTATAAAAAATTATTATTTGTACTCAGCACGAGTATGCCTCGAGTGATACATCTACCAAATTCTTTCACATAATTATTCTGCCATGTCCATAATACCTCTGAGAAGATATATACTCAATGGGTCTCAATTTGAAAGTATCACTAAGGTAAAACAAAATTTCTTTATGAGGAAAGGACAATATTGGTCCGGGGATTCCCATGTGCGCATATTTGTCTGATTGACAAAAAATGTTGCATAGTGCGCATGACCAGACAAGTTGCATGAATATGCGCAATAAACCACACAGTACATTTATGCGCATATCAGTAGGATGACAAAGTCCGGGTATTTGGTCATTTTTGGCGTACTTCGACCAAAGCCTTCTGTCACTAATATGCATATAACAAATGAATTCAAAAACTAATTTTTATTAATGCTTAACCATGATTATATATGATGGAGATCTATCACATCTAGATTTTTATTCTAAAAATATCATGATTATACATATAAAAATCTATTATATCTTAATTTTCATATGATAGGAATCTATCACAGAGCTATCCCCATCTTTGCGTGTCGTCTTCTCCTGATGCAAATAAACTATGACATAGAACAAATAGGCTCCTCAGTTCAAACCACAGTACATGGAAAAGAAATCCATGCTGTGGGCGAGGATGCTATATAGGACTAGACCTGTTTAAATAGCAGGGTCCCATTTTCATCGGACTCGATGGAGGTTATGGCGAGTCGAACGAAAGCTATTCCGCTATCGCCATCCAGTGCAACCGCTAGAAGCCCCAGTTGGGATTCTAATCCCAACCCTATAATCAGCACAAGGGTCATACTAAGAGAGTGATTCCAGCGAGCTGGATTTGAAGATAATGAACATTCTTTTAGGTAATTCGTTTGTTCAATACAAATGACAAAGCCTTTGTATCCTTCCATGCTCTATCACACATAGAGCTCAGCGATAACGATCTCCAGATGAGCCTCCCACCCATCATTGAGAAGTGTCTCCTTTTGCGTCTTCTCGGCGGACAACAAAGCCGATGGAGCCGTACTACTAAGGTTATCTTCGTAGACTCGCACATACCAGTGGCCATGCTCAAGTCTCACAGCAAGAAAAAGATAAGTCTGGGAATATTGGTAAAGTTTTACTCCTAGTTATAGGAGAAGACGTGCCAAGTATGGCATAGCTCTCGAAAACTGTTCTTATTTTCGAAAAAATCTTCTGCGTCTTCTCAAAGACCACATCAAAACCAAAAAACACAAGCAAAAGATACGTGTATGTCAGCCACGTCAGCAAATCTGTTAGAATTATATCCAGAGTGCACGCAAAAAATAACTCAACAACTTTTATACTTCTAATTTAAAGTAATTTTGAATTCATCTGAACGAATTCAAATACTTTGAAGGGGGTCTTTTAGAAGCATAAAAAGTATACCTCAGATAGATGGCGCAGTTTTCTATAAATAAACACAACAGTAGAAGAATGTGCACTTTCTACTTGTTCCCGAAGAAAGATGCAATTTTTCTTACTTTTGCGCACTTTACATTAATTTCAGAGGATGACGCACTATTCAGAGAGTAGAAAAGTTGTACACTCTCTTAATGTAACGAAAGATGGCGGACAAACGATCTTCTTTCTCTCAACATTTAATGCAGCAGACTGATAGCTGACAAAGGCAGAAACTGAAGAGTCAGAGGTTATCATTACAATGGAAATATGGCACACAGACCCAGGTTATCATTTAGCGACCCAGCTGCAATGTCATTTCCTTCAAAAGTGCACCTTCGTGCCATTCTCCTTAAAAGTGTGCTGCAGTGCCATTCTCCTTAAAAGTGCGCCACTATGCCATTTTCCTTCAAAAGTACGCTGCAGTGCAATTTTCTTCAAAAGTGCGTCGTAGTGCCAATCTTACTAAAAATGTGCCAGCCTCCAGATGACTTCTAAAGTGCGCATATTATCCTAACCGACGGTGAGCAGTTATGAATGCGTGTCTTATATTCGTGCTTCTCGTGAAAGGTGTACAAATAACTGCCCCCACGACCTATGCTTTCCTTGTATAGGAAGCTAAGTGTCAAGCAGATAGCAAGTTGTGCACCCACTCATATAGAACGTGGGGTATGAATCCACAAAAAGTGTGAGCATAATGGTAAAATAATGTTGACTGTCCATAGTATGCACACACTCTCGTAACCGCTCCTAAACTCTATAAATACACACATACACAGACACATAAATACACAGATAGAGGGAGGGTGGGCTAGAATTCTCAAGTGTTTGAAATTAAAGAGCAGAGCGAGAGAAATAGAAGTTTTTCGTGCCATTGTGCCAGAGCTTTCTTATTGTTCAACTCTCCAAGTTGTTCGCAGCAATATTTAAGTCATTGAAATTCAAGAGCAGAGCGAGCAAAATAGAAGCTTCTTATGCCATTGTGCCAGAGCTTTCTTATTGTTTAACCCTCCAAGTTGTTCATAGCATTTCCTATATTTCTCTGTCATTGTGTGCATTTCTTCATCGTTGAGTGATCTAAGGAGTAAAGTGATCGTTTGCTGATCAAATCTCTACAGATATACTTTCCTAAAATCAATTGTACTTAGATTCCTGTTTAGGATCTTCTTTTGTACATTTTAACAGTTTGTAACAGAAAAGTTTCGTATAAAACTTTTCCACGCAAATACCAGCAAGTCCAAATGGATAACAAAGCAAGTACTTAGGTTATATTTTTACATTCTATAGTATATGTTCTACGTAAAAATTTGCATTCTTAAATAAAAAGTCATCTTCTTTGTCTTCCTCTTCCTCCTCATCTTTACTTGCATATACTTTGTCTTCCTCTTACTCTTCTACTTAATTAGACACATAATGACTAACTTCCGTAAAGTCTACATCTCATATATTTTTTTACAATAGGTAGCTCATCCCCTGATAGGCTATTTTTGTCAACATTGAAGATATTCCTAACTTTACTATTACATTCTGCCTACTAATTCGATTTCGTTGTTCTCCACCAAGGATAACTTGTGAAGTACATAAGCAGAGCTTGATTTGGTAGGATGAACGATTCATAGGTTTGATATTTTACCGATATTTATATCCACAAGTCCATGCTTATAATTTTTTAACCTTGCTCTTGGATGGGATTGAACTAATCGCACTTAAATAACATGATCTTCCTAGGATCTATGCCATAATTATACGTTAATTCTATAATCTCTCGTAAGATGCTTAAGAAATAACTGCCTGTATCGACGTCTTTGTAGTTTGATGATTTCATAATAACACAATTATTTTTCATGGAATCAAAATAAAATAAGCTATTTGTGATCTAGGAATTTGTAGACTTGAACCTTAGCTCATTCACACAATAACCTGACTAGATTTTAACGTCATAAATTGGCCCCTTGGCTAAATTTTTGTTTGCTTCATTCTCAAGTATTGTATTTGGATGATCAACCTAAAATACCACAAAAATTATATTAAAGTCCATTGTTACGTAATGACATAGTAGTTTATACCCAACTAAATTATTAAGCTTCTTACATATGCACTGATCAACCAAGAAGGGAAGTGTCACCTTATCTTTTGTTCCACTTCTACATCTTTTATGTATGGTCGACTCGACCTTACATCATAAATATATATGCTGGAAAAAAAATATCAGCTGGTTTGAGTAATAATATATTTTTGTTCTACTTCTACATATTTTTTTAGTCAAATTAAGATGATGTGAACGTACTAATTACTTACTCCATTGAGCTTTTCTATATATTTTTATCGTCGCAGTAGAGTAATATATAGAATTGGGCAGCCCTTATCTCATTGTTATTTAAATATCTCTAACTTCTTTATTTTCCCAAAAGACTTTTCAGGAATATTGAATATATTCAGCATTGCATCATTAGGGGGCCGACATCTGTCGTGGTTTCTCTGTCTCTCATTCAATTAGTATCGACATGAGGCTTAAAATACATTAAACAAAAGTTTATAATCTCCTCGAGAACATATTAAACCCTCTACCATAGCCTTATTTTTCATATTTTTAGGTGATGAAGATACAGCTCGAACTAGTACATCGATCGGTAACCGACCGATCCATAACACATGCCTAATAGGAAAGATGAATTTAAAAATGCTTCATAGATCTAAAGAATCTGAGAGGAAACACCTCTCGAGATTGCACAATGTTACCATAATATCCTTTACCTTTTTAAAATGATTGATGAGCAACTTATTAGAAAAAAGATATATAAATAATATACTAAGTTTTGTCACAAGAATTTTGGTAGGAGAAAGGAGATGGCCACTCCATAGTACAAGGCCCGGTCCGAGAAGCCGAATGTGTCCTGTGCTAAGTTTGGCCTCCACATAGGTGGATCTATCCCGTGCTCCAAGCATTATCGACGGTTGGTAAGTATTTTAATTTTTTATGTGTATTTTTTAAGAGTTATTTGTATTTACACTCCCCAATGCTAATCATATCTCCACTACACCCCCCTTTAATTAGTGTTACCCCCATAATCCTTCATAACTAATTAATTGTAGTTGTAGTTACCCCCCCCCCCCCAAATGCCTAATTTTTTAGAATGGGTTATAACACTAATTAAAATTAAAATGGAGGGGGAATAGTAGAGATATGATTATCAATTGGGGGAGAGGAGTGAATACAAATAACACTTTTTTTAATTCTCAAATTTTAGTTATTAATTACTTAATTATTATAATTCGAGGAGGCTGCCAAGAGAGGCAGAGACTTGAACATTGTCGACATCGCCATAATCTTCGAGCGGACCCATAAACGGAAGAAGGATTGGAAGCTCGTAGTTGACAGGGTAGCTAAGGCATATGTAAGTATTTATTTTTTTAATTTTTTTAATTTAATTTTATTATACTCTTTTTATAATATTTGTTTACCCTAACCCTAAAAAGCTAACCCTAACCCTAATTAATAGTAAAAACCTTAACCTTAACCTAAACACTAACCATAACCTAAACCCTAACCCTAACCTACGACTTATAGAGGAAGTTGAGAGAGATGAAAGAGGCTAGTGCGGCTCTACCTCCGGCTATTTTTGCTCTTACCACTGCTCGGACTCCTGCATCTACTCCAGTTCCTGCTCCTACTTTGGGTCCAATCATTCTTGAGAATATATAGTAGATTGTGGCTTAAGTTGTGATGCAGTTGATTCAGGGCCGACAGATGCCACCACCACCCCCACCTACGAGTTAACGTATTTTGCGAGTTTTTTGGCCATTTCTACTATTGTGTATTTGGGATCTTTGTATATATTAGTCATGTACTATTATGGATGTTGGTTAGTTGAACTCTTTTACTATTATGGATCTGTATTAGATTTTATGATCATTATATATATATATATATATATATATATATATATATATATATATATATATATATATATATATATATATGTGTGTGTGTGTGTGTGTGTGTGTGTGTGTTATAGAAGCATAGAATATCTGGATCCATGAGTCCAATAACTATGCGCCACACAGTCAACTAAAAAGAAACCAGGTCGCAGGATGACCATGCCGTAAAAAAAAAGCTGCATCCATGCGCTCCAAATATTGTCCTCCTAAAGGCCTGAAACCAAAATTATGTCTGATACAGAATCCTGACAAAAATAATTTTCTGAAAATGTGAGCATACAAAGCGACAAGAAACTCTCGTGAGACTAATAATAACTTCTGACAAGCGTGCAACGCCATGTGTATGGGGTCTCATGCGTCCCAAACTCCATGTGCTCCATACAACTCTGGTCCTATGCGCTCCTTGCGACTCTGGCCCTTTGCGCTCCCAACTCTATACATTTCATGCGACTCGGGCCCTTTGCATTCCAGACTCCATGTGTTCCATGCATCTCTAGCACCAAGCATTCCAGATTCCACGTATCCCATGTGTCTCTGGCCCCATGGATTTCAGATGCCATGCGTCTCAGACTCATTGCGTCCAACGTGGCAAAGTTCTCTGAGATAAAATATTTTTGTTGCGATTCTCTCTAACTGAATGCGGGCCACTTGTCAAGCTGACCAAGTCATGCAAATAGAAGACAAGAACCACCAGGATCTTCAGCAATAGCAAATCCCAACAAAACATTTACGTGCCAGCTTGTCCTGGACTCAACCAAAACTATCTGCCCATAGTTGCAACCGTATTTTGGTGAAGGAGCCCCCTGAGGTCACTAAACAGAGGCACATACGGTACCTTTAACCTATTAGCATGATGGCTATAAATAGAAGCGACATGGACGTTCCCAAGTGCTAGCTTTTTTGGCTTCAGAGAGAGAAAATACCCTTCCAGAGAGTTACGTATGTTCACACAAGCTCAAGAGAGAAGTGAATAGAGCATCCTCATTCCCTCGTCAGACCGTCAACGGAGTAAAGGAGCTACCACAGCGCTCGATCTCCATTATCACCCTACCCAGATTAAATATTGTACTTAGATCTTCTGCTAGGACTTCTTTGTAAGTTTTTTTTATTAAACGAAAGTGTACCTAAGCTCACTTGTAATGGTGAGCAAGATGGCGACTCTGCTGGAGAATTCCTTCTCCTCTGATGAGAAGATAGTGACGCAGTCTGACGTGGCCAAACTGGGATCCACCCAGAAAATACTGGTGGTGCACTTCGATGATCAAGCGTTCGAGGAATGCTCTCCGGGGGCAGCACAAGTCCTTCTCCAATGCTATAAAAGCCTAAGAATACCTGCAGGACATGGGTTGTAAAGGCCGTTGGGCCTCACCCAACTGTGGAGCACACGCTTCATGTCTCTCTCTCTCTGATGCAAGGATCGCATATTTTGTATCAACTGCATATACGACAGCCCCTTCCAACTAGAAGGGTGCTTAGCACCTGAAGACCCGCAGGACATGGGTTACAAAGGCCATTGTTACTCACCCAACTGCGGAGCATGCTCTCTTTGTCTCTTTTTTAGCCGCAGGGACCGCACATCATGCGTCCACCTCTCATGCGACAACCTCCTCGGACAAGGAATGTGCTCAACGCCCAAATTTTGGCAAAGAAAAATACTACGATGCCAGAAGTTCGGATTCTGAGACATGTTCCATGCGGCCGCAGCAGAAGCCGTACAAGACGGCATCCGTTGGCAAAATTCTATATGCGGCACCGATCATCGATCGCAGGCAAATATCCACATGCGGCCAGGACAGCCACAAAAGTTTTGTCTTCGATCAAATTTTATGCAGCACTGACTCCATGTGCCTTACTGAAAAATGGGAAGATGTGAGCATGGAATCTTCATACTACGCACCGGCGTATGCTAGGACGAAGAAGTATACGATAATGCGAGCCTGCCAAGCTTAAGCCATTGCTCATTCAACCGACCGCCAACAGGCGCCGCTTACTTTACGTGCCCCTGACGAAAAGTCATACAAAATTGGCCCATGCGTCCAGCCCGCAGTGGCAATCGGACATGGTCGGTCTAAAGAGTCTTCCGTTGGCAACTTGGGGCAAGTTCTTGTACGAATCCCAGGTTAGGAAGCAAAATTAACACCCATGCACCCATGTGCTCGGTCTACCCGAGCTCATAAGAAGGGTGCGAAGGTGAGCCAGTCCTCGCCTAATTTGCGCAACGTGATCAATCACAAGTGCAAAGTGAGGGAAACAACCACGACATACGAAGTGTCCTCCCTAGGGATCACTATGCCAACATTATCATCAACTGTTGTTTTATCAAAATAGCGGTATCTACAAAATGACAGTCGGCATTCCAGCGACTGCAACCAAAGGCACCCACCCGGATGTAACCCGGAGAATAGGTGCAAGCACTAGAGAAAGAGGAGTTGCCCTTTGCCTCATGCTATTCTGCTCGGAAGGTCCCCTCCATCAGGGGAGGCCAGAAGTCCAGCACCTCCAGTTCGTCGCTTTCAGCCAGCGAGTCAAGAAGACAGATCCAAGGGGGACAGGCAGCGTAACCCACGAAAGGTATTTTCTTAGGCACCGGCTCAAAGAAGACGCTGTCAGCCACTAGGGGTAGTTCTTTCTCAGGACCCCAGGTAGCTAAGCAAGCTGGGGGTTGTAATCCCCTGGACCTCAATGGCAATCCGGTGTTCCACGAAGATGACGACTCCTAAGGAACAGATGCTGAGGTCCCTAGGGGTAGCCACCCTCGTCAAGTAGATACAGTTTCCTACGCCAGGGGTAGTGTTCCCTTCGATTCTGAAGAGGATGTAATACTGCCAAATTTTTCAGAGGACCACTCACTGCAAGAGTCTGAGGCAAAATGTGTGACGTCCACCATCCCATCTATTTTTTCCCATGTGAGAACAACATACATGGCAGGGGACGATCACGAGGGCCTTAATGATTGACAGTGCCTCGAGGCCAAGATACAGAACATGAGCGTATGAATGTAAGCCTTGACGCAGACATGCTGGAAATCATGACAAATATGGCCTCGCAACCAGAGAGGGCCTCTGGTCAAGGAAGTCTGGACCCCGGGACTAATGGGGATTTAAATACGACTGCCCTACCGGCTGGCGGAAATTATCTTCTGTCCGGATCATATGCTCCTTCTGCAGTCGATGAAGCTTAGGAAGAAATACGGGAAGTGCGAGAACTTCGAGCCCGTCTAAACTCTATGGGCCATCGGGACTCACTGCATGAGCTTGGGATCCGACAACCGTATTCTCGAGTAGAGAGACGTACCATATCTAACCAAGTACAAACCCTTCAACCTGATTCCATTTGGTGGGACAATATCTCTCCGTCAATTCATGAGCTACTTTGAGACGGTAATAGGATATCTGCCTTACAATGATGCCCTCATGACTAAGCTCGTTGTCGGGACATTGTCCAGAATAGCTTTCGACTAGTTCTGCAGCCTCCATTATAATTACATTTTGTCGCTCGATGACCTCAAAAGCCTTTACCTTGCTCGGTTCTACGAAGGAGAAAATGATATAACGATGTCCTCGTTAATGGATATCGCACAAAGGGAGAAAAAGTCTGTACAGTAATACATCGAGTGGTACATGTAAGCAGCACTGAAGTTACCCCCCGGTAACCCTGAGTCCACGCTGATAGATACCTGTCGAAGAAATCTTCTTCCCACAGTCAAGATCTGGATGGATCACTCTCAGTTTAAAGACTGGACGATGTTCATCATAAATATTTTCGGTGCCGAGAAGAAGGTGAAAGACACCACCTCTTGGGAATACTAATCCCTGTCGCTGATGATAGGCAAAAGCGCCCTTATAAAAGCAACAAAAATAATGACAATAACACCCGGGATGGCAAGGGGAAGCAGGCTCTAGTCACCAATATAACCAAGAAGCTAAAGCAAAAGCCCGCAGAGGCTACAAAATTGAATTAAACATATTCCTTCGAAGCCGATGACTTCATGGCAATATTTGACGTACTGATGCAGGAAAATAATTTTTGGCTCCCCGACGTCAAACGCCCTATTGAGGAAGCTGAGATAAATAATTCAAAATACTGCCACTATCATCGTTACGTCCACCATGCGACACGGGATTGATACACACTAAAGCGGTAAATCCAGCGGCTGCTTGACACCAAGACCCTCGTTCTGGACTTTGATGATAAAACAGTTGCCGCAAACATGCTATCTCTCTAGTTTGGCAACTTCTCGATCACAGAAGCCCAAGACGAAATAATTCCAATCCCCCGGGCAACAATAAAGATTGTCAATATTTTGCCGGCTCGTGGCCAAACAGCCGGGCTGATACCTCTCACTACGCTGCATGGGGAGGTCATGTGGGTTCATCCTAATCTTGCTCCAGAATTAATGCAGCAGATGATATCTTCTGCCACCAAGACTAAGGACAAGAAGTCCAAATCCTGCTATACGGTTTCTTTTCCATCCGAAGAAGCTTTAACAAGAACAACAAGGTCAGGCCTAGCATACCAACGAGAGTACGATATCCCTGATGATGGTGCACTCCTAATTTTTGTACCTATAATATCTGATCCGGGTCCATCCCAGCCTCCGGCAGCGAACAAGTCCAAGCAGAAAGAAACTCGCTTCGATAAATCGCTGTGCGACGATACTGCTAAGGGGCTAGAGAAACCTTACAACTTTGACATCTTGGCACAGCTCGCTAATACTCCAACAAATTTGTCTCTATTTGAGCTTCTCCGAATCTCTAAAGACACTCGGGTTGCTCTCAGTGAGACATTACAGAATACCGACACCTACCTGGCACAGGTCAAGCTGTCAGCAGAGAAGCATGTCTTATGCTTCTACTGTAATAATGTGATGGAGGCGACGTCCGATATCACATTCTCGCAATAAGACATATTGCTAAAGAATAATCGGCACGATTGTTATCTGTATTACACAGGGTATATCGACTCTATCAAGGTGGACCAGATGCACATCGATCCCGTCTCATCAATCAACATCATCCGGCAAAGTTTGCTTCAGACTCTGGGCATCCCGATGTATTGCCTGACAGCGACCAATACTGCCATCAGTGGCTTCAACGCTGGGAGAAGCTACCTTCTGGGCAAGAATTGCTTGAAATGTCAGATTGGCGACTTGAAAATGGAGGTCACCTGCTACGTCATAAACGTAGACGTATCCTATAATATTTTATTGGGACATCCAGGGATACATCAATATATGATCGTACCTTCAACGCCACACCAGTGCTTGAAGTACGTAGACGATCACAACGTTATCAAGATGGAATATACTGATGTCGATCCATTCAAAGGGGTCGAGACCTACTACTCTGACTAGATCCTCTACAAGCAAGTCCACCAAGATGAAGGTGGAAATGATGCCGACGATGAGGCAGATACCAGGACAAAATTGGACGAGCCCTTGAGACTCCATCTCAAAGCACGTATTCCCGGCACAACTTTTTCTCTCAAGGTAAAACTGCCCAGGAAAGCACCTGAGCCTCTGGTCGTTCACCTGTGTAGACCGAATCAATCACTAAAGGAAGGTTCGGTACCTACTATAACTTTCGAACCTCTTGGGGTAAAGCAGCATAGAAAACCTCTGAAGCCATCGCTCGTACTGGGGTAGAGCTCAGAAAAGATGAACTGGAGAAGTACATAGCCGCTCATTCTAACTTCCCTTCTCTCGACGATATAATTCTGGAAGATGAGCTACCTTATTTTACCAAAAAAGAAATATCTTTAAACTACTCGATTGTTGCACATCTCAATGCACTATATTTTCTAGAGCACGGACTGGGCCTACACCTGCATACACAGGTGACTACCACCTATGTAATCAACCCGATTCTCGCCAGTCAAAACTTTTACTTCATAGTTCCAGCAAGGAAGAGGGGGGACAAACTCATTATCTTCGGTAGAGTAGAAAGTCCCCAATCCTTCATCCTAGAGAAACTGGAGCCAGAGCTCGATACCGAAAAGATACCATTTTACCGGTACAGTTCTCGAACAAAGTACCTCATCCAGAAGATATGATACGATCTGAAAGCCGTAATGGTCTTAAACTATGGCAAAGGCCATCGGCTTCCTCTGCGTCTGCAGGGTCCTGCAGGTAAGCCCGAAGATTACTACCATAAGACCAGGCATGGCTTATGGTACGTCACGCCTCCCATAACCCCCGAAGGCTCGGATAAAGAAGATGAGTTACACTCTCGCTCCTTAGAATCTTCCTCTTAAGACTCTGACATCAGTATCGGAGAGATGCTCAAATAAACATTGTCTACCAACATGGTATCAGTTGACCCTGAGGAAGACGACGAGGATCCACCTGGACTCTTTGAAGTAGAATCGTAGGCCCATTGCCTAGACGCAGAATGGGAGATAAGGTTGGAACAATAAGAATCTCCCACTGAGGACGAAGTTGTACAAATCGATCTAGGTGACGAATCCTCCCTTAAACCATTTTTTATCAGCAAGAGTCTGTCCAATGAGGATAAGGAATCCCTGCTACAGATCATCTGGGAATACATCGATGTCTTTTCCTGGAGTTACGAAGACATGTCGGGCTGGACCCCCAAATTATGGTCAGACTCAATATTTTGTCGAATGCTAAGCCAGCCAAGCAATAACAACAGTAGTTCCGACCGGACATCATTAATGCCATTGAAGCTGAAGTTAACAAACTGATAGCTAGTGGCTTCGTCCACGAATAACAATATCTAGATTGGGTAGCCAACATTATTTCCATTGTCAAAAAGAAAGAAAAGATCTGGATCTATATTGACTTCCATGATCAAAATACAGCGTGCCCTGAGGACGATTTCTTCCTTCCGATCACAGACATAATGATCGACAAAACTTGTGGCTTCAAGAGCATGTCCTTCATGGATGGATTCTCAAGATATAATCAAATTAAGATATTTCCTGATGACGAGAAGCACAAATCGTTTCGAACCCCGATAGGAGTATACTGCTACACAGTCATGCTCTTCGGTCTGAAGAACGTCGATGCTACATACCAGCTAGCTATGAGCACCATCTTCCGTGAATATCTACGCAAGATGGTGGAGTGTTAAGTTGATGACAAAGCCGTAACGAGTTGCTCCAAAGATGATCACCTCCGGGACTTGAAGACTGTGTTCGACCTCATGCGTGCGCACCAGCTCAAGATAAATCCTACCAAATCCTTCCTAGGAGTCTCCAGCAGAAAGTTCCTGGGTTTTGTCATAACTTCGAAGGGCATCCACTTAGACCCTGATAAGACTAATGAAATCCTTGAAATGCGCCCTCCGAAGAACCTTAGAGAACATTGTGGCCTTCAGAAAAGACTGACATACATCAGGAGGTTCATATTAAACCTCTCTGAACGTTGTCAACCGTTCACTAAGCTCATAAAAAAGGGAGTCTTATTTGTCTGGAATGAACAATGTTAGCACACCTTCGACGATATCTAGGAATATCTCATGAACCCCCCAGTAATTGTAGCCCCCATTGTGGTAAGATCCTTCTAACTATATTTATGGTCAATAAATCACTTTTTTGGAGCTCTTCTAGCCCAGAAAAGTGATGCAGGTCACGAATAATCCATCTACTATCTCAGTAGAATGATGGCCGACACAGAGCACAGGTACAACCCCATCGAGAAGGAGTTCCTCGCTCTAGTTTTCGCCATTCAGAAGACCCAATATTCTGTGGCAGTACATATCATCCATGTGATCTCGTGAGTCAATCCTCTCAGGGTCCTTATGACTAAACCCAAAGCACTCATGTAAACCCCCTCGACTAATTTAGGGTTTAATTTGAATTAAATCGAGAGACTAGGATTAATTTGGATTCAATTAGAACTAATGTGCAACAATCATTTGTCTTAATACACCTTACCGTTGCTTCAAGGTGGAAATGCCACACTAGCAATTACCTTCAACCCAATGTCTCAAATATCTCCTAGACATGCCAGACTACCCATCTGACCCTTGTGTAACTTTTAGATACTCAATATCGTGCTTCATTTAAGCTGCGCAATATTCGTTACAAACGTCTATGTATTATTTTAATAAATCCGATTTCCCTTAATTGTCCATTCCTACTTGAATTTGAGGCACAACCACAACCCAATTCCCTATAACCCAAATTAGGGTATTAGCCTACGCTGAGCCAGCTACGCCCATGACTCTTGTGTTCCACTCGAATCTAGTTCCATGTGTCTTCGATTCATTAAAGAACACCATACGCATTATTTTTAATTAAATTAAATTAGGAGCAATTTTACCAAAACAGGACCGGACCAAGCCCATGAACACTCTTTCATGTGGACCGGCCCCCACCCCAATGAGCACTGGCCGGCCCAAACCTCAAGGCCAGCCCATAAATTCTATCACCTATATATATATATGCACTTCTTTTCACAATGGAAACCCTAAGACCTAAAACACCATCACCACCTCCATAACCAAACCGAACTCCCCCTCTCACCCGAGCACCCATTCCCCGACTCTGACCAGACGACTCCGCGGCCACCTCACCCGTCGGAACTGCCCCCAACGCCGGACCACCCTGCCAGCCCGCCTGCACCCGTCGGACCTCCTCCATCGTCACCACCAACTATCTCCACCATCGACATACCATCAAACCCAACTTCGTTTCCCCAGCCGGACCACCACCTCCAGCACCGCCAACCCCCACTGACAGGCCGACCGCGACCTCCCCCACGGCCTGACCGCCCCCCAGGCGCCGTTCCCGTCGACCAAGCCGATGTAGCCGTTGTTGCGACCACTGTAGTGGCTATTGCTGCCGCTGCAGCTGCTGCTATAGTTGTCGCACGACGCCGGAGTCCCGCCGTGCTGAAGGACTGACATCGACTGGACAACACCCCTCTCGACCACGAATTGGTAAACACCCCTTCCTTCGTTGTATATTTGATTAATCGTATCAATCGTGTCATCGTGTCGGGTGTCGACACAAACTAAAAAGCACAGTAAACCATATGTATATAGGTATGTATGTTAATTAGATTTTAACAGTAATTAATAGATGATAATTATTCCCAATCATACGACTGGTATAAGGAACTTGTACTTCACCTAAAAACGTAGACGTAGACCTAGTACACTTAACATGAGAATTAATGACGTATAATTCAACAAGACGTAATATAGTGTCGTAAAACCATAACTTAGAAATTTATTGTCGTGAGGTACACGGTGGCTGAGGATAGGGAACACGTGCATCTTAGCTACGTGTACACGCGCCACTGTAGTCGACCAGTCGTTATCATGTGCCAGTACCTAAGAGCAGTATCGTAAGTTGTGTGTAAGTATTGCTTAGTGTCTGATATCAGTATTTGCTATATTATATTGTGTGTTTAGGGTCACTGAACCAGCCAGGAGATGCTGCAGGAGCAGGCTATTGGCATTCACAGCTTGAGGACTCAGGCAAGATACCTTGCCATATTTACTGTTCATATTAAATAGTGCATATGTTGTATGATATCTTGTTGCTTTATTTCATATGACTGTGCGCATCTGAGATTGACTCGGGTGCAGTCGACGGATGCATCGATGATTTAGTATACTTGACCTAGTTACTAGCAGACTCACCCCAGTGGGAGGATACTCTGATATCTTCCGAGACCTGACACTCTTACACGTTTTATAGTGACAAATTCATATTGGGATGCGGGTTCGCGTACTCGACTAGCTATTGGTGTGTGTGATATGTATCACGGTTAGTACGTAATTCAGGATTATTTCATTTGTAGAGACTTGGCATATATAGATACGTGGTATGCACGTCGAGTATTCGACTTGTGTGTCTATATGGGGCGGGAGAGGACTACTAGTAGGCGTATGGGATACACACATTGGAATTCGTAGTATCCGAAGGAGCCACGGATCCAATAACTCCCTTTATGCAGATTCACCGTTCTTTACAGCGGTATGGACATTATATATTATGCAGATTCCTCGTTCTTTGGAGCGGTATAGACGTTATATACTTGCAGATTCCCCGTTCTTCGGAGCGGTATGGACGTTATGCCTACACCTACCCATATGTACCAATATTATCCTTATATTGCATTCACTTAGATGGTTAGCACACCCTTTATTGTATTTATTTTATTCAGTATTCATATATATGGCATGCTTCTATGTATCTTATTATGTCCCTCTGAGGACCTGGTACCTTTCCAGATTTGGACGAGGCATATTACCCCACAGTGTATGGACCCTGACAGGAGATGAGGTACGCTACAGCTGAGGAGCTAGAGGTGCTACCGTCAGAGTTTCCGTGATCAGTTGGTAGGCCTTCTGCCTAGGAGTGGGTGCATCATTATCTAGTCAGCCGATGCCCTAGTGATTATCTTTTATCTATCATTTTAGTATTTTATTTCGTCATAGTAGTGGGTTTGTCCCCACCAGACATTCTTGGTTGTACAATGATATTTTGAGACTGGCGTCTATCTTCCAACATTTATTATTAGTACATTCTTACTGTTTATATTGTGGATGAGATTATATTACCTATTGTTGATTGATATTGGACTTGTTAGTTATTTAGGACAGCGTAGCACTCTTCGTTGGATCCATTAAATTGGGATATCCTCAGAGACGTGACAGTTGGCTATTGCCACATGGCCTGGTCCCGTGTATTTTAGGGATTGGGGCGTGACATAGTTTTAGTGGTGGCCTATGTAGGTCAGACTTTATCGTTGAGGTATGGTAACATGCCCAGCGAGCCTGTAATAGGATAGAAATTACTAGGTCTTATCCACTCTGATTACGTTTTTGAACTTCCTTCGTGTTACTTCTAAATATCTGCATCCTGTTTGTTTGATTCTGTACTCTTTTTAATGAAGTCCTATCTTTTGCAGCAAGATAAACTTGCACAGTGGACGAGAAGCACCCAGTGCCGTGGTGCCAGCCAACACCACCCAGAGAGAGGAGATACCCCAGGGGCTAAATGGAGGGCAAACATTACCACAGGCCCCGGTAATTCAACAAGCCCCGCTGATACATTGGCGCAAGATTTCTCAGGGCGATCACACACAGCAGCACGAAGGACAGACCTCACAGATGATCCCCACGCAGCATTTTGAGGGCCAGACTTCGAAAGCTATACCGATGCCACAGACTAAGAGGCCGACATCAGAGGAGACACCTACCGCACAATTGGAGGTCCCATAACCACCACCTCCACCTTATCCCCCCCAGATGCCGCCATCAGATGGACAGCCACAAATGCTTCAGTTCTTTCAGACTATGATGCAAGCACAGTGTCATCAGACCGAGACGTTGAGACAGAGTTTGATGGCAGTACTAGAGAGGACACATGTCACAACACCAGTACCAGTACCTCCTCCAGCCCAGAAAGGTGGCACTGTAAGATGGTTCCGACAGATGAGACCAGATATTTTCTCAGGCAACGAGACTGTAGAGCATATCTTCGATTGGATCGCCAACACGGAGATGCTACTAGAGGCTTCACAACTGCATCCAGACCTTTGGATGACCACAGTGAGGACCCAACTAAAAGGCAACGCCCATCACTGGTGGGATTTTATTGAGCGCAGTGTAGGCAAGAACCAGACTTGGGAACAGTTCTTAGAATACTTCAATACGAAGTATTTTCCAGCCATAGTTAGGAATGTCATGTACACCCAGTTTCTACATCTAGAATAAGGAAATATGACTGTAGACGAATACGACGCGGAGTTCAGCCATCTTAGCAGATTTGGTGTCGTCCTGATACCCAACGATTTAGAGAAGGCCCAGAGATTCCATCACGGTCTTACATTCGAGCTAAAGAGGTATAACACCATACAGGCGAGGATTTCTTATGAGGAGGTTCTTGCAGAGGCGAGGATCCAGGAGGCCATTGGTAGAGGAGCAAGACGTTCCAGCACGACCACACCAGCCAGAGCCCAGCCCAGAGTAGGAGGACCGATCCATCATCCTGGAGTGCAGACACAGCAGAGGATAGCACCATACCAGCAAAATGAGCTTCCGTCTTGCAACTACTGTGATAAGAGAGGACATTACCAGAAGGACTGTCGAAAGAGACTAGGAATATGCATAATTTGTGGAGCGAGCCAGTACTATGCCCGAGACTGCCCACAGCACAGAGACATAGCACAGCAGACCGGACAGAGGCCAGCAGCACCAGTTCCGAGGATACTACCCCCGCCAGGAGGACAACGTCCACCAGCACCTGGAGGATTTCAGAGGGGACCACCCTTAGCCCTGCAGTAGGCACAGTTGGATCAAGCCCGATAGCAGACCGGAGGGCAGAGGCACGGACATGCCTTTGTACTAGCAGCTACTGAGGAGGAAACATAAGGGAAAGCTATCACAGGTACCATTTTAGTTGCATCATTACCTACAACTGCATTGTTTGATTCTGGAGCTACATTATCGTTCATATATAGTAGATTTGTAGCAATCCATAGAGTAGCTACTTCTCCCTTACCTAATAGTTGAAAGATTATTACTGGAGGAGGTATCGTGCCAGTTACTAGCACTATCAGAACATGTTTGGTAGTCGTATGTGGTAGAGAGATGAGAGCGCGATTCTTGGTATTACCTATGCCATACTTTGACGTTGTGCTAGGCATGGACTGGTTAAGCCAGTATAATGCCGTACTAGACTTCCGGAAGGGTAGCGTCACTTTTAGACCGCCAGATCAACCGGAGTTTGAGTACATGCGAGGGACATTTGAGCAAGGAGTAGGACAGATAGCTGAAACTTACATGGATATGGAGATGGTACCCTCACCAATAGTTGCAGAATTCGAGGATATTTTTCCTGAAGAATTGCCTGGCTTACCGCCAGATAGAGACGTAGAGTTCACCATTGAGCTAGTACCTGGAGAAGCACCGGTATCTTCTAATGTATACTGATTGGCAAAGAAGGAACTAGATGAGCTGAAGCTATAATTAGAGGAGTTGCAGAGCAAGGGATTTATCCATCCTAGTGCTTCACCCTGGGGAGCACCAATATTGTTTGTACCTAAGAAGGATGGGACAGTACGTATGTGCATTAATTACAGAGCCCTTAATGCTTTGACTATCAAGAACAAGTACCCCTGCCGCGAATTGATGATTTATTCGACCAGCTGACAGGAGCAGTGGTGTTCACAAAGATCGACTTGAGATCGGGTTATCACCAAGTAAAAGTGCGAAGAGAAGACATTCAAAAGACAACATTCAGGACTCGTTATGGTCACTATGAGTTCTTAGTGATGCCTTTTGGACTGACGAATGCATCTGCTGTATTTATGAACTTAATGAACAGAGTATTCCACCAATACTTAGACCGGATCATAGTAGTCTTCATCGACGACATCTTGGTATATTCAAAGAACCACAAGGAGCACAAAGAGTACTTGAGATTAGTGTTAGAGGCACTGAGGAGAGAGAGGATTTATGCCAAGCTGAGCAAGTGTGAGTTTCTTTTGGATCATGTTGCTTTCCTTGACACTTTATCTCAGGAGATGGCATTTCAGTAGATCCGACGAAGATTTCATCGGTAGAGACATGGCAGACCCCTATGAATGTCTCAGAAGTAAGGAGTTTCCTAGGACTTGCCAAATATTACCGGAGGTTCGTAGAGAACTTCGCGAAGATTGCAGAGCAGATGACCCGCTTGACCCGTAAGGAGCAGGAGTTCACTTGGACAGAGGAGTGTCAGAAGGCATTCGACGAGCTGAAGAAGCGTTTGACTACAACACCTATCTTGACCATACCTTCTGGTCCCGGAGGATTCGTGATCTATATCGACGCATCTGGGAAAGGATTAGGATGTGTCTTGATGCAACATGGAAAGGTTGTGGCTTATACCTCTAGGCAGTTGAGGACACATGAGAAGAACTATACCACCCACGACTTGGAGCTTGCAGCAGTGATCTTTGCTTTGAAGCTTTGGAGGCACTACCTATATGGAGAAAGAGTGAAGATATTCACTGATCATAAGAGCCAGAAGTACGTCTATACCCAGAAGGACCTTAACCAGAGACAGAGACGTTGGCTCGAGGTGATGACAGACTTCAAGATTGAGCTACAGAACCAGCCGGGAAAGGCCAACGTAGCTGTTGATGCATTGAGCAAAAGATCCATGGCATTTTTCTTGACTACCCAAAAACATCTGTTGAGAGATCTAGAGAGATGGGTATAAATGTTATTATGCCTGGAATAGATGGAGAGTTGTCGAGTTTTCAGTTGCAATCAACATTAGTGGAGAGAATCAAGGCCGCTTTGCCCACAGACGCCAGATTCCAGAGGCTTTGACAGAGGACAGAGGCTGGAATACAGACAGGACTACGTATACATGAAGATGGAACTTTGAGATATGGAGATCGTCTCTATGTTCTAAATGGAGAACTTCGTCAGGAGTTAATGTCAGAGGCACACAGTTCAACATATTCTATTCATCCAGGAGGCACGAAGATGTACAGAGACTTAAGGCAGTACTACTGGTGGCATGGAATAAAAAGGGAGATAGCTCGCTTTATGGTGAAGTGCCTGGTATGTCAGCAAGTCAAGGCTGAGCATCAGAGATCTGCAGGATTACTTCAACCGCTTCCGATACCGGAGTAGAAATGGGAGCATATCACTATGGACTTTGTTACGGGCTTTTCGAGGAGTCCTAGTGGTCGAAATACAGTATGGGTAATCGTAGATAGACTCACCAAGTCCGCACACTTTTTATCCTTCAGAGTTGGGCAATCTACAAAGGTCTTAGCAGAGATGTACATGAGGAAGATTGTGCGACTGCATGGAGTGCCAGTTAGTATCGTCTCTGACAGGGATACGAGGTTTACATCTTATTTTTGGCAGAGTATGCAAGAGAGTCTCGGTACCCACCTAAAGTTTAGCACATCATATACCCACAGACAGATGGCCAGTCGGAGCGCACCATTCAGACGTTGGAGGACATGTTAAGAGCATGCATGCTCGATTTTGGAGGATCATGGGAGGACCACTTACACTTGGTCGAGTTTTCCTACAACAACAGCTATCAAGCGAGCATCCAGATGGCTCCCTATGAAGCGTTGTATGGAAGGAAGTGTCGTTCCCCAGTATATTGGAGCGATATAGGAGAGTGAGATTCTTGGGCCAGAATTGGTTGTTCGTACAGTAGAGAAGGTGAAGAAGATCCAAGGGCACTTACGAGCAGCACAGGACAGGCAAAAGCATTGGGCGAACACGCATCGACGACCCCTAGAGTTCTAGGTTGGAGATCACGTGTTTCTAAAGATCTTACCTACTCGAGGGACTATCATATTTGGAGGCAGAGGAAAGCTGAGTTCGAGGTACATTGGACCATTCGATCTGTTAGAACGTATCGGAGAGGTTGCTTACAGGTTAGCCTTGCCACATACTTTGGAAGGAGTCCATGACGTCTTCTATGTATCTCAGCTGAGAAGGTACATGCCAGACCCGAGTCATGTGCTTGATCATTCAGAAATCATATTCGGCCCGAGCTTATCATACCAAGAGGAGCCTGTTGAGATTCTGGATAGGAGCGAGAAGGTATTACGAGGTCAGACTATCCCCCTAGTTCGTGTCGCATAGAGGCATCATGCACCAGGCGAGTCGACCTGGGAACGTGAGGAGGATATTCGACAGCGTTACCCCCATCTCTTCGAAGGTATATGTATGTATTTGTATTTTAATTTCAGTCAGTAGTTCTTACCATGCGTATGTTTTAATTTCGAGGACGAAATACTCTAAGGAGGGTAGATTGTAAACCCCCTCGACCAATTTAGGGTTTAATTTGAATTAAATTGAGAGACTATGATTAATTTGGATTCAATTAGAACTAATGTGCAACAATCATATATCTTAATACACCTTACCGGTGCTTCGAGGTGGGAACACCACACTAGCAATTACCTTCAACCCAATGTCACAAACATCTTCTAGACATGCCAGACTACCCATCTGACCCTTGTGTAACATTTAGATACTCAATATCGTGCTTTATTTGAGCTGCACAATATTCGTTACAAACGTATATGTATTATTTTAATAAATCTGATTTCCCTTAATTGTCCATTCCTACTTGAATTTGAGGCACAACCACAACCCAATTCCCTATAACCCAAATTAGGGTATTAGCCTACGCTGAGCCAGCTACGCCCATGACTCTTGTGTTCCACTCAAACCTAGTTCCATGTGTCTTCGATTCATTAAAGAACACCATGCGCATGATTTTTAATTAAATTAAATTAGGAGCAATTTTACCAAAATAGGACCGGACCAAGCCCATGAACACTCTTTCATGTGGACTGCCCCTACCCCAATGAGCCCTGGCTGGCCCAAATCTCGAGGCCAGCCTACAAATTCCATCACCTATATATATATGCACTTCTTTTCATAATGGAAACCCTAAGACCTAAACCACCATCACCACCTCCATAACCAAACCGAACTCCCACTCTCACCCGAGCACCCATCCTCCGACTCTGACCAGACGACTCCGCGGCCACCTCACCCGTCGACACTGCCCCCAACGCCGGACCAACCTGCCAGCCCGCCTGCACCCGTCGGACCTCCTCCATCTTCGCCATCAACTATCTCCACCATCGACATACCATCCAACCCAGCTTCCTTTCCCCAGCCGGACCACCGCCTCAAGCACCGCCAACCCCCACTGACAGGCCGACCCCGACCTCCCCCACGGCCTGACCGCCACCCATGCGTCGTTTCCTGCCGACCAAGCCGCTGTAGCCGCTGCTGCGACCACTATAGTGGCTGTTGCTGCCACTACCGCTGCTGCCGTAGTTGCCGCACGACGCCGGAGCCCTGCAGCGCCGGAGGACTGGCATCGACTGGACAGCAACCCTCTCGACCATGAATTGGTAAACACCCCTTCCTTCATTGTATATTTGATTAATCGTATCAATCGTGTCATCATATCGGGTGTCGACACAAACTAAAAAGCACAGTAAACCATATGTATATAGGTATGTATGTTAATTTTAACAGTAATAAATAGATGATAATTATTCCCAATCATACGACTGGTATATGGAACTTGTACTTCACCTAAAAACGTAGACGTAGACCTAGTACACTTAATATGAGAATTAATGACGTATAATTCAACAAAACGTAATGTAGTGTCGTAAAACCATAACTTAGAAATTTATTGTCATGAGGTACATGGTGGCTGAGGACAGGGCACGCGTGCATCTTAGCTACGTGTACACGCGCCACTGTAGTCGACCAGCCGTTATCTTACGCCAGTACCTAAGAGCAGCATCGTAAGTTGTGTGTAAGTATTGCTTAGTATCTGATGTCAGTATTTGCTATATTATATTGTGTGTTTAGGGTCACTGGACCTGCCAGAAGACGCTGCAGGAGAAGGCTATTAGCATTCACAGCTTGAGGACCCAGGCAAGATACCTTCCCATATTTACTGTTTACATTAAATACTGCATATGTTGTATGATATCTTGTTGCTTTATTTTATATGACTGTGCGCGTCCGAGATTGACTCGGGTACAGTCGACAGATGCGTCGATAATTTAGTATACTTGACCTAGTCACTAGCAGACTCACCCCAGTGGGAGGATACTCTGATATCTTTCGAGACCAGACACTCTTACACGTTTTACAGTGACAAATTCATATTGGGATGCGGGTTCGCGTACTCGACTAGCTATCGGTGCGTGTGACATGCATCACGGTTAGTATGTAATTCAGGATTATTTTATTTGTAGAGACTTGGCTTATATATACGTGGTATGCACGTCGAGTATTTGACTTGTGTGTCTACATAGGGCGGGAGAGGACAACTAGTAGGCGTATGGGATACACACATTGGAATCCGTAGTATCCAGAGGAGCCACGGATCAAATGACTCCCTTTATGCAGATTCCCCGTTCTTCGGAGCGGTATGGACGTTATATATTATGCAGATTCCCCATTCTTCAGAGCGGTATGGA